>CM067224.1:66656029-67076028 GCA_034190945.1 Octodonta nipae | reverse complement strand
TTGTTTATTCAGCTTTAAATTGTTTTTTTGAAAAGTTCAATACGACCAGTTGTCGCTAAGATATCGAACTTTTAATGGAAAAAGATCTTTTTGTGTTTAACCATCAATATCTCAGCAACCGTTGATCGCACAAGAAGAGTAAGAAAGGTTCTGAAATCTTGAACAAACACTCCATAAAAATCAGCAATGGTTTTTTGAAAAAAAAAAAAAAAAATTATTTTTTACATTAATTTGAAAAATCAAGAATATAAGCACTTTTGTTGGCTTTTGGGATCATCAGGCGCTAAATTGGAAATATCAAGAAAACCAGTAATGTTAAGTGTGCCTTTTACAGTTCAATATGTCAACAAAAACCGTACAAAGTTTCGTTTAAATCCATAGAGCTGTTTTTTTGTTTTCTTCGATCGAATTTTTGAAAACCTTGAAAAGTTGATGATTTTGATTTTAAATGATCATAACTTTAGCAAAATGCAAAAAACTATATTTTTTCTGTTTCTTATACAATATCATTTATAAATCTGTTTAAGATTATGGGAAAACAAAAGAGAAATTGGAAAAAAAAATTTTTGAAAAATTAAAAAAAAAAATTTTTTTAACAAATTTGTATTCTTTTTTAATGACCCAAAAAAAAATAAAAAAAATGGAAGAAATTTGAAAATTTTTTTAATGACTCCAAAAAATTTATAACACGATTCTGTTATTGCATTCCATTGATTTTCTTGATTTTTAAACTTCGACTGAATTAAAATTTTAATTAAATTTCAAACAAAGTTGATATACCCAATAGAATTTTGAACTCGATCTAGACGCTTTTCAGAAATTTATTATCATTAGTTTTCGTGAACTCTTAAAACGCTAAAAAACAGGTTTTTTCAAAACCACTCCTTCTGCGTTACAAAAAATTTCATAAATTTGCAAAAAAAAAACAAGTTACTTTCCGATCATGGTTAGAAGGTATTTATCAGAGCTAGAGGTTGCTCGTTTGATTACTCTGCTCGAAGAAGGTTGCAGTCAACGTGATGTTGCCATCCGGATGGGTGTTAGTCAATCCGTCGTATCTCGAACGTATGCACGATACCGGGAGACGAACCAATACATTCGTCGTACTGGACAAGGACGCCATCGTGTCACGACTGCTCGAGATGATCGAGCAGTTGCCGACACGTTCGAAGTGAGCCTTTCATCAGTGCGAACATTGTGGCGAGAAATTTTGCAAATCGGGTACAACAGCGACACCAAGTACGAAACATTTCTTCCCGTACAGTCATCAACCGTCTTCGCGAAAATGGGTTAAATGCACGACATCCTAATCGTGTACCTATGTTGACAGCGAGACATCGCCGAGAATGTTTAGCGTATGCCAACGCACATCGGGCTTGGACATTGAGACAATGGAGAAATGTTTTATTCACTGACGAATCCAGGTTCAACTTATATGGGAGCGACCGACGTCCGCTTGTTTGGCGCCGTCGTGGTGAACGTTTTCGCCAGGACTTTGTTCGTCCGACTGTCGCCTATGGTGGTGGGTCAGTCATGGTCTGGGGCGGCGTTTCGCGAGATTGGAGAACACCTCTGGTGATTATGGCCGAAAACTTAACAGCTCAGCGCTATATAGACCAAATTTTGAGACCAATTGTACTGCGTAGACGGCAACGTCAGAGGGAGTTTATTCTAATGCAAGATAACGCACGCCCACACACAGCCAACATCACCAGACGCTTTTTGGAACGCTAGGACATCACTTTGCTGCGGCATCCACCAATGAGTCCAGACCTCAATCCCATCGAGCATGTTTGGGACATAATGGGTCGTCGTTTGCGCAGTGAGTATCCAAATGTGCAGAACTTGGCCACATTAGAGCGTGCACTTCTGCAAATTTGGAACACCATCACCTTCACGGGGTACGCTTTGGGTCATTAAAAAAAGAATACTAATTAGTTAAAAAAAAAATACAAATTTCTCTTATGTTTTCCTACAATCTTAAACAGATTTATGAATTATATTGTATAAGAAACAGAAAAAATATAGTCTTTTGCATTTTGTTAAAGTTATGATCATTTAAAATCAAAATCAACTTTTCAAGGTATTCAAAAATTCGATCGAAGAAAACAAAAAAACGGCTCGATGGATTTATACGAAACATTGTGGGGTTTTTGAACTGTAAAAGGCACACTTAACATTACTGGTTTTCTCGATATTTTCAATTTAGCGGCTGGTGATCCCAAAAGCCATCAAACGTGCTTTTTACCTAGATTTTTCAAATTAATGTAAAGAATAAAAAAAATAAAAACTTTCAAAAAACCATAGCTGATTTCTGTGGGAAATTTATTCAAGATTACAACACCTTACTTAATTTTCATGTGCGATCGGGGGTTGCTGAGGTATTGATGGTTAAAGACAAAAAGATCCTTTTTCACTCAAAGTTCGATATCTCAGCGAGAAGTGGTCGTATTGAACTTTGCAAAACAGAAATTTAAAGCTGAATGAACAAATTATTCTATCCATGTAGTGGTTGATTGAAAAGAAAAAAATTCAAGTTCGTACACCAAAAAAGAAAACAAAAAAAAAATTGAATTTTTTTTGTTATGGTATTCGTTAGGATTGAGCGGTACACGTTGCTTGAATTTTTTTTTTCTCATAAGATCTCAAAACTAGAAACTTCAAGCTTTAAAATCCCTTTTTTAACTCCATTTTCAAGGCAAATACAGTTAATTGAAAAACGTCAAAAAATTTGGAATTATTTTTTGATCCTTTTTTTTCACTACTATAAATAAAAATCCACTTTTGACCAGTTTTTCTGAATTTACTCGCTAAAAAATTATCCAATCAATATGTATAAACGCTCATTGAGAAGGATTTCTAATTCTCTACAAGTTTTCTGTAGACAGCATTACGATTCCTTCATTACTTTTCATTATGTAAGTAGAAAACAATAGAAATTCGCATTTTTGCGAGTTTTTATTATTTAAATAGTTCATTTCTATGAGTTTGCTGTTAAAATCTTAGTAATAATTATCTATAAACTGTTACTGACGTGATGGTATAAGCGAATTGCTGTTGAATTTTATGTCCGAAAATAAATTCAATTTTGCTCTATAAACTGGTATATTATATTAACATTACTCATACTGATTACAAAATAATAGTAAAATTTGTGAAGACTATATTTAGTACATTTGCATAATTAATTTTTGGATTCGTTCTGAGTGGCCTCAAAAACCGTGGTATACTAGTTTTTAACAAGATTTTATTCGCCACATTGGTTTCGCCATACTGGTTCTGTCTTATTGATTCTGATTTAAAAATTGTCAAAAATAACAGTGAATTTGCGTACTGTGATTTCAATAATTTAGGCATATTAATTGGATCAACTTACGTTGATTTTATAAATAATGGTTTGCCATATTGGTTGCGCCATCTTGAATTTTAAAAATAAATAACATATTCATGATCTGCTATCTAAAACACGATGATTTTAAAAAAAATGTTAATATTAGCATTTTCGGAATTTTAATTTTGCCTGGTTCTATTCATCTATTAGGGAGCTTGTTTCTTGACGTTAGAAAAAATATATAGACCGATAATAGAAAACCGTCACCATATTTCATTTCAGAACTTAGCGATTCAGTCAATGCTAATACACTTTTTTGTTTGGTATGGATGAAACATAGGTACATAAATTCCAATATTTTCAAAAACAAAAGATGTAATTGCGAGATTAAACTTTACTATTTTTACTTTGGTTTCCGCCCATCTGCTTATTTTTTCAGTTATCTACAATTATTCAGCTAATGTGAAACATTTAGGTTAATATAAGATGTTATAATTAATAAAACCAATAAGGAAAATAAGGTTGTATATATCTCTCGTTTTTTCACAACAAATCATATTAAATAGTAATTAAATGAAAAATGAAATAATACTTTAACACAATTTATTAACCTTTGGTTTCAATCGGTAGATTTCTGAGGTGTCAGGAGTCCCGCCACACAAAATTGCTATAGAATGGCTTTATGATGAGATTTTCAACTATGAGTTCAATTATGGGTTTAAAAATCGAGATAATGACACTTAATACTTGCGATATATTTTAATTAAAGTTGCAGGAGGCTTAAATGTAGGAACTTAGATCCTCAATACAGGAAGAGTATCATGACCATTTGCAAGATGTAGGAAATAGATATAAAATGAAATCTGAAAACAAGAAACGCTCACAAGAAAACAACACAGAAAAAATAGTCATAATATATTCCAAAAGTATTTATCAACCCCGGAACTTCACAACTCACAAAGCTTCTATAGCCTAAAGCTTTGGACTTACAATTTCGTGCTACATGATTCAACTCTGGAAGAAGCCTATTATATGATGTGGCTGAACAGATTTCTGAACCAGGAGGTAAT
The DNA here is from genome assembly GCA_034190945.1 of Octodonta nipae. Lineage (NCBI taxonomy): Eukaryota > Metazoa > Arthropoda > Insecta > Coleoptera > Chrysomelidae > Octodonta > Octodonta nipae. The sequence goes on along the minus strand of CM067224.1, from coordinate 67,071,627 downwards.
AAAATGGCATTCGCGTGTTAAAATAGTTTGAAGATTATGAAATTTCTGAGAACGTAAATGAATTAACCATGGTCAGATAATTGTCCATCACAAAACAGAAACACACAGATGATTATGTGCTAGGTTTGTCTTCTTGAAAAAAAAAATTGGAAACCTTAATGTTACTAACCATAAATTTCTAGCAAAAGGTAGCAAAAAAAATCTCAGTTGAAAATAATTAAGTCATGGGATTGGCAGCAGCTTGTTAGGTTTGAGTAGTTGGTGTAAAAAGGTCTTTTCATGTGACAGGGATGGAAACCAAAGACTTTTTGAATTTTAAAAGCTTATGTGAAGAAAGTCATGCATATTTTATCGTACGCAAGAAAAGTGATTCTGGGGAAAATTTTCTTATTTCACTAGTTGTACAACTCGAGATGCACCAGGGATTTTGTTTTTTTTTAACCAAATTCAAGGATGATTTTTCACGTCATCACTTATACAAAAACCCATAACGTTAGCTAAAAACTGGAAATAAACTTTCAATTTATTTTAGAATGTACCTGAATCTTTGCCAAAATTAACATGACTTGGCTTTATTCATTCTAACCCAATTAGGTACTTAACATATGTTAAGTTCTGTAAAACATTTTTTTCTAAGAAGCAAACGACGATAAGTCACTTAGAAAAGAATAAACTTATTTATGGAAAAAAAGTCTTCCACAATTTATTAGGTAACCAAATAAACTACGCTTATGCCAAATATTAAAACCATAGGTTTAAAAATAACTGAGTAACTTTGAATTCTCTTCAATAAATATCTTTGAAATCGTTTTTCGCAAAACTACGTTTTGTGACTTAATATAGTTTGCTTCTAAGGTACAGATATACTCTAGTTCGATAGAAATAGTACGCAGCTTATACAGAGAAGCAACGAAGCCTATAGCATAGGCGGACATATACATGCAAGGAAGTCGAGACCGATGGCATCATCTAATTTTACTGCCAAGGGGCGCCAACAGATGTTTCACATCAATAATTGATTTGAAATCTCTAAACGTTCTAAAGATACAGAATTTTTGATAAAGTGCCAACTGCATTATAAGACGCCGTTCCTATATTAAAGTTTTTTGGTAGGTGTTATCTTTTCATCAAATTGAGTTGTAATTAACCTACTTAGAAAATAATAATAATAAAAATTTTCACATGCTTGCTTCCCTGATCGACTGGACTATACGCCAATTATTCGTGTTTCTACTTCGGATTTACACATTAATTAACACTTCAAAAAGTTTTTCGCGAAACCTTTTTAAGTTGCTTTAATTCCTAAATGGTCTTTGCCTAGTTCCTATAATGGATTTTAAATAGAAATTACCCGGTGCTCCGATGGAACTTTGTGATAGTGAGCTGTCTCGTAATTTCTTGCTAGTTCGTCCTACTTTAAGTTTTCGTTGCTAAGTTCGTTAGCATTTATTGTTCTGTGCACTCTCTGTTAATGTTTTGAGACTTAATGGTCCGATGTTTGCAAGTTAAAGTGATTTAAAATAACGTTTATCGAGGACAGTGACGTAATTTTTCACTTTGTTGTATTTAAAGATATTGACACATAATTAAAATAACTTAACTCTGAAATAGAGTTAGCACAGGCAACTTTGATTTTACTATTAGAGTATTTTGCATAATCTGTTCAGGGTAGCATAAAAATACCTTTGTAAATTACAACACTAATTTCAAATTGCAAGAAGTTGAACATTTTTTTCGAGGATAGTTCATTCTGGTAGGTGAATTAAGAAAGAAGATCTTTTTCTTATTCAATGGGTCCCTCACGAGATCTAACGGTCCAGCAGTCAGACAGAAGGACCCCGCAGAATCCTTATGGGAAATGGCTTTCTGCTATTTTTTTTCAAATTCAAGTATGTGATAGCTTTTGAAGAGTAGATCAAAAGTGCTCATGGGCACAAAGCTTCAGAGCCAACAGTTTAGGATCTGCAACCCTCTAAAGTTGACGTGGTCCAGAATCCTTATGGGTAATGGCTTCAATTTTAGAGGGCTATTCAAGAGCTATCAAATACTTGAATTAAAAAAAAATAGCCGAAAGCCATTTCCCATAAGTATTCTGGACCACGTCAACTCTAGATGGCTGTAGATCCTAAACTATTGGCTCTGGAGCTTTGTGCCATAAGCACTTTTGATATACTCTTCAAGAACTACCACATACTTGAATTTGAAAAAAAATAGCCGAAAGCCATTTCCCCTAAGAATTCTGGACCACGTCAAATTTAGATCCTAAACTATTGGCTCTGGAGCTTTGTGCCCATGAGCACTTTATCTACTATTAAAGAGCTATCAAACACTTGAATTTGAAACAAATTAGCAGAAAGCCATTTGCCATAAGGATTCTGGACCACGTCAACTCTAGAGGGCTATAGATCCTAAACTATTGGCTCTGGAGCTTTGTGCCAATAAGCACGTTTGATTTACTCTTCAAGAGCTATCACATACTTTAATTTGAAAAATCTGGCCGAAAACCATTTCCTATAAGGATTCTGAGGGGTCCTTTATGAAAACATTTGAATTCTTTTAGAAATCTAATGTATATCTAATTCCGGGGCAGGTACAACTTGAACTTCATTCTTCTGCTTCTTCTTCTTTTAAGAAGAATAGCTCCTTGTCTACAATTTTTTTTATATCTGTAGGTACTAAACAAGTGTCTCACTTCTTACAACGTCTTACAAGGAGCAGAGATAAAGTTCCATAATGGAAGGATTCAAGATACCAAAAGAAAATATTAATGACAGATGGAGACAGATTTTGGTCCACCATTTTCTCATTTTTGTCTTGAATGGGTTTGAAAAGTATTTTATTGTCGGACACAATCATGCGACATTTGCGAGAGAACCGTGTGGCATATGAAAAACTCGTTTCCCATTTCCGAAAAAAATATATTTTGAACTGATTTTCTCGCCTCTGCCATGTTGCTAAATGATTATCTATGATGTAACCAAGCATCAAGCACTGACAAAGAAATCACAACACCCAGAAGGAGATTTTGCAAAACATAGATGTTATAGCAAGGCGTAAATGATTAAAATTTGAATAAAAAATACCCAGGAGTAGTTTTTTAGGGTTCGGTATATACAATATACAGATACCCTTATAATATCACTCCGGATTTCTGCCTCTGTCACATCACAGCAATTTTCTCCTAAACTACTGGACGGAAGAGGTTGAAATTAGTTGAAATAGTTTGGTAACCCGATCAGGAGTACATATTGCAAAAGAAAAAAAAGATTTTAGAGGTACTTCTGGGGGAAAAACTAAAAAAATCGACCGTTCCCTGATCTCCGAAACTACTGAGCCTAAAATTTTGAAAAAATAGGAAATATAGAACGTTGCCCGAACTTTAATGGAAAAATAAGGAGAAACCATTAATATTAATTTTGGGGAGCAAATTATTGAATTAAATAAAAATTTAAAAATAAAAAAAATTCAAACGCATCATGTAATGTATTAAATGAAAGGTCTCATTCTAAGGAACACAAATATATTTTTTTCATATTTAAAAAAAATATTTAAAAAGATATTAACGAGAATATACCTAAATTTACCCATTCCCCCGCCCCCCCTTATCTCCGAAAATATAAAACGTAAAGTTTTGAAAAGTTTTACTGAAAAAATAAGGAGAAACCGCTACTTTTAATTTTTGGGGGCAAATTACAGAATTAAATGGAAAATATAAAATTAAAATTGTTTCTAACCCATCATGTTATATATCAAAATGAAAGGGCTCATTACGACGAAAACAAATGTGTTTTTTTCATATTTTTTAAATAAATTAATTAAAAGATATTTACAAAAATATAAAAAATTTTACCCCCCCCATATCCGAAACCAAAAGCTAGAAAATTTGGAAAAAAAGAACGTATAGCCCCTCACCTGAACTTTACTGGAAAAATAAGGAAAAACCCCTAATATTCATTTTGGGGGGCACATTATAGAATTAAATGGAAAATATAAAATTAAAATTCATGTTATATATCAAATGAAAGGACTCATTATGACGAAAACAAATACATTTTTTCATATTTTTAAAATAAATAAATTAAAAGTTATTAACAAAAATACAAAAAAAAAATTACCCATCCCCCCTATCTCCGAAACCATAAGCTGGAAAATCGAAAAAAAAAATGAAGGTATAGCCCCTGATCTGAACTTTACTGGAAAAATAACGAAAAACCCCTAATATTCATTTTGGGGGGCAAATTATAGAATTAAATGGAAAATATAAAATTAAAATTGTTTCTAACCCATCATGTTATATATCAAATGAAAGGGCTCATGAAGAAGAAAACAAATATATTTTTTCATATTTTAAAAATAAATTAATTAAAAGATATTGGTGCGTTCCCGCATTTGTTTAGTGTATTGTGTTCAATTTGATTGAATTACTTCATTGATTTTTAAACTTCTGCACCTTTTCTAAAACATTCCGTCGCGCTAATGCTAATTGTAAGAGTGTTTTTGCGTGTAAAATATAGACAGTATTGTGTTTCGTGTTTCGCATCCCGAGCTGTTTGGACGCTTGGGAGTTTCGTGCAATGTACTACGAACTTTTCGGTGGCTTTGATTCCGTCTGAAGAGACGCCGCTTTTTGTTGTCTTTTGCGTTACGATTCGCGAGTTTTTAGCTCCATTCGTGACGACCGCTAAACCGCTTTCATTTTGTTTCTTTTGTGTTTACAAAAGCGCATCATTTGTTGTTAAACCCGCATTTTTTTGTATGTTCAATCAATGAACATTACGTCACTATTTTTTGTGTAACGTGTTGTCCAGACGAAGCTCTAAGAAACTGTTCCTGTTCACGGGGCTAGCCTCAGAAGAAAGAAGAACCAAGAAAAGACCAGAGCTTCGACTTAAAGGTTAGTGATAACTTTTATTTGGTGATTCGTTTATGTGACGGCACGTGTTTATTGGTTGTTCCGCTAAAAGGTCCTTCGTCAATATATACTTGCATTGAACCAGCATTGAACTAAAACCGCAACATCTATTTCATACATTTTTTTGAATATTATTCTCTATGGAATGTGCATCGAAGACATTCCATAACAGATATTAACAAAAATATAAAAATTTTTACCCATTCCCCCTCCCTTACCTCCGAAAACCATAAGCTGAAAATTTTTGAAAAAATCGAAGTATAGTCCCTCACCTGAACTTTACTGGAAAAATAAGGAGAAACTCCTAATATTCATTTTGGGGGGGCAAATTACAGAATTAAATGGAAAAAAAAATTATAATTGTTTCTAACGGGTCATGTAATATATCAAATCACAGGGCTCATTATGACGAATACGAATATATTTTTTAATTTTTTTAAAATGAATATTTTAAAATATATTAAAAAAATATTTAAAAAAATTACCTATTCCCCCCGTTATTCCCCTACTATAAGACCTAAATTTTTTTGTTTATAGGAAAAATATGAAAAAATTCCTAATTCTCTTATTTGGGGACCAAATAATAGAATTAAACGAAAAATCAATTATTAGAAAACCCCCATAGTAATTTTAGGGACAAATTATACAATTAAATGGTAAACAAATATTCAATTTTCAAACGCATCATGTAATATATCAGATAAAAGGCTCATTATGTGAATTACAAATATATCATATTTTTAAATCATTTGCCAAATTAGAAAATTAAATACATATGTATTCTGATAAAAATCAAGCGAATCCTGAAGCAGATAAAATAAAAAGTCTATGTATGGAAAATCAAAATGTATATTTTTTATAAATTTAAAACGCTTCCTTTAAAAGATATAAGGGTAAATATAAGAGACTGCACTTATTCCCTGCTTGCCTGAAACTGGAATATTAGAATCTTGAAGGTGGTACGGAACCCTTAGTATGCGAGTCCAACTCGCACTTGACCAAATTAGTTATTATTAAGTTTGTTAAAATGTTTTTGTCCACCGCGGTTATCTATGCACTCCCCAACATGTCTTGGCATTGATCCGGCCCCCGAATATCCGGCGGAATTTTGTGCAAAAACTTATCATTTTATTTCTACGCTACAGTTTGAGCGGGTTTGATCATTACCTCTAACGCAGATAATCCAAATAAAAGAAAATAAAGACTGAAACGACAAGATCCACAATGTTTTTAATACTTATTCTGCAAATAAACTGAAAAGATTACGACCCAAACAATCACAATAATTCTTCCGATTTGGTCGGAGCAAAGTTAAGCATCAAAGAAATCAATTGTTTTCGTTTTGTTTTTCTTTAACAAACAGCGTTTGTCATCGGATTGTTTACTATCTCGCGTACAAAAGAAAAGAATGTTTTTAATTGCGGAGTTGGGAAGCAGGGAGACAAAATCGTTCGGTTTTTTCGAAGAAAATGAATTTCCTTTCAATGTTTGTTCTCGTTATGAGGATTTATAGGTCAGATCTGGTTGATGGAAAGCCTGGTTTGCTGTCATTAAATTAATTGCTACATGTTTGACATATCTAACGGCAATGATTTAAAAGTTTTGATGACGATGGAAGTACCCGGTTACACGAAAAAGCTCGTCAGCTCAGATAGTAATGTACATACATAATATATTGTTGTTTATATCTATTTTATGTATCACCCTAACAATGAACCTATCGTAAAAAGATACTACGTAGATAGAAATAATTATTAATCATTTAACCTAGTAATGACTTTTAAGTAACAAACAAGAAACACTTGCACTTTAGCAAATTCAGCACTACGTAGCGTCTTTACCCACGTTTTTTAAAAAGGGTTTTTAAGTCCTAAAGATCCAACATCTATATCTACACTTCTATACTAAATTGTTTGTTTGTAGGGGGGAATCTCTGGAACTAGTAAAACGATTTTAAAAATTATTTCATCAATAGAGAGCTACACTATCTGCAAGTAACAGCTTTTTTTTTTGATAAAATAACTGATTACGCCATGGGGCAGTGGGGTGTCTGTTGTTTTTTATTTATATTTAATATCAAGATGTTATACAGACATGGAAATTGCTGTATATACTGTTTTCCCCAAATAAACAAAAATGATTTTCATCATGCAAAAATTCAATTATCTCATGGTGAAAAGTTTTTGAAAAATTTATTATTTTTCGGGAACCTAAAATAATAGAACGATGAGATTTAACAGGTTGTTTCCTTTTTTTTTTAAGTGAAGTAGTAGGTAATTCGTCATTTTGGGAAAATTGAAATATTTAATGGGGGATTGTTTTAAGGAGAATTTAATATCTTCCAAATAGAAAGTAATTGGGCCGTAAATTTTGATATATATATAGTTTTCGAAAACAAATAGAAGCGGTTTTTATCATTTTGCGAAAATTAAAATATTCAATGGAGTACAGATAGGTGTGCATAAGGATCGCGCGATATTCAACACTTTAAAGGAGGGAAGGCATTAGGCGGTCGCGGTCACATAGCATCGCGGTCGGTTCTGGGCTGAGCTGATCAGGGTCTCTCGAGATTCTTTGGAAGAGATAAGAGAAGAACGCGATGCGAGCGAGCGTAGCCCGAGAGTGCCAAGTGCCAATGCATACATTATGAAACATAGGAAGAAGCTAAATCACGCGCGGTCGATACTAGCATGGTCCGCGAAGCGATGGGACCGCGACCGCCTAATGCGTTCCCTGCTTTAAGGTGTTAATAAGCAACGAATTTGAACCAGGCGACGCACAGAGGGAAATATCGGAAAAAATTCTACGCATGCGCCGATTTAAGTCGTACCATCGTAATTTTTTGTTTGATATTCTTTAAATATCCTCAACTTTACTATTCAGATGCAAAAATTACACTTTTCTGTAAACAAAGTTTCACATCGACTTATATGAACCATTCGCCTCAATATTAAATAATTGTATAGGAACTAATTTGAAGTAAAATGGTCTGAAAAATCTGAAAAAATGTATTCATATGTTTTTTGGGTGCCTAAGTTCACAGCCACTCTTATTTTTACCATTCAAGGACATTTAAAGGTCGTACCAAGGTCAATTGAAGGTCAAATCGAGAAATAAGATCTAACAAATCTGAAAAAGTTTATAAATTTATTTTTGCGTTCCGTGAGTTAAAATAAGCTGTTTCAGTTTCACAACTGAAGAATATCTGAGGTCCTATCAAGGTCGTATAAAGGTCATTTAAAGGTCAATTCGATAAAAACCCTCCGAAAAATTAAAAAGAAAATTATACGTGTGATTTTGGGCTCGTTGAAAGAAAACCTGCTGTAAGTTTCAACACTGAAGGACCACTAAGGTTGTATCAAGGTCATACAAAGGTCATGTGAAGGTCATATCGATAAAATCGCTCCGAAAAATTAAACAAAAAATTATACGTGTGATTTTGGGCTCGTTGAAATTTTTTTGATCGATTTTCTTGATTTGCACTTCAACTGTATTACTTTGCATGATACAACCTCTAGATGACATTGAATGGTAAACATAAAAGCGTATTTGAATTCAGTTACTCCAAGAATATACCCACATTTTTTTTTCATACCATTCTTGTCGATTTGACGCTCAATTGAGCTTAAACCTAAGATGAAGCTTAGCCAACTTCAAATTTGTAATTACATAGAAAACTTATTATTATCCTTTTCAGGTGCTGTCTTAATTCTTCGATCAAATATTGACCTTTGTCATTTTTTCCTATAGTCCCACATATGCTGAGTTATCCTCTCAAAGGACCCCGCAAGTAAGGTAAGGACCCCGGTAAGGTCGTGCGTGACACCCAACCAGTTAAGGTAAAGTGGTGTGTGATACCCAACCACTTAAGGCAAGGTGGTGTGTGATAGCCAGAGAGCTAAGGCAAGGTAGTGTGTGATACCTAGCTATATAAGGCAAGGTGTTGTGTGTTACCCAGCCAGCTAAGGCAAGGTAGTGTGTGATACCCAGCTAGTTAAGGAAAGGTGGCAGTTAAGGCTAACCTCTGAAACTCCAAACTATCTACAATCTTAACTAATAACCTTAATCCTACGAACGAATTTTTTTGTTTTATTTTATTTTTTGCATTTTTTAAAATATTTTTTGTTTAAATTAATAAATTGGAAACCTATTAACAGTAGTAAGAAATGATTTAATGCCTTCTTGTACTAAATTATTTATATATATTAGAATTATCCTTATTGTTATGAATTCAATTGATGATTGTTGAACTTTAAATTTTTTATTTTCTTATTTTAAAAATATTGCAGCTTCAGGGATTAAGTCCCTGTTTTTTCTTCTTCTGATTTTCTTAAACTGCTTATTATTGGGTCAGATAATATCAAAGCGTAATGCATAATATCCTCATTGGTTTCACTTCTACTACACATTCGGCTATGCGCAGCTCTAGCTTTTCGAAACGTTTTATTATTAGTTTCTTGTGGTTCTTCAGAGAAAAATCCCATTGGTTCCTTAAACTCTCTCATAATATCACATCCATGTATGAGTAATTTATGTATTGATGGAGGCATATAATACCAGGAGTATAGTTTACTACATTTTCTAGCTGTTTCTCGACAGTGTTTTTCAAACTCATCGATTTTAATTTCCTGCGTACACGAAATTAATTGCAAAATGACATAAAATCTGGTCAATAGATTTTCATCAACACCAATTATTTTTGAAATATCTTTTCTTTTTTCAAAAAAGCTCCGCGCGACATTTCCAGTATTTGTGGTACCTGCCCCTTGCTTGACTACGTCAACCGTTAAATTACAAAATTTTTTCAAAGACTCCTGAATGAACTTTTTTCTCTCGCGTTTAGTTTCTTTATTCTTTCCTCTTTTGCTAGAGATTTATTAAAGTCAGAATTATAGCCAATGTGTAAACAATATTCCATCATTCTGATCCAGCAGTGCAATATTGACAGACCCCATTTATAAACCTCCGTTTTGCATATTGAATATTTCAATAAATACATTAAGAAAATAATATTAAGAAAAAGTTTTTAGTTCATAGTGTTCAGGTTATTTAAAGAACATCTGAGTTCATAATGTGTCCTTTCAAATATTATGAATGCTGAATATTGGGCATAGAAGATAAAATTATCGATTTGATACAATTTATCGATTTGATCTTCAATTGACCTTGGTACGACCTTTAAATGTCCTTGAATGGTAAAAATAAGAGTGGCTGTGAACTTAGGCACCCAAAAAACATATGAATACATTTTTTCAGATTTTTCAGACCATTTTACTTCAAATTAGTTCCTATACAATTATTTAATATTGAGGCGAATGGTTCATATAAGTCGATGTGAAACTTTGTTTACAGAAAAGTGTAATTTTTGCATCTGAATAGTAAAGTTGAGGATATTTAAAGAATATCAAACAAAAAATTACGATGGTACAATTTAAATCGGCGTGTGCGTAGAATTTTTACCGATATTTCCCACTGTGCGACGTTGCAATGTGTTATAAAATCAGGTGCACGTCGTTGTTAATTATGTATTTCAGCCGCCGGCAACCTTTTCGAACATAAAATGTAATTTGTATTGATTATTAAAGTATTTTTTTATTTGTACAACACTTTTCTGTTTTTTTTGTTTGTTACGCAAAAATATAATATAAAATAATAAACTTTATTTAGCATAAGCTATTTTGTACAGTAAATAATGGACATGAATAACAACCAAAATAATATTAGAATTATAACTAATTTATAACTTTATTGGGCAAGCTATTGAAGAGGCGAATTCCTTCAAAGAATAGTGATCCTTATACAAATGACTTTGCGAAAAACTGTACATCAAGATTAGAATTTGATCGCAACGAACGTGGATGAATATCAAATCTTGTCATTATCATTTTCCATAGATATTCTGGCACCATCTTATGTAACATTTTATACACAAAAATAATGTTCGCCTTTTGAATGCTTTGCTCAACCGTCAGCCAATTTAGTTGCTGCAACATTTGATTTATCGATGCATATCTATTACATTTTAAAATTACTCGCATACATTTATTTTGCAAAATTCGCAACTTCTTTATGTGTTCCTTCGGACATGCTAGAAGAAGTGATATGTAATAATTAAAATACGGGTAAATAATTGTTTTGTACACGATCATTTTAGTCCATTGTGATAGATCTGGAGAAATATGTGTAAAAAATCCTATTTTTCCTAACTTTTTACAAAGAAATTCTGCATGATTTGTAAATGACAACTGAGGATCTAACATTATACCTAGGTATTTAATCTCACTCTTTGCATATGTTCATTTTTAATCCTTATTTCAGAATTGTTGGCATTATATTTGTTACAATGGCCTGACTTTTGGCTACCCTGGTATTATAGTCTTCTAAGGGGATTTTATCATTTTGCGAAAATTGAAATATTAAATGGGGGACAGGTAGGGAAATGTTTTTTTTTGAAAGTTTATTATTTTTGGGGAACCTAGAAATGGGGGTCACTATTTTGTGGGAAGAATTCAATATCTTCCAAATAGAAAGTAATATGGGTATAAATCTGGATATATATAGTCTTCTAAAATAAATAGAAGCGGGTTTTGATAATTTTGCAAAAATTGAGTTCTCCGATAGGAATAAGTGGGGTATTTTTTACGGAAAAATCACTACTTTTCGGTAACAGAAATTAATACATTACATGGAATTATGATATCAATAGGGGGATGGGTTTCAATAATTTTTAAGGAACAAAAAATGATGCAGATGTACCCGATGGATGAGAATTGATAAACTGGCTTTTGTCTTCATATGAATGGAGACATTTTGCCAATATTGAATTTATGGTAGGGATAAGGACTGAAAAGTGTTGAATTACTGATTAGTCGCAAGTTGATCTGAAAATAATTTAGAAAATGTCGGAAATATAAAAAATGTTAAGTGACCAAAACTTATGAAATGAAAATAAATTCAAAAAAATGCAAAAATAGTAGAAATCTATAAAAGTACAAAAATGTCAAAAAACGTCGTGAAACATGGCAAAAATGTGAAAAATGTCAAAAGTGCCAACAATGTATAAAATTTCTAAAATGTCAAAAACATCGAAACTGTTTATCTTCCGATTTTTGAAAATGTCAAAAATGTTAATGATACCGAAAATGTCAAAAATGTTAAAATGTAAAAAAAATCTAAAATATCAAAAAGGCAAAAAATATAAAAAATTGCACTTAAAAAACAAGTAATAAAAAAAATGGAAAACGGGAAAATCGCAATATCAAATATCTTAAACACCTCAAATAAGTGTAGCTTTTCATCTTAAATCCCAAAATAATGTATTTTTAGAAGCCGTTGTAGCCATAAAAAGTATAAGATATGAAATTACCAAAAGAAAAAATGTTCAATAGAAATACATCAAATAAGTCCATTTGTCTAGCACCTGAGAAGCCGGGACGGGTTAGCTAGTTAATATATAAACAGGTAAAATTTGTTTGTTTCATTGTGTGTTTGCAGGGGGTAATCTGTGGAAATAGTGAACCGATTTTCAAAATTCTTTCATGAGTAGAAATCTATACTATCAGTGAGTAACGGGCTATATCTTATATGCTATTTTGATAAATTGTTTGAATACAGAGTTAGAGTTTTCATTGGGTTGTTTGTCATCTCTATTTATGAAATTGTTTGTTCTGTAAATTTTTAGGTTACGAAGAAATCCGCCGATAATTATGTCTAACATGTTGCATAGACACTATTAAATCGGTAATATAAAGGATATGTTTATATAACAATAAATCGCCAATAATACACATGAATAAAAAATAATTTCATCAATTATTACTATCAATTTAATCTAAATGAAGTAATGGTGATAGCAAGGGCCTCGACAATTTTCTATTTTTGCCTGAACTTAATTTCTTATACAGATACCCTTTTTGACAAAAGAATCTCAATAATGATGATAGTTTCTGTCTTTACTTGGTGAAAATTCATTTTAATTTTATATTAAAATAAATACACTTAGGTAATTTTCACTAATATTTATTTGTTATTGACAATTGTTTCACCAGGTTACTGGGTTCTTCAGAATACAAAGTAGAACTAAATGCTAAGTGCCTAAAACTATTACAAAGAAATATATGCAATTACAGAGCTATTAAGACGATTATTGAAATTATAGGATATTGAAGCCGGAGGGAAATACAACTATTAAGAAAGAACAAAATATTACAGTTGAAGGGGTTTAAATGAAATAATGTCTATTGATAGTTAAGTCAAGGAAATTTAATGTTTTGCGAGGCTCAGTTTCCAGGGTGAATTTTATGTTAGGGTGGATTTGATTTATATAGTTATGGAATAACTGTAGTTGTTCGTAAGTACCAGTAAAACAAGCAAAACATATCGATACCAATATAGGAATTTAGTATTCCAAATAATTTTGAAAAATGCGTGACCCTCCAGTTTTTGGTTCATAAAATAAAAAAAATATATATCTCCAATATCCTTATAAAAACTACAATCTTTAATATATTTTCTGTTGTCCACTGATTGTCAATTTGTTACACCACACCTTCGGAAGATTGTGAAAATAATGTAGTAATAAAATAATTAAATTCACAACAAAAACTTACAGAATAATTATAACGAAAGTTACTGCTACTTGTCGGAAAAACCAATACTGATTTACTACATTGACTATTTTACTACGGAACAATAAACAACGCTTGATGCTGGAGTATCAAAGATGGTCTTCACATTATTTGACAGCAGGTGACGCTTTTCCATATATAATTACTCAAAAGTTTGACCGTTTTCCAAGGAAAAATATGTTGAATAAAAATATATTATTTTGTAAAATAGACTTATGTACCTAACTTACCATAACTAATCAGTAAATAGTAAATGCATTGAATTTCTTTATTTTTAAATACACATAGATAGAATGTCAATCACATGTTTATTTTAGGTAAAAGTCAGTTAATTTGTAATAAAACCAGGATTTTGCAGGAATGGAACCATGTAATATAAAATCAATTGTTTTTTAGAAAAAATGCATGAACATAAAACAGTAACCAACTTATTCTTTACCTAAAAATAATTGAAAGATTCGGCCCTTAAATATATTTAAATAAATATATAGTTATAATTTTTAACAAAAAAAAAAAAATAAATCCCTTTAAAAATATTACATTAAATAATAAATTTAATATTTAAAACATTAGTTGAGCCCTACATTTTTCATAAATATATTTTGATTTGAGACTGAAAATTTTCAATAGCTTTAAAGTAAGGAATAAAACTAAATAGAACCTTTATTCTGGCATTTGACAGTTAAAGATTTCAGCTTGTAAGCAGAAAATGAAATCAACCAATTCAAAAGTTAGTAGGAAGGTGTTATATCTACTATTACATTCCAAATAACTACAAAACATAAGTACATTAATAAACTTTCAACCAAAATCTTAAGATTCAATATAATTTCATTAACTTAAATGATACACATAGTAAGCAATGACTGTTTCTGTTTTGTATGAAAAATATAAAGAAATATAACCACCTGCTGTTAAATAATGATAAATAAGTAATACTCACTTCGCAGTGAATGAAGCTGAAATTGTGTACTTTACACATTGAATTTACAATTTATGATATCTTTACCCTCATGCTATAACAATCTTACACCAGACAATATTCTGAAATGTCAAAATTCAAATTAGGGCGCTTCATCAAAGATAGCCATGAGCATGCCTGCTAGATTTAACTTTTTGTCTTGAATATTACAATCAGTGCATTAGTTCACATTTTTTGTAATCTTATTCAAATTATGTGAAATTTATACGATAAAGATTAAAAGAATTTTTAATTGAAAATATAACATTAAAATTAATAAAATATTATCAGAAATAAATTTATCAATTGCAACATAATTCTTATTTTAGTTGACAAACCATATTTACTAGCGGTCCCCCGTGGTCGAAATTCATGAAAATTATGAGTTGAACAATATTGACGTTTTTTGTTTGTATAAAATATAGAGTTGAGGCGAAATTAGAAAAGTAGGCCAGGCCTTTGCTATCCCAATTACTTACGAAATATTTTTTAATTATGTATATAATTGTAGGATTATTTTCACATAAATATGTCTATGCAACATCGGCCGATTCTTTTTGTAACCTAAAAGTTTCCGTCATTTACACACAACCGATTTTAAAAATAGAGATGACAAACAACTCAATGAAAACTCTAATATTTAATGACATTTCCATTATCCGCTGATTGATGATTTATTGCACAACACCTTCGGACTATTGTGAAAATTATATTATATTAATGACAACATTATAACAAAAAATTACAAATATTATTTTCTACGAAAGTTAGTACTACTTGTCAATCAATACTGATCTATAATTTATAACACTAAATATTTACCTATTGAACTATAGGCAACTACAAAGATAGTAAAAGGTGGTCATCACTTGTTCTGAAAGAGCGTTACCCAGCCACTGCCGTCTTTATCATTTGAGAACCAACCTAGTATATATAATTACGCAGTGGTTTCTGTTGTCATGTAGAGCATTTTGGATTTTAATTTTTTGAACATTTAGGTTGTAAACTTTAAAGCCAGCAGTGTACGATTTGAAAGGTAATATATATATAAAAATATATTTTAGTCTAGAATAAATGTACCTAACTTAACCTAATATATTCAAACAAATCTTTAAAATGTTTTTAACACTGAGAACTTTGCAGCAATGGGACCATGTAATGTAAAATTAATTAACTATAAAATATCCACATTGTCAGAAAACATTAATTTTCAGAATGATTTTCAATAAAAAAAAATTACTTACCAAGGTATTAACCCATGACGATTTTTGTTTTATGTGGAAAATATAAAGAAATAGGAATCACATACTGTTAATTAATAGTACACCTATTTTTTGAGAATTTTTTTCTGTGAATTGAAATTGAAACCTTGAAAATAATTTGAAATATTGTCTCAGTGAATTGAAAACTTTCAACTTAATCGCTACAAAAGTAATGAAATGTCAAAATTTAAACCAAATATCCGGCAGATGGCTAAGCATTCAGTGTTGTCAGATCTACCTATTTATCGTGAATTTGTGCATAATTTCACAATTTTCTTTAATTTTAGTTAAACTTATATGAAAGTTACCCGACAAAAGTAAAAGGACTCTAAATTAAAAGTATAAGGTTAAAATAAAGAAGGAATCAGAAATAACTTGATGAAGTGCAGCATAATTCTGATTTTAGTTGACAAACTATATTTACAATGCACTGAAAGTTGCCAACTGCAAACTTGCGGGCGCCCAATAAACGGCGATTATTGTGTATTATAATTTTTCGTTGGTTCTATTTCAATAGTATGACTATGTAGGATAACTTTAGCGAAGGGCCAAAACTTTTAGTTTTACATTTAATTTAGTTTGTCTTTCACATTGAAGTCAACCGATTTTCTCTCGAAGCAATCTGGCGGCACTGTTTGGTATTGACAGTATGCATGTAAATAATGATTTTTTTATTATTATATTATTTAATTATTGAAACAATATTATAAATTAATTTTAGCATTCCGCACTGAAGGTCGTCTCTAGCTACTAAACAAAACAAAAATAAAGCAAATCGGTTGAGTGATAGAGGAGAAAATGGTACCTAACCGTATTGTCTTTGCCTATTTATATATAGATAAAGCAATGAAAGTTGCAAACTTGCGAGAACCCAATGCAGGGCAATTATTATGTAATACAAATTTTTCTGGGTTCTATTTCAATAGCATGACAATGTAGAATAAGTTTAGGAACGGTTCAAAATTTGCTACTTTTTAGCTTAATTCGTGTTTCACATTCTATTACGATTTTCTCTCCAAGCAATCTGGCGACACTGTTACTGTTATCTGTTAACAGAATGGCCGTAAAAATGTTTTTTTTTATATTTTATTTAATGAATGAACCAATAAATAAAAAAATTGTAGCATTCTGCACTGAAGGTCGTCAGTTGCTACTAAACCAAACAAAAATAAAGAAAATCGGTTAAGAGACAGAGGAGAAAATGGTACCTAACCGTTTTATCTTTGCCTATTTATATACAGAGATATAAAATCTCAATAATGATCAAAGTTCAATGAAATTTAATGAATTTATGGTCGAGTTTCGAACACTGGGCTACCGCTAGTATTGGTAATAAATGTGTAATTTCTATTAACATACTGTTAGATCTCACTTCACAAAAAAAATGTTTTGCTAAAAGCGCCGTGCGCCCAAAAACTCCCCGACACGGGCTGGAAGGGATTCCAGCGTGCTTGTTGAAACCTTCGACGGAAGTTTCTCGGAATATCTCGCCAGGATCGGTACGCAGAGAGTTGTGTCTGCATCTCGTAAAGTTGTTCGCAACTTTTCGTCGAAGTAGTTGAAAACTTTTCAGTTTACGTTTTTTGGAGACTACGATTTTTTTTCCTCGAAGGCGCTTACGGTACAAGAGCGAATAAACTTTTGTAAGTACATAACGCACTGGTATGCTAGAGATAGAGTTTTTGTTTTGTAAATTACTTTAAGAAATTTAGAGAATAATGTGATGAGTAAACTACGAACTATTATTATTTAAGAAACATTCAAGTTAATATAAGAACTTATAATTAATAAAACTCAATAAAAAATCTAAATAATAAATAGTTAAATAATGAAAGAAGATTAGAATTCCCGTAATGAAATCAATATCTTTTTCTTACTATTTTAATTATATTAATAAATACAGAAGTTTTTTTTGATGATCAGTATGGAGATTTCGAAAACTAGCGGAGATAGAGCAATGATTAAATTGGGAAAGATTTGCACTTTTACTGGCCCAATTTAATGACATTTTCGGATTTTTGTAAAAAGTCATGGCTTACTAGATATTTTGAAGAAACGAAATTCTTTCGATTTAGTCAAATCCCTCCAGCTCCTTTGTTTTTGATTGTATAACAAAGTGTAAATATGAAAATTGAAGGGAATTGTATCTCGAATATGATTGTCATGTCCTCGTTTGCGTGATAGCTCTCGTTTTCGAGATATGACGCAAACTTATCGTTCTTTGAATGGAAACCATAGTTGGCTATGACCTCAAAAAATCAGACATTTTTAGAGCTTTTCAACGATATAATACTCGATATAGTTATTCATAAAAATAACGGAGTTATGAATGTTTTTCTCTCTTATTTTCACTTTTAACGTAGGTAGCCATGAAAAAGATTGTTTTCACTTTGGCGTTTCCTCATTTGAGAGTAATTCCATTAGTAGTGCTGAACTGATAGTCGATATTGACAAGTTTTCGTGATAAAATGGAATATTCTAACGAAGAAAAACTGAATATGGTGGAATGTTATATCATATGCCATAAAAATTCAGTTCGTGCAGCTGAGGAATACTTTCATAGATATTTCGATTTTCGTCAACCTACTCTATGTACATTTAAGGGGCTTTACGATAGTTTACGTAGATATGGATCTTTTACTAAACCGCCAAAGGAACGTAATCAAATTAACGAAGCAGCACAAATAAATGTTTTGGCAATGGTAAGTCAAAATCCATCTACATCAACTCGTGAGATTGCGGCAGAAGCTGGCACATCTCAACGAACTGTAGTTAAGGTACTGAAAGCGCACAAGGTTCCACCTGTATAAACTTTCAGTTTCTCAAACTTTGCATGCTGGTGACGAACATCGATGTATTTTGTTTTGTACATGGTTTAGAGACATGTGCCTTGACAATCCATTAAAGGTGTTATAGTCAGATGAAACTAGATTTACTAACTGAGGTATGTTCAATAGCCACAATGAGCATATCTGGGCTAAAGAAAACCCTTTCCATGTAGAACAAAGACGACCCCAGATAAAATTTGGTTTTAATGTTTGGTGTGGTATCATAGGGTCTACTATTCTGGGGCCTTTTATCTATGACGAATCACTTACTGGGGAACGCTAGTTGCATTTCTTGCAATACACTCTTCAAGACATGTTGCATAATTTGAATTTGAGAACTCGTTTAGAAATTGAGTGGTTCCAACATGAGGGAGCACCTGCTCATAACTCGTTATTAGTAAGACAACACTTAGATAATATCTATCCAAACTTTAGGAAAGGAAGAAATGGCCCACGCGAATGGCCACCCCGATCTCCCGATTTGGCAGTTATAGACTTCTATTTATGGGGTGCGCTAAAAAACAAAGTATACAAAAGAAAATATGAGACAGTTGGTGACCTAAGGGAGGCGGTATTGCAAGCAAATGAAGAAATTGATAGGCAGTCTGTGAGGAAAACAATTATTTCTAACTCATCATGTAATATATCAAATCAAAGAGCTAATTATGACGACTAAAAATATATTTTTTTTCATATTTTTAAAATGAATATTTTAAAATATATTAACAAAAATATTTAAAAAAATACCCCTTCCCCCTTTATTCCCAAAACTATAAGACCTACATTTTTTTGTTTACAGGAAAACTACAAAGAAATCCATAAAATTAATTTTGGGGGACAAATTATAGAACTAAATCGAAAATAAATTAAATTTTCAAACGCATCATATAATATCTATATATAAATAGGCAAAGACAAAACGATTAGGTACCATTTTCTCCTCTGTTTGTCAACCGATTTTCTTCATTTTTGTTTTGTTTAGTAGCTACTGACTACGTTCAGTGCAGAATGCTAATCTTAATTTATAATATTGGTTCATTCATTAAATAAAATATAATAAAAATTCATTATTTACGTCAATAATGTCAATTGCCAAACAAATGAATGCGCCGCCGCCGCCAGACTCAAACCATTGAGTAATTATATATAGACAGACCAATGCTGTTATATGCTTAGAGCATGTACTTCTGGAAGTGTGTGGCATGCAAGCGTTGTTATTGTTTAGTGGGTAAAGTAATAGTTGAATATTATACAGGGCGATTCCAGATATGTTAGAAATCATTTTTTTCATGGGTGGCACATGAGCAGTTGCATATATAGGGTGTTTAAAATATAGAGTAGAGTGCAATTATAACTAATAAAATAATTATATAGGGAAGCCCATTAGCGGTTGAATTTACAGGGTTCTTGGAATAGAAGGTGCAGTAAAATTACAATTATACAGGGTGGTGTAAAAAATGTTATACATAGATGCATATACAGGGTGGCGGAAATGGAAATGCAACATTTCGTAACCCATAAGCAGTTGTATATATAGTTAAGATGAAATAAGGGTAAGAGCAATTATAGATATACAGGATGGTGATAAAAAATGTTAGAAAAGGAAATGATTTATAGAGTAGAACCCGAAGAGTTCCATATATATAATGATTGAAATATAGGTCGGAGTAGAATTAAAGTTACAGAATATAATTAAAAATTTCATAAACAAAAAGAGTAAATATGGTGGGTCATAGGCAGTGGCATATACAGAATGGTTTACCCGGTGGTTGAAAAATAAAAAAATATTTTGCGTGGTTCATAAGCAGTTGCATATACAGGGTGCTGGAAATATATAATGAGATGGAATTATTATAATGAGGATTTTAATAAATGTTAGAGAATTGAGTGCAATTATAGCTATACAGGGGGGTTAGAAAAAATAAATATGTAGGGTAGTCCATTAGCAGTTGAATTGTTGTCATATTAAATTAAGAATTACAAATTTGAACACTAATAAAGTTCTATGACTTATATCTGAAAAAAACTTGAATTTCGTTACTTATTTGTAGAAGCGAGATGTAAGACCGACATCTAGGATTTTCGAGGAAACTATCACACAGAGGTTCCGAATCTGGATCCGTTCTGTGTAATTGCTGTTCTCCCTAAAGTCCTAGGATAGAATGTCACGATAAAATTTTCATGTTACTTAACCTGCCAGAGATATTGACACAATTGGTCGAATTTCGACCACTGGGCGACAACTAGTATTAAATAAAAGGCTCATTATGTGAATTACAAATATAACATATTTTTAAATTATTTGTTAAAAATATATTAAAAATATTAAACGTCGACTTAATTCCTACTTTAGAAACTACACTATTTAAAATTTTGAAAAATATATTTTATTTGTATTTTTAATTAATTTGTCTAACAGATTTAATAATTTATTATTTAAAACTTGACCTATTTACCCCTTTATCTTCCAATCTACAGACCTAAAATTCAGACAGTAGGTTATAAAAGGCTTCCCTCAAGGTTTATTAGTAAAATAAAACTCTAATGATAATTTTGGGGGCCAAATTAGAAAATTAAATACATATTTTTATAAAAATCAAGCGAATCATAAAGCAGATAAAATAAAAAGTCTGCCTGGAAAATAAAAGTGTATATTTTTTATAAATTAAAAACGCTTTCTTTAAGAGATATTAGGGTAAATATAAGAAAATGCACTCATTCCCTGCTTGTCTGAAACTGGAATATTAGAATCTTGAAGGAGCTACGGAACCCTTTATTCTTTCTATTATAAGCTACATTTACTCATAACAATTTCAGGTACAGACATGTAGTAAAAGACAAGACACGCAAAATGTTTATGTAGACCTTCTAACCGAAATATTATCCGAATCAACGAATTAGATAACAAAAAGGTGAATAAACATATAACGATGACTGGAGGACGCGCCGTGACGCGCTATACGACTCTGCCGAGGGATCGTAATTAACGTCATCAACGTTTATCCCGAGTCTTGAGGGGGCGGTCGGACCTAAATAACGAATATTGTTATGACCTGGCAGCGAAAATACCTCGTTATTGTGTTGTCGCTTCGGTAATTTCTGTGCAAATTGTAGAGACTTCATTACGAAATATTTTGTTTTCAACTTTACGGCTTTAACGAGACAAAGTCCGAGCGGCTTATTTCGCTTAGGTGTGGCTTGCTGGCAAGGAATGCTGTTCGGGATAATGGGAATGGAATTCGAATTTTGCCGTACGTGTTTTGGGCTGGTTTCAACAATTTATTATGTTCTATAGTCCAATGCGAACAACGTTAGCGTAGGTTTCTAAATTCTGCATTGAGGTAAATTACAATTCAGTTCTAGACTATTATGCCTTTAGGTGCAAGGCAAGTTATAATTATCTACTTATATTGCCATTTATGTGTTCATCGCTCCGTGGTCATTTTCCCTCATCTGTTTGATACTGTGCTCTGTGCTGTATGTTCTATCTCTTCTAGGCATTTCTGACTATTGCTGTCATCAGCTGCCGTTAGATTTTCTCCCTCTATTAGCGCATGGGCGGATCCAAGGGGGGGGTGATGGAGGGCGATAAGGGCGATCGCCCCCACTGAGAGCCTCAAAGTTAGTTAATTTAATATTAAAACGAGGTAATTTTAACTCCAAGCGCCTAGAAAAAGGCAACTTCTATGGGTTTAAACCTTTTAATATAAAAGCCCAAAAATTCTGGGTTTAAAATTATATTTAGGTAACTTTAGTACAGAATCCCCCCCCCCCCCCGAAGCATAAAATCGCCCCCTCTGAGACAGAAATCGCCCCCCCCCAGAAGCACGTGTCTGGATTAGCGGGCAACTACAATGCTATCTCTAACACACTTATGCCTGTTTCCTTTTTATTTGCGCTTATTTAGCGTATATAGAGTGTCCCATAACTAATGGACAGTACGATAACTGCAGTTAGAGGCGGTGAAAATATTCCGATTAACTCAAACATGCCTTAGTAAAATGTAAACGATATACAGGGTCCTAAAGTGGGTATTTGGTTTTTGAAAATTTGCGATATTTGAAAAACGGCCTCATATATTGTCCTCAAATTTGGTACAACATTGTTTTCAAAGGCGATAAACAAGAATATGTTATCATTTTCATTTGGCAAATCCGTGTTTATTTTTTAACACCCCGTATAATTTGGGTTTCGACGATAAATAACGAAACTGCCATAATTTCAAATCTCCATATTTCAAGGCGTTTTCGAGATATTGCAATTCAGATACGGTATTGCATATCACTGCAAGCAGCCTCAAAAGACAT
Organism: Octodonta nipae; assembly: GCA_034190945.1. Classification (NCBI taxonomy): domain Eukaryota; kingdom Metazoa; phylum Arthropoda; class Insecta; order Coleoptera; family Chrysomelidae; genus Octodonta; species Octodonta nipae. The sequence continues at coordinate 67,048,730 of CM067224.1, read as the reverse complement.
TTTTTTAAAGTAGGTTGTGAAGTTGACATGAACTATTGATTTCTTCTTTGTATACTGTCGATTTATTTACTGTGTTTTCAAAGTGAGTAATTGGAATAAATCCTTCATGAAATATGCCTAGAATTAAAGTATTTGCAAATAGTGAACTAAGGGATATGATTTGTGTGTATGCATAAGCAAATTATGATTCACGTGCTGCAGTTTGACGATATGCACAGTTATATCCAAATCGAAATGTGCCTAATTCCAAGGATTATACACAAATTTAGATAAAATAGGTTCGTTTAACACAAAAATTCTGGGACCGACCTAAAAGAATTTCAACTGATCATGAAGATGATATTTTAGTTCGTATTCTGGAAAATCCTGCATTAGGTACTCGGCGCTTGCAAGCAGCTACTGGTGTGAGTGATTCGAATTTTAAGTACAGTAAAATTGCATCTGTATCGCTTTACGCTTATACAAAATTACTTTTTACACTAGTATATTAATATTTTAACCTGTATCTTCACAATTGGTACGTATTTTTTAAACGCGCTATGATGGTGACAGCTTTGCTGTTGAAGCGGCGTTCCGTGAAACAATAAAGGGTTGGTGTTAGGGTACAAAAGTTGATTAACTGACATTTATTTTGACTCAATTCCAATTTTATTTTTATGTTTTCTTGGGAATAACACCACAATTGAAATAAAAAGCTGCATATTGAAAGAAAAAACAAATGTTTCAAAGTCGATTCTGACTTCGTTGTCAATGGCTTTATATGTACTGGATTGATTCAGCCGATACTTGTTGGAAATTCATTTCACTGAACTAAAATCACCTTGAATTGCACTTTCCACTCTATTTGGTTTTTTAAAAAACCTTTTCTGACGCGTTTCGATATTAACTATCTTTGTCAAAGAACTGACAAAGAACTGACAAAGATAGTTAATATCGAAACGCGTCAGAAAAGGTTTTTTAAGAAACCAAATAAAGTGGAAAGTGCAATTCAAGGTGATTTTAGTTCAGGCTTTATATGTATTGAAAATGTAAATTGCAACATGAAAGTTTGATTTATGACATTTAAGTTGACATGTCAACTTAACTGGCGATACATTTGAATACTGAATTGTTGTGGCTGATACTTGATGTAAAACCCTGATGAGAAAACACAAACACGAAAAATAGTGACTTACCACGTAAACTAAAGTTCTGTCAGTGTATGCAACATAAAATCATTCAAGATCTAACGTTTCTTGAAAACATCCTATTTTCTGAATTCATTGGTGCGTTTGAACTTCCGACGAGATTAATGCATTAGAGTATTTAGAATTTTTGAAAAATAATTTGGGTAATTTACTCGAAGTTCCTCTTATTGCAAGGCAGCATATGCGGTTTATGCACGATGGCGCACCGCTACATTATCCATGTATAGTCCAGCAATATTTAAATTACTACTTTCCGCATCATTCGATTGGACGTGGCAGTGAATCCCCTTGGCCGCCTCGTACTCCAGTACTTAATCCTATGGACTTTCATCATCTTTGGTGTACAGCAATGAAATTAATACACGTAACGAGCTCTTAGCAAAAAATTCAGGAAGCCGCGAATGTTCTTAAAAATAGCATTGCAACCTTTTTCAAGCTAAGACATTTCATAAAATTTGTAATAAAATGCGTTGATGCTAATGGTGGTCAATTTCAACATTTGATGAAGTGAATCTATTTGTTTTTTTTTTGTTTTCATAATTAAACTGAATGTTTTTGAAACCGTTAATGTTATATTTAAATGACTAAGCGCCAGTCTTAAAATGGCAATATCTCGAAAACGCCTTGAGATATGGAGATTCAACATGTATACGTTTTTTGTATTGAAATTATGGCAATTTCATTGTTTATCGTCGAAACGCAAATTATACGGGTTGTTAAAAAAATAAACATGGATTTGCCTAATTCGACCTTCGTAACAAACACCCTGTAAGAGTACCATGAAAAATGATAACAAATTCTTATTTATCGCCCTTGAAAATTATAATGTACGAAATTTGAGTTCAATATATGGAATCGTTTTCAAATATCACAAATTTTCAAAAACCAAATACCCACTTTAGGACCCTGTATATCGTTTACTACAAACATTTTACTAAGGCATGTTTGTGTTAATCGATATATTTTCACCGCCTCTAACTGCAGTTATCGTATTGTCCATTACTTATGGGACACCCTGTATATTGTGAATGAAATACATTGTAAATATTATGTAAATAACTTAATCCAAGGGTAACATAATGCGTGCTATTCTACTAGTATGTTTATGTCTTATAAGGTAGTAAAGTTATTTCTTAGAATATATTTTTAATGCCAATAGATTTGGTAACCTTGCAGAACATGCATAAGACCTTAGTAACTTAAGATTGAGAAAGTTTACAAGCAACATACATTCGGAAATTCAAAAACTCACCAAAAATCCTAAAATACTTTGTACACACTACAAGACGAGAGGGTATTCTGTTTGGACGTTTTTCAATAAAAAAGGATTTCAATTTTTAACCGACTTCCAAAAAGGAGGAGGTAATCAATTCGTCGCGTATTTTTTCGCTTTTTTTTTGTATGTATGTTACCTGATTTCTTCTCCTGTGGTGCACCGCTTTGAACGAATATGGTCTTGTTTAATAGAGTATATCCGGATTGGTGAAACTTCAAATTTTGGAAAAGAATTATATTGGTAAAGTGATACAATTTGTTAATGAACACATGCGTGCATGGAAACCGACCAATATCCCTAACATATTGGTCGATTTTCCGATAAATCCTTATGCATGTGTGTAGTGTTTTAACGTTTAATCTATTAAGGAAGATCCTTAGGTGATCTCATATAGTTTTTTGCGACGTGCAACTTGCAGTTTTGCAGAAAATCGCCGAAAAATCCAAAATTCTTATAAAAAATTTCATCGAAATGACATAACAGACATTTCCTCATAAATATTTTAATTCCAACGTAATAGTGCGGTAATTTTAGGCACTGGAAGTTTTAATTGCGAATTTGAAAATTTTCTATGTACATCTCAAGCATATAGGTAGTAAAGCATAGTATTTTCGGCTCCTTAAATCAATGAGTACCAAGCTCGTTTTGTTTGTATACCAGGTAAATACCTATTTAAATGCAAATTTTTCCATTTTGCGAAGACGGTACTTTTGGTTGTCACATTCTCCCGGCCTAATAGAAAATTCAGTGACAACACATGTCAAACTTTAAACTGGTACTTGGTGGCCTATAGACAGGGTGTTTAGTTATAGCAAACAAAATCACAAAGTAAAGTGGTTGAAGGAGTTGCATTTATATGAAGATTGAAATATAGGACGGACTAGAATGATAGTGGTCTGTAGGCAGCCGTATATACAGGATGGTTGGAATATAGGGTGGACTGGACGTTTGGTGGTATTAAAATGTTGAAAAAAATGTGAAATTAAAATTATATAGGGTGATTAAAAAACTGTTATATGATGTGGACATAAGCAAAATATATACAGGATGGTTGAAATATATGCTGCAGTTGAATTGTATTTATACGGTGTGATTAAAAAATTATTTCTTTTATAGCCCATAAGAAGTTGCATAAAGTGTGGAGAGGAATTAATGTTACACAGGGCGACAACATAAAATGTTAAAAATGAAATAATTTATGGGGTAGTCCACAAGGAGTTATATACTATGATTGAAATATAAGACGGATTTGACTCCGTAAATATGGGGTGGATTATACTTCGTCCTATAGTTTAAAGAAGGCAACAAACAAATTTATGCTTGCCGTGGGCAGTCGTATGTACAGGCTGGCTGGTACATAGGTTGGAGTGGAAATATCTAGTTATACAGGGTTGTCAAAAAAAGTTGAAAAAAGGTTACATGGCGTAGTCCATAAGGCATAAATATATTTTGGGCTTATTAAGTCAATGCGTACTAGTACATTTTGTTCGTAAAGATTTACCTGTCAATTTAAATGATAAAGTATCATTGTGTAATGTTGAGGCTTTCGATGTTACCTAGTTCTGTCTATTAAGGTTATACATACAAAATAAAAAATAAAGAATGAAAACTACCTGAGTTCAAAAAAAACTAAAAAGTTGAAAATAAAACATTTTTTAAAAAAATATAACCGACTTCCACCTATAACTAAAAAGCTAAAAATAATTATAACAAAATACAACTTTAGCAAATAAATAACACATTCAATGTTGTAAGGTACCTACCCAGGAAGTAAAAAATGTAAGCATTAAAAGGTGCTCATTCTGTACAAATTAATTGCCTACCAATCTTGTATATTTTTGAAGTCGATGCCAAGCAAATCTAAAATCCTTCATTGCGTACTTATCTACTAATTCATCAAACTTGATTGTTGCTTGGCACCGACTTCAAAAATATACTAGATTGGTAGGTAATTAATTTGTACAGAATAAGCACCTTTTATTGTTTACATTTTTTACTTCCTGGGTAGGTACCTTACAACATTGAATGTGTTATTTATTTGCTAAAGTTGTATTTTGTTATAATTATTTTTAGCTTTTTAGTTATAGGTGGAAGTCGGTTATATATTTTTTAAAAATGTTTTATTTATTCGACTAAACGTTGACATTTGAGACACGTTGTATATATCCACGAGCATCAAATCTGTAATTTTGAAGACTTAGACTAGTATAATGACACAGCCCCACCAAAATAAATTGTCTGCTCTAAGAACTTCACTATGATAACTAGGAGTTTTTGGGGTCGCGGATTCCGAATCCGGGGTCCGTTTGACCTTATCAGGTAAGGTTCAAGGTCATTTGAAAGTCAAATCGAGAAAACCATTAAAAAACCTAGAAAAACTCAATATGAGGTTTTTGGGGTCGTTGACTCCAAATCCAGGAAACTTATAAGATCAGGGTCAAAGTCATTTGAAGGTCAAATCGAGAAAACCCTTTAAATAAATCCGGAAAATTCATTAGGGGGTTTTTGGGGTAGCTGATTCCAAATCCGGGGTCTATTTATCCTTATCAGGTCAGGGTCAAGGTCATCTGAATTTCTACTCGAGAAAACCCTTCAAATAAATCAGGAAAAATTCATTATGAGGTTTTTCAGGTGGCTGATTCCGAATTCGAGGTCAGTTTGATAGTATAGTCAGTATTTCCTGTTTATTACATTATGGCTATTTCTTAGTAATATTAACACAATTAGTAGATTAAAGAAACAGTTGTAAACGCCTACTTTTATTCTATTTAGTTCATAATTGTTGCAAGGTACTACCATTGAATGAATAAGCTCCATCGGACGCGAAACAATTGTCACACATTTTTTAAATAAAGTGTAAGTTTGTAATCAGTTGTATTACTCAAGTCATCATGAATTTCAACTTCCACCAAGTAACAGCCAACTAAGTCCAATGTTTAAAAATAAATACGTAATCACTTTTCCAGTTTTTTGGAGTTATTCAGCTCCATGAATCGAAGATACAGATCATTCAATGTTTTTTGGCGATATAGTTCACATTAAAATTTGAAATAACTTATATAAGATTTCTTCACTTCTGTTTCAATAATTCTTGGGGTGATAACTCTCATACCTTCCCAGGTGTAAGTATGAGAGCTTTCTGACTTTGAGGAGGACAATGTCAACTCGTCGTCAGACACCTTAACGTGCCTTCGCTGGCTTTGTTACCACATTGGACTTGAAAACGAATCATTCTACACCTCTTATATCGAATCAGTTATCATCGTTTCAAGTATCCATCGGGGTAGCAGGATTTTGAGTTCCTCTATTGTTGGTATGTTGATTTGCAATCAATGAAAACAAGTAAATAAACCTGATTCGCACTATACATTGTAATTTTTCTGCTCTAAGAACTTCACTATGCTAACCATGGGTTTTTGTGGTTGCTGATTCCGAACCAGGGGCTGTTGAACCTTATCAGGTCAGGGTCAAAGTCATTTGAAGGTCCAATCAAGAAAACCCTTTAAAAAAATCCGGAAAAATTCATTATCACGTTTTTGGGGTCGCTGATTCCGAATCCGGGGTCTATTTGACTTTATAAGGACTAAATAAATTAAATAAATTTATAAGTCCAAAGTGGTAAACAAAGCCAGCGATGGCATTAAGGCGTGAAAGGCATGAGAGTTGTCACCCCCAGGATGGATAACTCAACTGTGATCGCGTCAGGTAACATAAAAAACAGTTATTGAAAGAAAAGTGAAGAAACCTTTTGTTATTTCAAAATTTAATGAGAACTCTACCTCCAAAAAAACATTGCGAGATCTGGATCTTAAATTCGCTGTGCTGAATGGCTCTAAAAAACTGAAAAAGTGATATTTTTTATCAAACTGACCTCGGATTCGGAATCAAATTCGACCCCAAAAACCCTATGTTGAATTTTTCCATATTTTTTGAAGGGTTTTCTTGATTTGACCATCAAATGACCTTGTCTCTGACCTTATAAGGTCAAACGGACCCCAGATTCGGAATCAGCGATCCCAAAAACCCCTTGTTACTATAGTGAAGATCTTAGGGAGGACAATTTTTTTTAGTGCGTCTGTATAATGGTTGACTATAATAATTCAGATAGGAAGGACTGAGTATTTCAATTGTGTAATAGCTGAACTTTGTTCCTGCACTTTGGAATAACTGCAAATATAACGAAATATCGTACGTATAAAGTTCCAAAGAGCTATAATTTTTGCGAAAATTTTTGAGACAAGTTAACTCAACGTAATCCAATATACAAGTTCACAATTATTCAGTGCCACAACTTTATTGAGTAGGTAATAAACATATCACTACTACAGTAAGCAAACACATAGTAAAACTGTAGTAATTGGATGCTCCCAAGCATTTTGCTGAAAGTCATTCGAAACTTGTTTCTGGATTTATTATACTTGCCATCGCGTATGACGTCTGCTTCGTGTTTAATGCGAACTTTGTGAACTTCGTTCGGGGAATCACGGGCTCTTCATAAGAAATGAATTCGCTCTAATATTTGAGTTAGCTAGCACTCACGTTTACGTGAGGAGCTTTCAGACGTCTATGTTTATCCTGTAGCTTGTTGGGGAATAGAGCGAGACAGTGTGCGGGGTTAATGGGGTTTAAAGGTAGAGTTATTAATCTGGATGTTCACTTAAGGGGATCTGAGTTTATGTTTAGTATGTGCTAAAATAAGTGTATTAAAAATTTTAATAAAAAGCTAGTTAGTTATTAACTAGCACGTGTTGAAAAGAGAAAAGTTGAGTAACGATAAAACTTTAATGTATTTTTTTATATGGAATGGATTTATTCATTTAATATAAAGAATGTGTCTTAATGAAATATGTGCTTTTGTTTCTATTTTTTTTGTGTTTTTTTTATTTTATGATTCAAGTATTAACCCCAATGTGTCAATTAGTTCTTACTTTAGATATAACGAGGGGCGGATTCAGACATGTGCTTCCGGGGGCGATTTCATGCGTCAGGGGTGGGGTCTTGTACTAAGTTTACCTAAATATAAGTTTAAATCCAGTTTTCTTGGGCAATTAAATTAAAAATAGTTCTGAGGTTACCTACTTCTAGGCTCCTGGAGTTAAGATTAACTCGTTTTACTATTAAATTTACTACCTTTGAGACACTCGATGGGGGGGGGGGGCAATCGGTTAGGTTTAGGAATCTTTAAAACTTTAAATAATCTTCATTACCTCTGTTTTAACCCTGTTTTCAATTTTACCCCAAAGACGTTTTGAAAGTGAATAGACGCTCAGGCAGTGATAATTAGTGTTAGATTTAGTTATATAGTAGGAGGTCTAAGGTTGTTTCATCTTGTAAATCTTGTATACAGGGTGTTTTGTAGAAGGTTCGCCAAACTTAGAGAGCAGATAGGTGGGCTCATGTGCTATATTATGTAGGCCATATAACATTTAGATATCTTACGGTTTTTTTAATTTAATTTTTTTTCTTAATTCTCAGATTTTTACATTTGAACTGTTGTAACTTTTTTATTTTTCACTGCATCTTCACCAAATAAACTTAAATCTAATCTATGATGTTTGTTTGCTCATCTGCATTTGATATTTGATACAAATCAGTGGTTGAAAAAATTATATGAATCCACAAATGGCGAGGTTCCATAAGAAAGTGATTAAGTTAAACACTTATATCGTTGGAAAGGGGTTGAAGTAGAGAAGTTTTTGTAAGCTTTCGAAGTTCTCGATTTGCTTCTATTTTTTTTTGTAATGTGATAACACGTATTGGAAAGTAATCAGTATCATAATAAAACTTGAGATTGTAACTTACAAGGTTAGAACTACAAAAAATAAAACAATCAAGTTGCAATAATTTGTTATAAATTTTCTTCAAACTGACCTTTTTCTGACTCCTACAGTGGTAGTCTCTAGTCGCATCTCATCCCATATTATTTCAAAAGCAACATTTATTCTTTCTCTTAACTACTCTTTTGTTTCCATTTCTCCCTCATAAACGAGTTGCTTGGCCCGTTCCCATACAAATAAATCAAAGGGAGTCAGGTCTGACGACCTTGCAGGCCACAGTATAGGGCCAGTCTCCAAAGCAGGAGTCGAAACGTCGAGTATTTAATAAATTCAGATGCGGTTCTCACCCGGAACCTAGATTAGTTCATAATAATGATCGCAGGAGCCTCTCAGAACATATATATATATATATATATATATATATATATATATATATATGGGTGTGTTAGGTGGTTTCCGGGAATTCATCCGCATGGTTGATAACTGATCCCTGCCGGGATCAATTGTAAAATGACAACGTTTCGGCAGAGTCACATCTGCCCTCTTCAGGTCGGTTCGTATAATTCTCGTAGACTTCTGCTTTCGCTTCTATTCACTCGAATACTAAGATTTTCAGGAGCGCTCGCGCTGTTATATAGTCGCAACTCGGCGCCTATCGGTTGGCACCGTGAACGGCTGCGTGTGATTGGTCCTTGGCGCTCAGAGGCCACGCCTCCCGCTTGCTGATTTGTTATATCCGGTTGAGTTGTTATAGGACGGGTCCGGGCCGGAACGGTGTTTAATAGAATTTTCCAACAATTCGATAAGTTCATTGCGTGCGTTTGGACTGTGAGGTCTCTTCGCTATTTCAATTGCCTCTCTTACCAGTCTTGATTTCGGGTGTTCTATATTTGCCAGTACTCTGGTGTTCTCAATATCTATTCGGTGTGACGTCGTGGTGGCGTGTTCCGCAATGGACGTTGTTTTTTCCTGCTTTCTTATGGTGTTCTGGTGTTCATCACGTCTAGCTTGAATTCTTCTGTTAGTTTGCCCCACATAGGTTTTATGACAGTCTGCACATGGAATCTCGTACACTCCCTGTTGTTCTAAAGGGATCCTCCTCGTCTTCGGAGTCCTCAACACCGTGCTGATTTTGTTGTCTGTATTGAAAATAGTATCGATATTGTGTCTCCGTAGAATTCTTGCAATACTGTCCGTGGTACCCTTGACATACGGTAAATAAGCCTTGGTTATTGGTCTCTCATGCTCCTCGTCTGTTTGTCTAGGTTTTGACTTTAGGGCTCTTTGAATATTTCGGTCTGTTTTTAAACTGTCTATTTCCTGTTTAATGTTGTCCTGGTCAGCGGGTGGCGTGGCCACTGAGCGTCAAGGGCCAATCACACGCAGCCGTTCACGGGGCCAACCGATAGGCGCCGAGTCGCGACTATATAACAGCGCGCGCGCTCTTGAAAATCTTAGTATTCGAGTGACTAGAAGCGAAAGCAGAAGTCTACGAGAATTATACGAACCGACCTGAAGAGGGCAGATGTGACTCTGCCGAAACGTCGTCATTTTACCATCGATCCCGGCAGGGATCAGTTATCAACTACGCGGATGAATTCCCGGAAACCACCTAACACATTTAGTACCCGCGAAAACTTAAAAACAAATATATATATATATATATATATATATATATATATATATATATATATATCTTTTTTCCTGAAGAAAGTCTTTATAACAGTGCCATTGTAGTGTTCACATTATCTACTCGGAGAACGTAATCAGTTTCATTTTCAATCAAGTTTCAATTTACTGTAATCCGGTTTAATAAAACTAGGGTATCCTAGCAGCACTATTTCGACGCGAAATCACCTATTTACACCTGATTTACATTTTATACAGTCTAATCAAGATTTCCTCATCTCTGCGAATTGATTTGTTACTCGTAATTACTACAACCGAGATAGATCACCCAATATCCACCGGACGCGGTATTAGATGGATATTGGATGAACCGATGTAATTACTACCGTTGAATTTACAATTTAAACCAAAAGTTGGGAGTGGATACTTTCTGATAAATTTGCATAGCGTTCTTTACATTCGATCGGTCATGTTATTACTAGAATCTACAATTTTCAAGTTCTCTGAAACCGCGCCGGAAAATAAATATCTATTCCCAAACGCGAGCAATTACAAGCCGACCGTAAATTCTAAAGTCAATCAAGGTGGTCTGGAAGGGGGGAGAGCAAGTTAAGCTTTCATAAAGCCTTCGATTTTTTAGAGTGTATTTACTTTTTATCGCAGCTGTTTATATAAGTCTGCAAAATCGTCTTTCGCTTCGTCTGGTTCGTAGCTAGAAGGGAGGGATAACATCGGAAGGCTTTTAATATTTATTACGGTTTTGCCAATCTCACTGAGTTAAGAGATTAACCAGGAAAAAATTCGCAATACTCGACGGCAGATTACAACTTTAGATTGGTGAAAAGCTGTTTTTATTTCAAGTTAATTATGTAAACTTTGGAGCTTAATAATTCAAAGAACACTGTAATCTGTGTTTAGAAAATCTTAAATGTAACTAATCAAAAAATATGCAAAAAACATATTTTTTGAGTTCCGTTTATAGCGTTGTACGTCAGTGAATTGTTTTCTTATATTGCTTTGGTAATCCCCTGTATCCATGTTGTGGATTAACCAGTTTTCATTTTTCCGGAAAGGTCAATTCTGAGATTATTTTAGAGCCCTTCGCCCATAGGTCTCACGTGCCGATAGCATATAAGTTGCTTCTTTTCTGTCCTTTACTAATGAATTTTATACTCTTCTTATTTCTTCATTTTTGCTTGAAGCTCTTGTCCAAAATTTCATTTTAACCGCACATAAGTTGTTTTTTAGTTTCTGCGCTATTTGCCTGACTTCGGAAACATACAAATTACCGGCAGTAACATTCCGCTATACTTTGTCTTTTTAAAGCGAAAGCTTCTTAACGGAGGCCCACACTTACACATATGAGAATAGATGAGAATGGCAATGAAATGAGAAACTTGAAATTGCGTTTGTTTAGCCATGTTCAACCAACACCACACTACCTTGATCTTGAAATACAGTCATCTGTGTAAGGAACAGGGCCCAGGTAATTTATAAAGAGTCTCTTCTTTTATAGAAAAAAAAATTATAGGAAATAAACAAATATAACATCCAATTAATCTTCAATACCTGCACAAAATTTGGTTTTAGTTCTAATACACAATCCAATTCTCTGTTTGCAATATATTAAATTAGAGACTTGTCATTAAATTTGTGTGCTGACTAGTTTCATATTATAAAGTAAACTTCTGAATAATAAATTAATATAGGAAATTATTTACAACTGTGTAATAAAATGGTGGAAGGGCGGTAATCCTATCGTAATGCTAAGATTATTAAGAAAATCTTGATTGCAGCTTTTCTGCATATACACGATTATTCACCTTTTTCGACACGGAGAATATTACTACTAACTGAATCATTTTATTTTTTTTTATCCTATGAATAAAACGCAACATTGATGTTTCTTATATTAGGGACTCCCTGTACATAGTAAAAAATAGTTCTTAAATTATAATTATTATAATATATATCTGTCGTTAATACGTTTAGTCATACTAATCCATTTCAGATAACGTGAATTACCCTGTATATGGATTAGGGCGTTGTGTGTTGCATTAGTGTAATGTGTAAATATTTTCGGAGCTCATTATTTCAAAAATGAATAACCGGGTATATTTACTAAAACTGCAGAGAAGAGACACTTTGAGCCCTCTGCAGTGGTTTGGTTGGGCTAACATAAATAATTTGGTCAAGTGCGAGTTGGACTCGCATACTAAGGGTTCCGTACCACCTTCAAGATTCTAATATTCCAGTTTCAGACAAGCAGAGAATGAGTGCATTTTCTTATATTTACCCTAATATCTTTTAAAGGAAGCGTTTTACATTTATAAAAAATATACACTTTGATTTTCCACATATAGACTTTTTATTTTATCTGCTTCAGGATTCGCTTGATTTTTATAATACATATGTATTTAATTTTCTAATTTGGCCACCAAAAATTAACATTAGAGTTTTATTTTACTAATAAACTTTCAGGGAAACCTTCTATATTCTACTGTTTGAATTTTGAGGCGCTGTAGAATTGAAGTTACAGGGCAAAATAGGTCAAGTTTTGAATTATAAATTATTAAATCTGTTAGTCAAATTATTTAAAAATACAATTATAATATTTTTTTCAAAATTTAAAAAGTGTATTTGATACATTTCGTTAAATTTGAAGACGTGAGATGTAAGACCGACATTCAATTGTGGGAAGCGCAACTGATGAAGGGTCCCTCACCAGAAACAATATATGTTATATATAATATATATTGTCTTGCATACAAAGGAATGACACCTCGAAGAGAGTATTAATTAGTGTAGTTTCTAAAGTGGGAATTAAGTCGATGTTTAATATTTTTGTTAATATCTTTTAAACAAATTATTTAAAAATATGATATATTTGTATCTGATATATTACATGATGCGTTTGAAAATTGAATTTTTATTTTCCATTTAATTGTATAATTTGTCCCTAAAATTGCTATGGGGGTTTTCTAGTAATTTTTCTTATAAATTTCAAGTGAGCCCCAGTACCCCTTAGTAGTTTTAAAATTTTAGATAGTATGGTTTCGGAAATAATTCGAGAAATGAGAATGTTTTATATCTTTATGTTAATATCTTGTAAACAATTAATTTTAAAAATATGAAAAAAATATATTTGTATTCCTGATGATGAGCCCTTTCATTTGATGTATTGCATGATGCATTAAAAAATATTTTTTTATTTTCCGTTTAATTCTATAATTTGGCCTCCAATATTAATATTAGAAATTTCTTCGTATTTTTCTTGTTAACAAAAAAAATTAGTCTTATAATTTGGGGAATAAAGGGGGGAATGGGTAATTTTTTTAAATATATTTTTTAATATATTTTAAAATAGACATTTTAAAAAAATTAAAAATATATATTTGTATTCGTCAGAATGAGCCCTGTGATTTGATATATTACATGAGCCGTTAGAAACAATTATTATTTTTTATTTTCTATTTAATTCTATAATTTGCCTCCCCTCAAATGAATATTAGGGGTTTCTCCTTATTTTTCCAGTAACATTCAGGTAAGGGGCTATATGCCTATTTTTTTTAAATTTCACAGCTTATGGTTTTGGGGATAAGGGGGAGATGGGTAAAATTTATTATATTTTTGTTAATATATTGTAATTAATTTTTTTTCAAATTACGAAAAAAAAAATATTTTTTTTCGTCATTATGAGCCCTTTCATTTGATATATAACATAATGGGTTAGAAACAATTTTAATTTCATATTTTCCATTTAATTCTGTAGTTTGCCCCCCAAAATTAAAAGTAGAGATTTCTCCTTATTTTTCCAGTAAAGTTCAGGTAAGGGGCTATATGTCTATGTTTTTCTTAAAATTTTACAACGTATGGTTTCGGAGATAAGGGGGGGGATGGGTAAATTTTGGTATATTTTCATTAATATCTTTTTAACTTATTTTTTTTAAATATGACAAAATGTATTAGTGTTCCTCAGAATAGGACCTTTCATTTGATGTATTACATGGTGCGTTTTGACAAAAATTTGAATTTGAATTTTTAAATTTTCATTTAATTCTATAATTTGCCCCCCAAAATTAATATTATTGGTTTCTCCTTATTTTTCCTATAAAGTTCGGGAAACGTTCTATATATTTGCTATTTTTTTCAAAATTTTAGGCTCAGTAGTTTCGGAGATCAGGGGGGGAGAACGGTCGATTTTTTTAGTTTTTCCCCCCAGAAGTACCCTTAAAATCAAAATTTCTTCTTTTACGATATGTACTCCCGATCGGGTCACCAAACTATACATTGATACCAAATTTCAACCTCTTCCGTCCAGTAGTTTAGGAGAAAATTGCTATTATGTGACAGGGGCGGAAATCCGGAGTGATATTGTATATACGGAACCTTAATAATACATACATAACGTATCTATCATTAATGCTGCAGAAGGACTAAAAGAGATTGGAGCCTCTAAATCCTCCTACTATAGATCAAAGTCCTCAGTTGGGTATTCTCTTCCTGTGCATATGTACTGCGTCTTTTTGTGAAACTTGTAACCTCCACATTAGGTTGGGTTAGGTTATGTAGCTATGTCTACACATTACTTCTGGGTCTTCTTTGTCCTGTGAAATTGCAACTTGGTCAGTCCCATGCATAGAGTTGTTTTGCTGACACACAGTCCCATTCTTTCTTCCATACCCTTAAAGCCTCATCTATATATACAGTGCCAGTCAAAAATCCCCTCCAAATGTGGAGTGTGAAAATAAACGGAAGTAAACTTCTCTACTGGTGGTAACAGATGACGTAAGAGTAAAAGATGACGTCACAGTGCCACTGTAGCCACTAATTTTAAATAGGACTTTATGACAAGTGATAGATTATTTGAAATGTATTGACAATACCTATTCAGCCATACTAATGTTGTCGAAAATAAAGTATTTGGATTTGTGTTATATTCAGCTTTATGCATATGTTTATTATTTTGATGGTTTTCAGTAACATCACTCTCAATTTTCGTTTCTTTCAGAAAGATTTTCTTGATATTCTTAGAGGAACATCCATTTGATTTTCTTGTGAATTTAGCACCTTCTATAAGTTTTTTGATTATATCATAAGCATTCATTTAAAAGAGTTTTCTTGGCACCAGCTTTTTACAAATTGTTTATCATTACATTCAGTATACTGAATCTGAGTGAATATATTCACTCAATGAATATACTCCATACAGGACATTATATGTTAGGTTTAATTAGACAGTGTGGTAAAGAAATATTTTTTCTTTTATATTACGTAGCCAGCATGGAATATATTACCTGAGTAAATATTGTTATAACATTGATTTTACGTAGCCAAAAATTAAGAGATTTTCTACAAATTATTCATTCTGATAAAACAATGCGAATACTGCGGAAACTCAAAAACCGGCGATCATAAAAACAAAGCGTAAAAAACGTTGACAGACAACTTTGATAGGATTTTGAATTTATACTCTGGCAAATCGAAATCTAGTATCTTCGACCGCCTTATTTAAAGTCGACTGTCGTGCGAGTTACCTATCATTCCTTGACGTAAAGTGCCAAAGGACTAGGACCGGAATCGAAGCAGCACTCTACAGGAAGGCTACACACATAGAGTTATACGTAAACTACAATTCTAACCATCCATCAGCAACGAAAACTGGCATTATCAAAACAAAACTAGTCCGTAGAGCCAAAAATATCTGCTGCAAACCAGAGGCCTACAAAGAAGAACAAGTAAAACTTAGAGAAGACCATCAGACGAAAGGGATATCCGGAAACCATCCTTAACAACACCTTTGAAGAACTGGATAAATCACGTAGGTAGTTAGAGGAAACCACAATAGCAACTGTATTACTATCAGACACTAACAGGAAAACTGGAAACGGATATGGAATCGAAAGTATTTTCAAGAGCAACAACCCCTTGAGGAGCATGATCACAAAAACAAAGCCGGATACTCTTGCTTTTACCAAATAACTATATATACAGCATACCTTGTGAATGTGGCGATCTATACATTGGGGAGGTAAAGCGACAACAGGACAGCAGGGTTATGGAGCATCGCGCAGCTACTCAAAGGGGGGAGCTAACAAAGTCTGGGTTAGCTAGTCACGCATGACGAACATTGTAACATGAACTGGGGCCTGGTAAGGGTAATAAGCAAGGAAGAGCACTGGTATAAAAGAATACTCTTAATATAATCTCGAACTAGAATATAATTAGGGACCCCAGCGTCCAAATCAAAAACGTTTGGAGACCCCTTTTGCGCCACTGCCGCTACGCCGTCAACCAATCGCCAGGTACGGCCACGCTGATTGGACGAGAAGAGAAGAGGGATTATGCGACTCAATGAGCCTGACCAGCGGCCCATGGACGTTTAAGGGTATAAGTACGAGGGATTATCTGAATTTAGCATCATTCACCTGATGATGGTAGCAGATTCAAACCATTTCAAGACAAGCCCAAGGAAACAACGATTTCAACAAGATGGTGCCCCTATCCATTATTATACTGCACTAAGATGTTACCTGGATGAAGAATATCGTGATACATGGATTGAACACCATTAGATTTTTTCTGTGGGTTACATAAAATCCAAGGTTTACGCTACGGAATCAGATAATATGCATTTACATCAGCAAGTAGGCGGAGCACATTTTGAACACTTGTAGGAAAAATTCGTTTCATTATTTATGGTATAAAAGTGAATTAGTATTTATTTAATTTATGTTTCAAAATTTGCCTAAATCCAAAACCAATTAATAAGGTTGAGGTATAGTCAATACCTTTCGAATGAGCTATCAGTTGCCATAAGGTCCTATTTAAAATTACTGGCTACAGTGGCCTTATGTCGTCATCTGTTATCACTAGTACAGAAGCTTACGACCGTTTATTTTCACCCTCCAAATGTCATTGTGTAAGTATAACCGTTCAAAAGATACGAGGGGAGAGAGGAATTTTGACTGGTACTGTATACAGGGTGTAAACAGTATGAGTGCATATATTTTGTTATTATTTTAGCGATGCGCCACGTTGCCAGATCTTCTCGATAGATTTATGTTGAGTTTTCATTTATTTTGAAAACTGAAAAAAAGGTTTCTTATTGAAATTTAGAATTTACATATCAAGATTTACAAGCATTTTGCAAGCAAAATTATTTGTAGGTGACTGAAAAAATAGGGGCAAAATTTGTGATTTTTCCATTTTTTTGGACAAAACTATAGCTTTTTGTAAAAATGCTATAAGACTTTTTGATTTATTTTTACTTAAACTATCATTCCTCAAAATATTTGCACTCAAACCGTATATCTTAGTCCATACACACCCTGGTCTAGAGCTATTCAAACGAGCGTTAATAACCCAAATTGTTACAATTACCACGCTTCACCTCCATAATACTTCAAATGCTATGAATAACTATCACTATCTGTTATATTGACTAAGGATTATATATAGTAATTCACACATATAGACAGCGTAGAAAACAATAAAACCAGTTAGCATTTTTCCTGTTGCCCACTTCAATAAATTCTTATCTGAAACCCATCCTTGTATCCGATTACGCTTTGAAAACAAACCAATTTGTTTGAGCTGAAGTTGAGCACTCTAACGAACGCCCTCGGTGTTTGCTTCTTATCGAAAACACTCTTTCACCTGCTCCGCCGTATCCAACGGAACGGATATAATGGTATACAAACATGAAATATTTGTATTGGATATTCGTATCGCTACGTCCTCTTATCTAATACTGATTTATGAGAGGATTTACTTTGCAGCGATAAGCGAATAGATTTTTTGTCGTTATCCAGTCATGTCGTTTTCCAGAAATGGGATTATATACAAAATATGTATTTTTTAGAAATCTGTTAAAAAACTAAGAACAAAACAAAGAAAATTGTTAAAAATCAAGTTGACAGTTTTGATTATTGTAGAAATCATCAGTAGAAAATCTGGGTAAACAAAACTATGAAGGGTAGAGGTAAGGAGAACATACTCTCTTTATGAATAATTTGGTCAAGTGCGAGTTGGACTCGCATACTTAGGGTTCCGTACCACCTTCAAGATTCGAATATTCCAGTTTCAGACAAGCAGGGAATGAGTGCATTTTCTTATACTTACCCTTATATCTTTTAAAGGAATCGTTTTAAATTTATAAAAAATATATACTTTGATTTTCCACACATAGACTTTTTATTTTATCTGCTTTAGGATTCGCTTGATATTTATCACAATACATATGTATTTAATTTTCTAATTTGGCCCCCAAAAAGTAACATTAGAGTTTTATTTTACTAATAAACTTTCAGAAATGCCTTTTATAATCTACTTTCTGAGTTTTGAGGCTCTGTAGATTGGAAGAAAAACGGCAAAATAGGTCAAAGTTTAAATTATAAATTATTAAATTCAAATTATTTAAAAATATAAATAAAATATATTTTTCAAATTTTAAATAGTGTAGTTTCTAAAGTGGGAATTAAGTCGATGTTTAATATTTTTAATATCTTTTATAGAAATGATTTAAAAATATGTTATATTTGTAATTCACATAATGAGCCTTTTATCTGATATATTACATGATCCGTTTGAAAATTGAATCTTTATTTTCCATTTAATTGTATAATTTGTCCCTAAAATTACTATGGGGGTTTTATAGTAATTTATTTTCATTTTTTTTTCTATAAACAAAAAAAATGAGGTCTTATAGTTTGGGGAATAACGGGGAGAATGGGTAATTTTTTTTAAATATTTTTTTAAATATATTTTAAAATATTCATTTAAAAAAAATTTTAAAAATATATTTGTACCTATTCGTCATAATGAGCCGTGGGATTTGATATATTACATGACCCGTTAGAAACAATTATAATTTTTTATTTTCCATTTAATTCTATAATTTGCCCCCCATAATGCATATTAGGGGTTTCTTCTTATTTTTCCAGTAAAGTTCAGGTGAGGGGCTATACTTCCAGTTTTTCAAAATTTTTCAGCTCATGGTTTCGGAGATAAAGGGGGGGAATGGGTAAATTTTTTTATATTTTTTGTAATATCTTTTAATTAATTTATTTTAAAAATTTGAAAAAAATATATTTGTTTTCATCGTAATGAGCCCTCTCATTTGATATATAACATGATGGGTTAGAAACAATTTTAATTTTATATTTTCCATTTAATTCTATAATTGGCCCCCCAAAATTAAAAGTAGAGGTTTCTCCTTATTTTTCCAGTAAACTTCAGGTCAGAACCTATAAATCTATTTTTTTTCAAAACTTTACGTTTTATAGTTTCGGAGATAAGGGGGGGGGAATGGGTAAATTTTGGTATATTTTCGTTAATATCTTTTTAAATAATTTTTTTTTTAATATGAAAAAAATATATTTGTGTTCCTCAGAATAAGACCTGTCATTTGTTATATTACATGATGCCTTTGAAAATTTTGTTATTTTTAAATTTTTATTTAATTCTATAATTTGCCCCCCAAAATTAATATTAATTGTTTCTCCTTAATTTTCCTGTAAAGTTCGGGCAACACTCTATGTTTCCTAATTTTTTCAAAATTTTAGGCTCAGTAGTTTCCTATATCAGGGGAGGGGAACGGTCGATTTTTTTAGTTTTTTCCCCCAGAAGTACCCCTAACATCAAAATTTTTTCTTTTACGATACGTACTCCTGATCGGGTCATTAAACTATACATTGATACCAAATTTCAACCTCTTCCGTCCAGTAGTTTAGGAGAAAATGGCTGTGATGTGACAGAGGCAGAAATCCGGAGTGATATTATAAGGGTATCCGTATATTGTATATACGGAACCCTAAAAATTGTCAGTCAAATGCATTCAATTGTGGTAGGGCTGATGTAACAAGAGATTGGATTACAGCGTACCTAAAGTTATTAGTACATCCCATAGATATTATATATATTTGACATATCCTTGGTTTAGCGTTAATATTATTTTATATTTACCAATTAACTTTTTTTACATCAGCGCTATTCAGAGCACTTCGTGAACTCTTTGTTACTGTTTCAACTGGACACTTTTTCAGTTGAATCCCATATATCCTTGCTGTATTCTCCATAAACATAATGCACGATAAATATTCTTCTTCTTCTTAGCTTCAAGTATCAGGCGTATGCTTGTGACGTCAACCATCTTTTCCATGGCTATTAATAGTTCTTCTATCACGTTTGAAATTGTATATATTAACTAGAAGATAGGTTCCTTAAATTTTTTTAACGTTTTATTCATTTATTGATGTCTACTGTGCCTAGTGGCCCACTGAAAATGATAGCTACCTATAATAAAACATTAAAAAATATATATAACCGATTTCTACCTATAACTAAAAAGCTAAAAATAATTATAACAAATAAATAACACATTCAATGTTGTTAGGTACCTACCCAGGAAGTAAAAAATGTAAACATTAAAAGGTGCTCATTCTGTACAAATTAATTACCTACCAATCTAGTATATTTTTGAAGTCGGTGACAAGGAAATCTAAAATCCTTCATTGCGAACTTATCTACTAATTCATCATACTTGATTGTTGCTTGGCACCGACTTCAAAAATATACTAGATTTGTAGGTAATTAATTTGTACAGAATGAGCACCTTTTAATATTTACATTTTTTATTTCCTGGGTAGGTACCTTACAACATTGAATGTGTTATTTATTTGCTAGAGTTGTATTTTGTTATAACTATTTTTAGCTTTTTAGTTATAGGTAGAAGTCCGTTATATATTTTTTAAAAATGTTTTATTTTCAACTTTTTAGTTTTTTTTTGAACTCAGGTAGTTTTCATTCTTTATTTTTTATATTGTATGTATAACCTTAATAGACAGAACCAGGTAACATCGAAAGCCTCAACATTACACAATGATACTTTATCATTTAAAGTGACAGGTAAATCTTTACTAACAAAATGTACTAGTACGCGTTGACTTAATAACTTCAACTTTTTTTGACAACCCATATATAACTAGATAATTCCACTCCAACCTATGTACCAACCAGCCTGTACATACGACTGCCCACGGATAAGCATAATTTTTTTAGCTACCTTCTGTAAACTATAGGACGGAGTAGAATCCATCCTATATTTACGGAGTCAAATTCGTCCTATATTTCAACCATAGTATATAACTCCTTGTGGGCTACCCCATAAATTATTTCCTTTTAACATTTTATGTTATGACCCTGTGTAACATTAATTCCTCTCCACACTTTATGCAACTTCGTAAGGGCTATAAAAGAAATAATTTTTTAATCACACTGTATAAATATAATTCAACTCCAGCATATATTTCAACCATCCTGTATATGATTTGCTTATATCCACATCATATAACAGTTTTTTAATCACCGTATATAATTTTAATTTCACATTTTTTTTCAACATTTTTATACCACCAAACGTCCAGTCCACCGTATATTCCAACCTTCCTGTATATACGGTTGCCTACGGACCGCTATCATTCTAGTCCGTCCTATATTTCAATCTTCATATAAATGCAACTCCTTCTACCACTTTACATTGTGATTTTGTTTGCTATAACTAAACACCCTGTCTATAAGCCACCAAGTACCAGTTTAAAGTTTGACATGTGTTGTCACTGATTTTTCTATTAGGCCGGGAGAATGTGACAACCAAAAGTACCGTCTTCGTAAAATGGAAAATTTTGCATATAAATAGGTATTTATCTGGTATACAAACAAAACGAGCTTGGTACTCATTGATTTAAGGAGCCGAAAATACTATGCTTTACTACCTATATGCTTGAGTTGTACATAGAAAATTTTCAAATTCGCAATTAAAACTTCCAGTGCCTAAAATTACCGCACTATTACGTTGGAATTAAAATATTTATGAGGAAATGTCCGTTATGTCATTTCGATGAAATTTTTGATAAGAATTTTGGAATTTTTGGCGATTTTCGGCAAAACTGCAAGTTGCACGTCGCAGAAAAGTATATGAGATCACCTAAGGATCTTCCTTAATAGATTAATGTTAAAAAACTATACACATCCATAAGGAGTTATCGAAAAATCGACTAAAATATTAGGGATATTGGTAGATTTCCCTGTGTTCATTCACAAATTTTATCACTTTACCAATAGAATTCTTTTCCAAAATTTGAAATTTCACCAAACCGGATATATACTCTATTAAACAAGACCATATTCGTTCAAAACGGTGCACCACAGGAGAAGAAATCAGGTAACATACATACAAAAAAAGCGAAAAAAAAATACTCGACGAATTGATAACCTCCTCCTTTTTGGAAGTCGGTTAAAAAATCTGATAGATTTTCAGCATCCTCAATAAAAGTAACTAAGTTGACTGTGACATGTCAGTGTGAGTTGATTCAGTATAACAATATTGAATTAAACGATACTTCTTAGTGTGTTAAATCTGAAAAGAATGCAACAAAGTGATATCTAGAATATATAATATGTTTGCAGTTCGATATCCGCAAAAATTGAAACCAACACCAATAACTGTTAAACGGATTTTGGAGAATTTCAAAAACTTTGGATCCTTTAAAGCTAAAAGGCAAATAAGAAAACCAATTGTTGATAACGAAGCAATGGAAATTATGAGTTTGGGATATTTCGCCGCATATCCTACGAAATCAGTGAGGCAAAATTTTTTTGCAACTTGTATTTTTCCGCAACGGTAGCCAACTTTGTTATTTCTTATCTTTAGACGACAAAAAATATAAATTATTAAAAAAATAGTTACTAGGTGACTGTGAAACAAAATGCAGTATTTGTTGTCATAGTTATGTATGTTGGGGGTTAATTTACTTAACTTAAATTACAAAATCAATAGCTCAAGTTGAGAGCGTCGTTAAGACTAACAAGCATCTAAGTTCTAGTTTCAAATCTAATCTTTTAACACTGAAAATAATAATTAACTCCTATTTATAATATTAGGGGTAGGAGATGTTACGCAGCGCTTAGTTGCAGTATTGCACGTGTTCAACTAGACAAAGTAAATAAGGTCAACTGGACAAATGTAATGAATATCTTGACTAACTGCGTAGTATCCCTTAACAATAAGTTTTTTCATTGGGTCAGCCGTAACAAGTATCTCTGTCAAAACTCTATTATTTATTTGATTATATTTTTCAAAACAAATGTGAAACTCTTTTTAAGTATGGTATTCAAATTGGGAAAAGTCGATATGTATGCTTGTTCCATTTTGTGCCATAAGAACGCTGAACGATTTCAAGATATTTACCTTCACCGATATCCCGAAAGCAGTATTGGGCATTAATCAATTAAATTTTCAATCAACTAATTAATCGATTGAAAAATTAATTGCGATTAATTCAATTGCAATTAAAATTAATTGCGATTAATTTAATCGCAATTGAGTTGTTAATTGCATGTTGCAATTAATTTATCTACATTAATTGTGTTTTGCAATTAGATCAATTGCAATTATTTTTTTCAATTTTTCTAAAAAACAATTAAAACGAACAATTATTTCGGTTTGATGCAGACGCAAATTTTCTTTTTAAGCGACCAAAAAAGGATTGTTTCAAGATTAATATTCTCAATTTATCTGCATATATAGTTATTCCCCATAAATAAAATCGGCATAGTCTGAAACCTAAAGATAAAAAGAAATGATTACACTTTTCACAATAATTGCATATGAGGTTTGTCAAAAAAATATGAATTTTCGGCAATAATGAAGTAGTACCTATCATTTCTTTTGGCAACATTGAAACTGGTTATAAATGGTTATAATATAAAACTAAAGTTAAATTTTTGAAAAAAAAGTGGCGATTTTTGCATGGGTAAAAACTAATTCGCATGAGAACTTGAGTCACACCTCGAAAGTGAGTTCTGTGTATAATTATCATTTCGAGACATTACATATCTTTATCTTTATACAGGATGATTCCAAGAATGCAGCCAATAAATAGTTACATATGCATATATAAATTGGTTGTAGAATTATAAGTATGCAGGGTGGTTCAAAATATGTTAGAAATTAAATGTTTTATTGGGTTGCCCATAAGTAGTTGCATATACAGGGTGGTTAAAATATAGAGTGGAATAACGTAAAACTATAGTTATACAGGGTGGTTAGATAACATATAAAAAAATAATTATATCGGGTAACCCATGAGCAGTTGAATACATATGTGATAGTTGGAAGATAGGAAGGACTAGAAAATTTGTTATACAGGGTACAAAATATGTTAAATGGGGTGATCATTAGCAGATGCATATACATGATGGTTGATATATGTACTATTTATATCATATTATATTAATTATACAGTGTGATTTAAGAAAATGTTAGAACAAACATGCTATATTTGGTAGCCCATAAGGAATTTTAACTATAGGATGGTTGTAATATAGGATGGAAATTGTAGTTATACGGGGTGGTGAAAGAAATGTTAGAACAAAAAATTATTTAATGGGTAGCCCGCAAGGGTGTATATATGATGGTTGAAATATAGCGTGAAATAGAATTATATCTAAAGAAGATGTTTAAAAAAATTACAAACAAAAACAGTTTAGTTCTTAGGGTGACCCATAGGGAGGCATATATACAGGAATGTTGGAATATAAAATGTTAAAGTTATACAGGGTGGTTCGAAAAGTTTAGGAAAAAATGTTATAATAAATAATTCATAAGCATATACAGGTAAGGCGAAATATATAATGAAGTTAGATTATTATAAACAGTGTTTGAATAATTGTTAGAGAATTGAATTTTAACTAATTTATTTCGTCTTGGGAAAAATTTGTTCTCATAGCAAATGTTCGATGAATTTACGAGTGAAGTTCTGTAACCCAGATATTAACAAATTAATATTTTAAAATATATATTCTTCAAGACTTTATAGAGAGATCTGCTAGGTCCGAAACCTAAAATAAATGGAAATTGTTATGTTGCAAAGTTAGTCAGATTTGAAACTGTTACCAATTATGCTATTATATCACTAAAAATTCTAAAATAAATTTAAAAAAATATATAAAAATCATAAAATGTGGATACATATATTCGTATTGAAATGTGAACCATTTGTTCCAAGACTTTATAATATATTTCAACCACAGTGTAAGTGCAACTACCTACGGACCACCCATTATAACATTTTTAATTTTTTTTTGGACCACCCTGTATAACCACAATACCACTTCACCCTATATTTCAATCATCCTGCATGTGTGACTGCTTATGAACCAACCTATAACCATCATTTCTTTCTAAAATTTTTTGACGACCCCTGTAACTATAACATTACTGCGTCCGATATTCCAACCTAACATGTATTTGCAATTTCAACTTATATACTAACCATGCTATATATGTAACTGTATAAGTATTTCTACACCACCATATATTTGAACCACTCTGTACATGCGTCTGCTTATGGCTCTCCAATCCATTTTTAAACTAGCCTACCTATATTTTTACTACACTATATTTTAACATACTCGTAATAAAACATTTAGTATCCGACATATTTTGAACCACAGCGCCTTACATTGTAATAAATTTAAGTATAATTGAATTGTCAAATTGTATTTTATGGCCTAGGTCCCAAGCATGTTCACAAATTTTAGATTTTTCAAATTGTCGTTTCTTTATGTAACTCTTATGTTCATTTATTCGCCTGTTTAACGGTCTCGATGTTTCTCCAATATAAAATTTATTGCATTCGCAAGGAATCTTGTATATGTAGTTTTTTAAGGTCTGAGTTTTGTTGGTTGGTTTTGTTTTCGATGTTAGTGATTTCAGTGTACTTTTTGTTTGAAATGTTGTTTTAACATTAAATCTGTTACTTAATTACTTGCCACAAACAACGTTTAGAAGACAATTAAATCTGTTGCCCACTCATTTCAATCTTTCTGACAGACCCTGTATGTATGTTAAAGTAACTGTAATGTGGTTGTCTTGAGTAGCAGTGTTGATATGAGGAGTTCTGGGTTGATTCGGAAGGTTTGTTCTTTGTCCAAGTTTGTTTAACTCTTTGTAGATAAATTTTGTGGGGTAATTTTTTTTTTTGGTATTTTCTTTCAATATACAGCTTTTTATTTCAATTGTGGTGTTATTCCCAAGAAAACATAAAAATAATCAAGAACATGCCACAAATAACATTTAGAAGACAAACAGCAGGATTGTGTTTTCCACTATACGGTACACATGAAATTGACAATTTTTTTACACAAAAACAGTGACAGATGCGAAAAAACGCAAGAAATAAAAAAGATTGCAAATTCGTAAGAGATTCATTTACAATTTTGATCAGTTGTCAGGGGCGTACTGAAAAAAAGCTGTAGGGGCAGAAAGAACACATGAAAAAAGTACCACCCTGTAGATTTTCATGACAGTTTTTGTGATCTTATTATGAAGACTTCATAGAGGCATTAATTTTTAAAAATTGAACTAAATATTTTGAAAACTTTAGTAGTCACAAGAAAAAACTGAAAAAATCTAAAGATTTCAACACATTGTACATCAGTAACGAAGCGTTTGCGGACGTATGTTCATAGGAACTTTTCGTCATAAAATTGACTAATCGTCCATATCTTGAGAAATTACAAAATTACTTCCACTAAACTTTAGAAAATTTGCCTCTTCAAGATGTAGCGAACATGTGGTTCTTGCAAGATGGAGGACGTCCACATAATACAAGAATCATAAATGACTTTTTGAATCAGTAATATGGAAGTAACTGGATCAGAAAACGAGCTCCGAAATAGCATGAACATTTTCAGTCTCAAATTATTCGCAGTTTGAATTAGTTTTACTAGACTACCAAGTTTGCGACATCCTGTATAAATAACGAAAGTTCTTTCTTGAAAATTATTCTTCAAGAAAAAAAACAATTACGCTCTAACGAGATGTCGCTAGACTGTAAAATTAAACCGGGAGCATTCAAGCTATTTTTCAAGTAACTTCTCTAATTACGTTCACAATTCTCACATACGTTTGTATAACACTTAGGTTCACGATTTCATGCTACTAATTTCCGTGAGTAGAATAATGAGAACAAGCAAACTCCTAACAAGTTCCTTGAAAGTTTGCCAAACACACTCCAGGAAGCAGTGGTTGTAAGCACTAATCGCATAGCAATTTATTTTCCAATTGAAAAAATTGATTGAAAAATTTTGACGAAAATTGTTCATATTGTTATTCAGCGATTTTACCATTCCTGCTTACTGATTTCATTTTCCGGGTTGACGTGGTTTTCGGGAGTTTTCACAACTTCGGCAATTAGAAGTTTGGTTTTACGAAAATTTTGTTATTGTTTGACTGTGATTGAATTTGTAAAACATCAATGTAAGCTTCGAGAATTCCAATGCGATTGTTGCCGGAAATTGAATCGCGTTCTACATTGTTTTATCTTTTAGAATTGTTTCATCATCGCTTTCAGCGCGGAAGGCTTTCCGCTGCTAACCAAAACTTTTTAAGCGTAATAATTATTTTAAATAATTTGGTCAAGTGCGAGTTGGACTCGCATACTAAGGGTTCCGTACCACTTTCAAGATTTGATACAATGTAGGTGACACAAAGTATATATTTTTCTAATATTCCAGTTTCAGACAAGCAGCGAATGAATTTTTTTAAAATTTATAAGTAATATAAATTTTGTTTTCCACACAGACTTTTTATTTTATCTGCTACATGATTCGCCGGATTTTTATTAAAATCTGTATTTCATTTTCTAATTTGACCCCCAAAATTAACATTACAGTTTTATTTTACTAATAAAATTTCAGGGAAGCCTTTTATAATCTACTGTCTGAATTTTAGCCTTTATAAAGTGGAAGATAAAGGGGAAAATAGGTCAAGTTTTAAATAATAAATTATTAAATCTTTCAGATAAATTATTTAAAAATACAAATGAAATATATTTTTCAAAATTTTAGATAATGTAGTTTCGAAAGGTAGAATAAGTCAATGTTTAATACTTTTGTTAATATCTTTTACACAGATGATTCAAAAATATGAAAAAAACTATATTTGTAATTCTCATAATGAGCATTTTATTTCACATATTACATGATGCGCTTGAAATTTTATTTTTATTTTCCATTTAATTCTATAATTTGTCCCCAAATTTAATATTGAGGTTTTCTACTAATTTTTATTATACATTTCAAGTGAGACCCACTACCCCTAATTATTTTCAAAATTATAGGTATTATTATTATTATTACAATCTAAATACGGGCAGAGATCCAAAGATCCATTAAGCCCATTATAACTAAGAAAATATAACCATGTGAAAATTATACAACACAATAAAGTAAACACGTTTGAAAAACATAGTTAAGTAAACATGAAATTGTCTAATCTATTTTTGAAAATGCTAATTGATTGAGAGTTAATGATTTCTCTTGGTAAACTTTTCCAGGTTGTAAAAACACGATTGCAGAAAAAGTTTTGTCGCGATTTTGTACTGAAAGGTTTCTTCTTCAACTTCATATTGTGACCACGCAGTCGGCTATCGCTGTCCAAAGTAAACAAATGCCTCAAATTTCCAAAGGTGTACCTTAATATTCGAAAAGTCATAATCAAAGAACCACATAGTCGATGGGCGTCGAAAGATGGCAATCCAGCTGATGACAGTCTGATTGAGTAATCCGGTCGTACTCGTCCGAACGATAGTCTGGTAGCTTGACGTCTAGAAGATTTACATCACGTACTAATTCTGGACACCATACGGGCCCACAGTACTCCATTAAAGGGCGAATGTATGATTTATATAGACTAGTGGAAGTTTGAATAGACATTTTTCCAAATGTCTTTTTAAGCAAGTAGAATTTACTGTTTGATTTTTTGGCAACACTTAACACATGTTCCGACCAACTCAAATTCTTCGTGATTATTATGCCAAGATCATTATATGATTCTACTTTGTTTAATACAAGTCCATCAATGAAATAGTTCAAGCACGGATTATTTTTACCCATATGCATAACAAGACATTTATCTTTATTGAGAGGTAGGAGCCATTCACAACACCACTTGTAAATATTGTTCAAGTTATTCTGAAGGTTTTGCGCATGTAATAGTGGGTTTGAAAATATCTTCGAGTCGTCTGCATAAAAAGCGTTGCTACAATTAATATTGTACTGTAAATCACTCGAATATAACACAAAAAGTAAAGGACCCAAAATGTAACCTTGTGGCACCCCACTTAGCACTAGCTTATTTGACGAATGGGAAATCCCAACTCTAACACTGAATTTTCTGTTGGTGAGGAAGTCACTGCTCCACCGAAGAAGGTTGCCATGAATACCGAAATGTTCTAGTTTATGTAAGAGTCATTTTGTTGGAACGCGATCAAATGCCTTTGCGAAGTCCAGGTATATGATATCTATAGGTTCCTTTCTATCTAGAGCTGCTGACCACTCATTAACACACCACAGTAAATTAGTCAAGGTTGATCTTCCCTTTACGAACCCGTGCTGTTGCCTTGGAATATATGCTCCCTAAGAAGAAATTCGGATACGGAATCCGTGATAATAGATTCCATCACTTTACAATTACTGACGTTAGGCTAACTGATCGGTAGTTGTTATGGTGTAGTTTATCACCTTTTTTGAATATTGGTGTTACACAGGCTTGTTTCCAGCTTTTCGGTACATAGTGTGCTTTAAATGAAGATAACATCATAAGTGAAAGTGGCAAAGCTAACACATCTGAGCATTTTTTCAAGAATAACGATGTAATCTGGTCTAGTCCTGGTGATGAATTATTTTTAAGTCTTTGGAGATATACTTTGACACTATCAGCTGTAAAATAAACATCTTTGAGTCAGGAAAGAATTCTTGACTGGGGAATGTTGGGGAATTCGGTACCGTCGGGTTCAACAGAGAACACGTCAGCAAAAGCATTGGCCAGAGATTCAGCGATATCATAATTATTTTGACATAGTGTCCAATTTGTATTTTTCAATAAAGGAATTTATACTTTAGTCGACAGTGAAGACCGAATATGTTTATGGAGTCTCTTTGAATTATCCCCTCCTGCTATAGATTCTTCGTACGCAATCCGACCCTCATTTATAGATTTTTTTAATTCCTTTGCAAAATCCTTATGAATTTGTAAATCTTGCAGATTATTTGTACGTTTGTATTTACGCCATAAATTTCTTTTGTGTTTAATAAGAGAAATTAACTCGTCATTAATCCGGTTTCAGTTTGTTTCGGTAAAATGTTTTTGTTGTCGTATTTTCTATTTTAAGATTATCATTAATACTAAATCAAAGTTTTCCCATACCTTCTCAGTATTTTCTAGATATCCTAATTCTGCAGCCCAATTTATTTCGCCTAACTGAAGATTCAATTCGTTAAAATCGATTATATCATATACACCTCTATTTTCGTTGTAAGTTAGATCGTCTGTGGTTAACTGTAGGTGAAATGTAATAACAACATGGTCAGAATTGCCTATTGGAGAAGTTATTGTGGGACTTGTTAGTAACTGATCATCGTTTGAGAAAACCAAATCTACTGTTGAAGGCAAGTTATTAGTTCTAAAACGTGTGGCTTCCGTTATATATTGTTTGAGATTAGAGTTTTGAACAAAGTCCATAAAAAGATTTTTAGCTGTAGTTAATTCCTTAGGTATAGTTAATAAAGGCCACGAAATGTCTTTGAAATTAAATTCTCCTACTAACACAAGATTTTCTAAATTAGACAGCTGTACCAATTTTTCAATCAAAATGACATCATCTTCGAATCTGGTATCGCCAGGACGGTATGAAACTGCTACATGAATAACCAAAGAGCGGTGGGAGATTTTCATACATAACAGCTCCATGTTCGGAATAGAGATCTCCAAGGGGACAACCGAAAATTGTTGAAGAATTCCTGTTGATAAATATATGCATAGACCTCCTCCCCTATTCTGACGATCGCACCTGTAGAGGTTATAACCATCTATGTTATAAGTAGAGTCAGAATCCTTCGTTGTTAACCAAATTTCAGCGATAATTACTATTGTAGGTTTTAATTCTTGAATGTTACATATTAGTTCATTAAATTTAGAGTGCAATGTTGCCAGGTTGGTGTAAAAGCAAATCCAATTTTTAAAATTATTTTTAGGGCTAATGACGAAAAATGACGAATTTTTGTACTCCACGAGTATACTTTATAGTTAAATTTGATTCGCCTTTTTCCTTTCTTGTTTCCAGCTCCGCTCTTAGTTCCTTCAGGCATTCAATTTGTACAGGAGTCTTATCATCTATAATTGTAATATTTTTAGTATTTGCCTTTTGCAGTAGTTTCTTTTTGTTTAGCAGTATTATTTTTGCTTCTTATTCATTATTCATAATTACTTTTATCATTCTAGGAAATATGTTATTGTCTCTTCCAACTCTAAAAAACGTTATCGGAACTGAATTGCACTCAGTCGTTTGCAGTATCTCCGTCAGTACCTTGCAGTCATGCTCCTTTTTTAGATTGGACATCACCCACAATTTCTGGTACACCCCTAACAAAGACGCTTTTAGCACGGTTAATACGATCAACAGCCTCGTTTGCAATACTATCCGTAAATTGGGCAGATGAAAACTGATCCACATTGTTAAGTTTATTTTCGAGCTCTTTAAGTTGTCCTCTGATTTCGCTTACTTTTTCATCTATTACAATAATTTTCATTTTCAATTCATCATTATGCTTTTCTAATATATATATATATATATATATATATATATATATATATATATATATATATATATATATTGAAAAGCATCCATTGCATAAAATTTTAATTCCCTTAACTTTATATCTAGTAACGCGATCTTCTGCTTTTAAATCTGTACATGCCAAGTGAATGCTTTGCTTACAAGCATCTTACAAGCATCACACTGAAGCTGAAGTTTTAACTTTTCACGGTCATGGACCGGCTTCGAGCAATTCGCACAGGTTGACATAGTGGGAGTGATAAGAAAGTAAATAAAAAGATTATCACTGACCTTACAATTTGTGTAATAATTGAATAACTAGTCCAAAACACACTTTTGGGAATCCAGAGTATCACCACAATAACTAGTTAAACTAGGACCTTTAGCACTAACTGTTACACATATTTTATTTGGTGGTTTACAAAAGATATTTAATATAATTTATGGAACGATGTGAGATCGTGTTAACTTATTAACACAGGGCTGCAACTTCTTCAAGGTAGTATGGTTTCGAAAATAAAACAGGAAATAAGAATTTTTCATATTTTTTTGTTAATATCTTGTAAACAATTAACTTTAACAATATGAAAAATATGTAATTCTATTCCTCCATTTGATGTATTGCATGATGCGTTTAAAAAGTTATTATTTTTTATTTTTCGTTTAATTCTACAATTTTCCCCCAAAATTCATATTAGGGGTATCTCTTTATTTTTCCTGTAAAGTTTAAGTAAGGCCATATAAGCCTACTTATTTTTTAGATTGGAAATAAAAGGGGAGAATGAGTAATTTTCTTATATTTTTGTTAATATCCTTTAAACAATTTATTTTAAAAATGTGAAAAAAAATACATTTGTTTTCCTCATAATAACCTCTTTCATTTGATAAATTGCATGATGCGGTTAAAATTATTTTTTTATATTTTCCGTGTAATCTATAATTTGGCTTCCAAAATTAATATTAGGGATTTTTCCTGTAAAAATTTTAGGTCTTATAGTTTGGGGAATAAAAGTGGAATGGGTAATTTTTTAAAATTTTTTTGTTAATATATTTCAAAATATCCATTTTAAAATAATGAAAAAATATATTTGTATTCGTCATAATGATTTTGATATATTACATGATGCGACTAAGGCAAAGTTTA
The DNA here is from genome assembly GCA_034190945.1 of Octodonta nipae. NCBI lineage: Eukaryota > Metazoa > Arthropoda > Insecta > Coleoptera > Chrysomelidae > Octodonta > Octodonta nipae. Next base: position 67,016,037 of record CM067224.1, on the reverse strand, counting down.
TTTATTCTAAATTTGTAAAAATTTCACAGTTTCTGATTATGGAAACCAGGACTTTCATAGATGAGCGTTTATAACAAAATCCAATTTGACCTTAAATATGACACCAAGCTCTTTGAATTTCTCACGTCTAAGTAATGGAGTATCCTTTAGTTGGTATGCAAATTGGATGGGTTTAATGTTACCAGTACACGAGCACAGTTTGCATTTGGATATGTTTAAGGATAACCTGTTTGAATTAAACCTTGCATCTAATTTATTTAACTGGGTTTGTAAATACTGACAGTTATCAGCAGAATTTATTACTAAAGAGGCCTTTAATGAACATAAGAAACAACAACGGTCCTAGGTTAGACCCCGGTGGCACGCCTGAAGTTGCAATATAAGAGTTTGATTTATAATCGTTCTTGGAGCCATAGTGTTCTATCCGCGGTATATACGACTTTAGGAGCACGAATTGTCCATTGTGAAAACTAAAATTTCGAAGTTTTCATATGAAAATTGAGTCATCAATTTTATCGAATACCTTCGTAAAGTCTGTATACACTAACATCTACCTGGCCTTGAACGTCCATTTCTTCAGGAATAAATTGAGCAAAATCAATAAGGATTGCTTATGGGCTCCCCATTATTGTCAACCATCGCCAACATCTAGTTGGAATGGTTCAAAGAAACAAGGCGTTTGAATAACTTGATAAACCAACCAGGCAGGAAGAGTAAACCACGATAGCAACACTATTCTTACCATACAAAAAAGATACAAAAAAGGCTTGTTGGAAAAACTTTGACGTATTGGATACAGATATGGAATCAAAATGATTTTCGAAAGCAGCAACACCATTTGGAGAAGCATGATTATAAAAACAAACCCGGATACTCTGCAATACCAGATAACTGTATATGCAGCATATCCTGTGAATGTGGCAATCTCTATATTGGGGCGGCAAAGCTACCACTGAACACCAGGGTTAAGGAGGACCGCATAGCTACTCAAAGGGCGGAGCTATCAAAGTCTAGGTTAGCTAATCAGCTAATCATGCAGGGACACAACACCACAGCATCAACTGGGGCCAGGTCAGAGTTTGGAGATCCCATTTTTAGTCACTGCCGCTATGCATCACCGACAACCAACTGACAGGTATGACGGTGCTGATTAGATCAGATTGAAACGTTGTGAGGTCAACCAGTTCAAGACGATGGAAATCCAAGGAAACTTTGCGGAACAATAAGGTTAGTTGTTGTAGAGCGATTTTGCATAAAGCCGTGCTGAAATGGGGATATAATGTTCTGTAGTTGGGGGTAGATAACATTGTACACAGAAATTTCAAAAACCTTTGCAGTTACTCAGAATAATTATAGATCTATAGTTAGCTATGTCCGCGGGTTTTCCTTTAAGGTTAAGGCATCCACAAGCCACTTTCCAACATTTAAGAACAGTATGTGATAAAGTATTTTATTGAAGATAATCAAAAGGGGATAAGCTAGGAAAAAGGGGCGGAAAAATTTGCCACGCATATTCGAAGAATATCTCAATCTAAGAAAATGATAATATAATGTTTGATAAAGTTTTTATATTAATAAAATTCAATAGCTTTGTATAGATGAAGATCCAGTTCAATCCAGTAACTATTGGAAGTTCCACGCGAGCGTGACATATTATTTCGGTGCTGAGGAAAATTGTTATGTGGGCTATTATTTCGACCTTAATTCTCCATCGGAATTTTATGAACTTTTTATGACGGTCATTCGTTTTCATTCGTTTGTTTCCTACGTCAGTTTTATTGAAGTTATTTCCACGGAAATGGGCATCCCAGAGACTCCAATTATATTTTTAGATAATTCAAATTTATGGGATTACTGAAAAATAGAGAAAATTAATTAGCACTTACACAATAAATGCATTCACCAATTACGGATCTCAGCTCTGTGGTGATACTAAAAAGTGAGAATAGACCATTTGAGAGCAAAGGCTTCTAATTGGCGGTTTTTAATTACGACTATACATATATTTTATAGGTCTAATATAACCTTTAGTATTTTTGTCTAAATGACCAAGAACGTTATTCTTAAGGTTCATTAAGAAGTGACATTTTAAAGTTTACGCAATTTTGTAGTATCAAATCAAATCAAAATCAAAATATATCTGATAGAGATAGACTTTTAGATTACTCAAAAGCTTCTGACACTATTAATCATGAACTTTTGTTGGCTACTTTGCATTACATTCGGTTTTCTGAAGCTGCAATTAAGTTTGTCAAAACTTGCCTACACAAACGAGTCCAGTTTGCAAAAACGGACCAAGGTTTGTCACGAATGATGCGGAGTTCCTCAAGGACCCATTTTAGGTCCCATTTTATTTATCTTATATACGTTTAATATCTCCAACAGTATGATTTTTTGGACAGTACATCTATATGCAGATGACACTGGAATATTTTCACCTGTCAAGTTTGATGTAGCTCTAGAATATATTCAAGGTGATTAGAATACGTTGGTGTCTGTTTTTAATAAATATAATCTTGATGTCCACCCTTTTAAATCTTATTTGATGTTTTTTGGAATTACAAGAATTTAATTTAATCTTAGTTTAACATATATATAGATGAGAAAAAAATTAAAGCTGTTAAAACTGCTAGAAATTTAGGTGTTGAACTAGATGCTGATTTAAGATCTAAACTACACATAAATAAGCTTTTGCGAAAATCATATGCTACACTGAAAATATTATATCCCAACAGACGGCTTCTGTTACCTAAGGTTAACATTATATATTAATATTTTATAATCAGTTTTTTTTAGTTACTGTGATGCTGTTTATGGTAAATTTTTTGATAATACAGATAAGCATAGCATAGAAAAGGTTCACAAATCATGTTTAAGATTTGCATACAGCATTCGTAAATTTGAACCAGATTCTCACAAACCAAATGATCCATACTGGCACAATATGTTTAATAGGCGTTTGTTTACATTCAGCTGTTATGTTTAGCAAAATAGTGGTTCATAGTCCTCCGTATTTGCTAAGAAATATATAATTCAGAACGGATGTAAATATTTCGAATTTGCCTTCCAGAGAGTTGTTCTCTCTCCCTCCACATAAAACGGTATTATTTGAAAGATCTTTTACTTTTAAGATATATATAGTTTGTAAAAAAATACCTAAAATCTTTAACACTAAATCGTTTTAAACAGGAATACAAACCAAATATGTTGTATTTGCAATAATATTTTGATTATAATTTATTTTTAATCTTCTTGATTTCATCACCAGAAACTAAGTAGATTATTGAAGTATATAAGTTTATACCTTTTTTGGTAATATGTATTTTATCGGAAAAATAAGGAGAAACATCTACTATTAATTTTGGGGGACAAATTGCAGAATTAAATGGAAAATATAAAATTAAAATTGTCTCTAACACATCATGTAATATATCAAATATATTTTTTTCATATTTTTAAAATAAATTATTTTTAAGATATTAAGAACAATATAAAATATTTTACCCATTTCCCCTACCTTATCTCCGAAACTATGAGTCGTAAAATTTTGATAAAAATTAGGGATGTAGGGCCTCACCAAAATTTTACCGGAAAAATCAGGAGAAACCTCTAATCTTAATTTTGGGGGGCAAATTACAGAATTAAATAAAAAATATAAAATGAAAATTGTTTCTAACACATCATGTAATATATCAAATGAAAAAATGAAAGGGCTGATTATGGCGAGACCAAATATATTTTTTTAATATTTTTAAAATCAATTGTTTTAAAAATATTAACAAAAATATAATTTTTTTAACCCTTTCGGAGATAAGGTAGGGGCTTATCTCCAAAAATATAAGCCATAAAACTTTGAAAAAAGTACAAATACAGGACCTCAACTGAACTTTAATGGAAAAATAAGGAGAAACCCCTAACATTAATATTAGGGGGCAAATTACAACATTAAATAGAAAATATAAAATTAAAATTATTTCAAACGCATTATGTTATATATCAAATCAAAGGGCTCATTATGACGAATACAATATTTTTTTCAAATTTTTAAATTAGTTATTTTAAAATATTTTAACAAAAATATATAAAAAATTACCTATTCTTCCCTTTATTCCCCAAACTATAAGACCTACAATTTTTTTACAGGAAAATTATAAGGATATCTCTTATATTAATTTTGGAGGCCAAATTATAGAATTTAACGGATAATAAAAAATATTTTTTTAACGCATCATGCAATACATCAAATGAAAGGGCTCATTATGAGAAATACAAATATAAATTTTTCATATTTTTTAAGTTTTTTTTTTACAAGATATTAACAAAAAAATATAAAAAATCTCATTTCTCGCTTTATTTCCGAAACCATACTACCTAAAATTTTGAAAATTATTAGGGGTACTGGTACTTGAAATTTATAAGAATAATTAGAAAACCCCAGTATTAATTTTGGGGACAAATTATAGAATTAAATGGAAAATAAAAATTCAATTTTCAAACGCATCATGTAATATATCAAATAAAAGGCTCATTATGTGAATTATAAATATATCATATCTTTAAAACTGTTGTTTAAAAGATAATAACAAAACTATTAAACATCGACTTAATTCCCACTTTAGAAACTACGCTATCTAAATTTTGATAAATATATTTTATTTGTATTTATAAATAATTTGTCTAACAGATTTAATAATTGTTTATTTAAAACTTGACTATTTTCCCCTTTATCTTTCAGTCTACAGAGCCTAAAATTCAGAAAGTAGATTATAAAAGGCTTTCCTGAAAGTTTATTAGTAAAACAAAACTCTAATGTTAATTTTGGGGGTCATATTAGAAAATTACATAAATACAAATTTTTATGAAAATCAAATGAATCATGAACCAGGTAAAATAAAAAGGCTATGTTTGGAAAATAAAACTGTATATTTTTTATAAATTTAAAACGCTTCCTTTATAAGATATAAGGGTAAATATAAGAAAATGCACTCGTTCCCTGCTTGTCTGAAACTGGAATATTAGAATCTTGAAGGAACCACGGAACCCTTAGTATGCGAGTCCAACTCGCACTTGACCAAATTATTGTTTGCTATATTATTATTAAACTGTACTGTATGTATAAATTTCAAATAAAGTATGTAATACATCAGTGCCTCTATTGAGTGTTAAATGTACTTTGTTTATTACGATAACAAAACGATGTAATAAAGAACATGTTTTGCATAATGTATCCTTCTATGAGTCAATATTCGTTGATAATATGAAAATTACAAAGAGAAAATTGGAGTGTTTATTAGTACGAAGAGCAAATTTTGTGCAGGTATTGTATATTACTTGGATGTTATATTGGTTTATTACCTATTTATTATTGATTTTCTATAATAGATGATTAATATATTACCTGGTCCCTGTTTTTTATACAGAGGACTGAATTGGATGGGTATTTCAAGATTGAAGCAGTGTGTGGTGTCGGTCGTGTCGTGTCGAAACAAATGCAATTTAAAGTTATGCATGTAAGTGTGGGTCTCAGTTAAGAAGGTTTCGCTTCAATAATGGTAACGTAAATAATGAAAATAATGAGAGATAATATATTTTTATTCACCAACAACATTTTTTTACCCTCATTGATCACATGTGTTAAACTGTACGCAGATGAATTATTATAAGAGAGCAAACTCTAAAATAAATCTTTTTTTATTGGGCATTAAAGAGGACATTCGCAGCAACGGCCCACATGTCTGGAATTGTTGTCAGAAGTGCTGGAGACTTGATTTATGTGGGCACGAGATTTACGAACCTAAGTTTATGATTTATTAGGAAAATAATAACGCAGGCATATATAGGTCCCCCGAGAATGAATTTTATTTCCCACTAAATTTCCCGGGAAATTTAATTAGTTTCGATACATAAACTGTAGACGGAGACGGTATCTCAATTTTTACTTTACAGAATAATAACTTATTGAGTAAAAAGACACTAAAACTATTCAAAATAACATTAAAAAGTCTTGTTTACTTATTTCCATAGTTTTGGATAAACACTGGTATCATTTTACTAACAAATGATATTTGGTGTTGGATTATAATGAAAAATTTCGGTCAAGTGCTAGTTCAACACTCACATACCAATGGCTCAGTATCATCTTTGAGATATTTTATATAAGAATTTGAATATATATATATATATATATATATATATATATATATATATATATATATAGCTCAGGTCATTTACGAAATTTCGTGACAAAATTAATAGTAGAACAAAACCGATATCAACGAGTTCTAGTGATAAAACTAATGACTAATTGACATAAAATTTAACATTTTTTATCGGTGCGTTTTTGTTTTTTAACAAAAAAAAAACAGCGAAAAATCGGTAACAATTTAGTTTTTTACCTTTTACACAAAATCCACGGATAAAACCGTGTTTGCTACTATAGGCAATGTTGAAGAGAAATGAAAAACCTACAAAATGAGCTACTATACGCTCAACTTAATTGCTTTCTTAAATAATAACCTAACCTTTACCCGAAATTCCAAAAAAATAAATAATTGCTGACACACCTGGGATGAAGCCCAACATAAGATGAATTTATTGTTAAGGGAAGTGAATGAGTGGTTAGTATCCAACAAATTATTACTTAATATAAATAAAACTGTGTATATTGCTTTTGGATGCTACAGTGATAGTGTGCCAAAGAAAATGAATATGTGTATAAATGACAGCCAGATTAATAGAGTTGAACATCACAAATACTTGGGAATTATTTTTGATTTTAACCTTAAGTGGGATAAACATATTAATTACATTGTTAATAAAACTAAGTACTTGGTTTTCGTGTTCTACAAATTATCTAAAATAATGACAGCTGATATAATAAACATAATTTATTACGCATTCCTCCATAGTATTATTTCTTATGGTAATATTGCTTGAGGAGGAGCGTATTCCAATAGTATATTTCATCTGCAAGTGCTTCCAAATAGATTACTTAAAATCTTGAACAAAAATTTTAATAATACAACCAAAAATCCAGTTAATCTTGTACAATTATTTGCTCTTGAATCGTTATGTTATCATTATGACACACTTAAAACTGAGTTTTTAACAACCATTAGTGTTACTGGAAATAAAGCTATTCAACTACCTAAAATAAATAAAATAATTTTTACTAAAAAGAGCTATATCAATGCAATAAAAATATTTAATTTATTACCAAATGAATACAAATGTATGGTGAACTGTGACAAAGCAAACAAAAAGAAATTGGCTCAATGGATAATTAATAATATAAAATGAAGCTATTATTTCACTAAATGCTTTTACTAATTATTAATGCAATATACACTGTGATAGCTAAAATATTTACTGATTTGTCATAGATGTTACATGATTGTTTTTGAATTATTTAAGTTTAGTTTAGTTTTAAGGTTTAATCTTAAGTGTACCAGTCACATACAGGGATTTCTATCCCTCTGTGGGTTTATTTAATGATAATTTTTAGTTGTAAACTGTATACTGGTTTCAATAAATATTACACAAATCCATATTATGCAAGAAATATAAATATGTGTCCCCGTAAAATTTAAATTTGCATTGCAGATTATTAGTTGTAAGGATATAGTACCACCCCTTAGCAATATTTCGGATTTCCAAATAATTTTTTAAGGAATAGCCAAACATTTTCAATACTTATATGTACTTATACTTTAAATTTTAGAAAAGTGAGATGAGGTGTCTCTAGATCAACGGTGGGTTATTCATAATGATAGGGTCATCCGGTGAGGTAATATATAAATTTTGCAAAAACTACCGAGACTACAGTATTTATTTTTACAACATAAATTGGGTATGAGAAGATCTATCGCTTCAGTTACTAAGAATGTTTCAGTTATAAAATAAAAAAATATATGTAAGCGATTATTTATTTTTTTGGAATTTCGTGTAAAGGTTCCATTATCTAAGAAACCATTTAACGAAATTGAGCGTATAGTAGCTCACGTTATAGGTTTTTCATTTCTCTTCAACATTACCCATAGTAGCAAACACGGTTTTATCGGTGGATTTTGTATAAATGATAAAAACTAAATTGTTATCGATTTTTCACTGTTTTTTTATAAGAAACAAAAACGCATCGATAAAAAATGTTGAATTTTATGTCAATTAGTCAAGTTTTATCATTAGAACACGTTGATGTCGGTTTTGTTCTACTATTAATTTTGTCACCAAAAGGTCTTTTTATTCGTAAATGACCTGAGCTAATAATATTTAAACCATCTTGGGATGGCCCATATGAAGTAGTTAACGACGTGTTCTGTTGCATTCGCAAGAATCCAGGTCAGGATCAAGAAGTTCATTTAGATCTACTACAATTTTACAAAGCTATTAAAGGAATTGTCTAGAAATTAATCATTACAACAAAAACCATTGGGCCGAATAAATAAATGGGTAGCAAAAACCAATTCACTGAACGCTCGATTGAGGATGCGACCATTTCTTTGGCGAGCTAGTCCACATATACGTTAGACAAACAAGGTTACAAGGAGAACATTCGAGAGTAACTGGCGTAGGGTATAAATGCTAGCGTATGGCAGGAGCAGGCCAGTTGTGTATTACCCAATGTGCGATTGACTCATCGAAGTGTTAGTCTAAGAAATGTAGTGTAATACTTATCATGACATTTTGGTATGGACATAAAGAAGATTATTTTGTGTATTAAATAGGGTGATTTGAACCGACAGAAAATTAGTAACAATATTTACGGAAAGAATTCCGCCCTTTAAGCATAGAACTTTATATTGAAAATTCACAAAATGCATTATTTTATCCAATGCGATTCATTACTTATTATTATTTTAAGGAGTAATACATTCGATTTTCATTACTCATTATTTTTTAATAGAGCATCAATTAATTTCCGTTAAATTATTTTTAACGACAAAATTAAATTCTTTTATATTGCGTTACATTGCATTTTTCATTTAAATAGGTATTTTTTCATCAAATTTTATGTTAATGATTAATGTACCCTATTTTGAGTTTTGATTTTTTATTTTTAATGAATATTTCATTACTCATTGCTAATAGTTACAATTACACTCTGGTATAACATTTTTCGTACGCTTTATAATAAAGTTAAGCACATCATGTATGATCTTTCATTATTCAATTTTAATTTTTTAATGAATAAAGTAGTACCACCAATTACCCATTAAACGTTTAATGAATAATGAAAATATTTATTCTTAAAAATTTTGTTTGTGACAATTAATGGGTATGAACTAGACCGTTAAAAAAAGAGTTACAATATTTATTACATTAAGATTTTATTAAATTGAGCAAAATAACACATTATTTTTCTTAGATATCTTAATAACAAAAACACAATCACCATTTGATGCACAAGTCTACAGAAAGACGACTCAAACTAACAGATATATTAATTTTAACTCTACTCATCCAAATACTGTAAATACTGTAAATCTTAGTTAGATAAAATTGAACACAAAATAATCACACTAACATTCAACACCAAGCTACTCCAACAATACTAATACCCTTGATAATCACATTACTATAATAACCTTACCATACATAGAGGGTCTTTCAAACTAAGAAATACACGAAATCAATTAAAAAACTAAACCAAATAACGTAATACAAAAATAAAAAAAATTCAAATATAAGATTCCTTGCAGATGTAACAATTTTTATATTGGAGAAACCTCAAGATCTATAAATGTTTGAATAAATGAACACAAATATTATATAAAGAAACGATAATTCGAAACAAGATACATCAGTTTGATTGTCAAACATTAATGTCAAATTGTGATTTAATAAAGCACCTTTCTTATGGATAAATGGACTTCCGTCAAATTGTTTGAAATTTTGGTATGTTGTAGAAGTTGATTTTCTGACAAAAAGAGTCCATGGGCTCAAACAGATTCTATGACTAGTTTTCGGGATACAGGATTTTAAAAATCGAAAATGCCGAATTTTTAATATCAGATTTCTCCTGATAGATGTGTTTTATTTCCGGTTAGTGGAGAAATTGTGATTTGTACATTATTGGACATAAATATTTCACAAAACAGTTGCCATACATTTTGCTGGATTACAGGGTATTCCAAAAATCTGTAACATGTTCTTTTGGAAAAAAACATTTTTTTTATTACAACGTTGAAAACATGAGAAGATGTTTTTGCACAATTAATATCTCATTAAAGTAAAGATCCGTCTCTTGATACTCAAGAAGATGTTAAACTCAAAACTGTACATATTGAAAAAAGGTAGTTTTTTATACTATCCTGTAGTTTTAAATTCTCTCCATCAACTTTGTATGTTATAACATTGTTACATTAACAAATTTTCGGTGTTTAACTGAGCACTAATATTGTTAAAATTGTATGACTAGTTTTCGAAATATAGGGTGTTAAACATTGGAAATGTCTCCTTTTTCTTATCAGATTTCTCATAATAGACATGTAGGTATTATTTCCCTATATTGCAGGAAAGAGAATTTTCGCATTATTTGACAAAAATATTGAATAAAACAACTACCATTAATATTACTATTAATTATCTTATATTACAGTCGGTTTCCAATATATGTAACATGTTTTTTCAGAAAACTATTTCTTTATTACAACGATGAATACATAAGATGTAATCGCACAATTAGTAATAAATGAGTTCTTGGACGATATTTTACAGTATAAGTCGTAAATAAAGCTATAGTGGGCATATACCATTTTTACCATTAATGAATAACCCTGTATAAACTACAATACCTACTTTGATTTGAACAATTTTTGCAAACCTGTAGAATATAGTGTGATGGCTGGTAAATTTGTATAATTTAATATAACAATTCCAGGACACATGGTTTATTCAGGGTTACTCATTCATGGAAAAAATAATAGATGCCCATTTTAGCAATATTTACAACTCACACTGTATAATGTATGAACACGTCCAAAAATTAATTTTTTTAACATTATATTAACTGAGCAATTAGATTTTCTTATTTATTCAACGTTATAATAAAAAATGAGTTTTCTAAAAAAGCATTTTACGTATATGGGAAACACCTTGTAATAAATAATTTGGTCAAGTGCGAGTGGGTCTCGCATACTTAGGGTTCCGTACCACCTTCAAGTTTGGAATATTCCAGTTTCAGACAAGCAGGGAATGACTGCATTTTCTTATATTTACTCTAATATCTTTAAAAGGAAGGGTTTTACATTTATAAAAAATATACACTTTTATTTCCCACACATAGATTTTTATTTTATCTGTTACATGATACGCTTGATTTTTATAAAAATATGTTTTTAATTTTCTAATTTGGCACCCAAAATTTACATTAGAGTTTTTTTTACTAATAAACTTTCAGAGATGCCTTTTATAATCTACTGTCTGAGTTTTGAGGCTCTGTAGATTGGAAGAAAAACTGCAAAATAGGTCAAAGTTTAAATTATAAATTATTAAATCTGTTATTCAAATTATTTAAAAATATAAATAAAATATATTTTTCAAAATCTAAATAGTGTAGTTTCTAAAGCGGGAAATAAGTCGATGTTTAATATTTTTGTTAATATTTTTTATACAAATGATTTAAAAATATGATATATTTGTAATTCACATAATGAGCCTTTTATCTGATATATTACATGATGCGTTTGAAAATTGAATCTTTATTTTCCATTTAATTGTATAATTTGTACCTAAAATTACTATGGGGGTTTTCTAATAATTTATTTTCCGTTTAATTCTATTATTTTGGGGCCAAATAATAGAATTAGGGATTTTTTTCATATTTTTCCCATAAAAAAATGAGGTCGTAGAGTTTGGGGAATAACGGGGAGAATGGGTTATTTTTTGAAAATATTTTTTAATATATTTTAAAGTATTCATTTAAAAAAAAAAAAAATTAAAAATATATTTGTATTCGTCATAATGAGCCTTGTGATTTGATATATTACATGACTCGTTAGAAACAATTATAATTTTTTATTTTCTATTTAATTCTATAATTTGCCCCCGAAAATGAATATTAGGGGTTTCTCCTTATTTTTCCAGTAAAGTTTAGGTGAGGGGCTATACTTCCAGTTCTTCAAAATTTTTCAGCTTATGGTTTCGGTGATAAGGGGGGGAATGGGTATTTTTTTTATATTTTTGTTAATATCTTTTAATTTTATTTTATAAATATGGAAAAAATATATTTGTTTTCTTCATCATGAGCCCTTTTATTTGATATATAACATGCTGGGTTCGAAACAATTTTAATTTTATATTTTCCATTTAATTCTGTAATTTGCCCCCCAAAATTAAATGTAGAGGTTTCTCCTTATTTTCCAGTAAACTTCAGGTCAGAACCTATAAATCTATTTTTTTTTCAAATCTTTACGTTTTATAGTTTCGGTGATAAGGGGGGGGGAATGGGTAAATTTTGGTATATTTTCGTTAATATCTTTTTAAATATATTTTTTTAAATATGAAAAAAATATATTTGTGTTCCTCAGAATGAGACCTTTTATTTGATATATGACATGATGCGTTTGAATTTTTTTTTTATTTTTAAATTTTTATTTAATTCTATAATTTGCCCCCCAAAATTATTATTAATGGTTTTTCCTTATTTTTCCTGTAAAGTTCGGGCAACGTTCTATATTTCCTATTTTTTTCAAAATTTTCAGCTCAATAGTTTCGGAGATCAAGGGGGGGACAGTCGATTTTTTTAGTTTTTCCCCCCAGAAGTACCCCTAAAATCAAAATTTTTTCTTTTACGATATGTAGTTCTGATCGGGTCACCAAACTATACATTGATACCAAATTTCAACCTCTTCCGTCCAGTAGTTTAGGAGAAAATGGCTGTGATGTGACACAGGCAGAAATCCGGAGTGATATTATAGGGGTATCCGTATATTGTATATACGGAACCCTAAAAATAATTAACAGTAATTTTTGTGCAATATTTATGTCAAATAATGTGCAAACCACGTTTTCTGCAATAAACGGAAATAAAATATGAGAAATCTGATACGATAAAGGTGACTTTTCCGAAGTTTAAACTCTATATCTCGAAAACTAATCATACAATTTTAATGATATTCTGCTCAGTAAAACACTGAACATTTATTAACGTTAAAATGTAATAACATACAAAGTTGACGGAGAGAATTTAAAACTCTGGGGTTGTATAAAAAAATACATTTTGTCAATATGTATGGTTTTTGAAATCAGTTTAACATCCCGTTGAGTATAAACGGATAATATATCTGTTTAGTGTCTTATTAAAATTATAGCACGAATGGTTCGTACAGTGTGACTCATTAATAGGAAAAAATAATATATGCCTTCTCTAGCTATATTTATGGCTCACACTGTAGATTATATGAAGCACATCGAAGAAATTATTACTTTAACGACATATTAATTGAATAATAACACTTGTTATGTTTTCAACGTTGTAATAAAAAAACAATTTTTCCAAAATCACATGTTACGTATTTTTTAAATACCCTGTAATCCACCAAAACTTATGGCAATTGTTTTGTGAAATATTTATGTCCAATTTCTCCAATAACCGGAAATAAAGCACGTCTATTATTGGAAATCTGATATCAAAAATGGGACATTTTCGATGTTTAACACTCTGTATCTTAAAAACGAGTCATAGAATCTGTCTGAGCCCATGGACTCTTTTTGCCTGAACGTCAACTTCTACAACATACCAAAATTTCAAACAATTTGACGGAAGAAAGGTGCCTGCTCCAGTCATTACGAATCCTTTTAATTTTTAATTTTCTTCTTCATTTATGTTAAGTTAATTACCATTGAACACGGGGTCTGATTTAGACCTTGAAACGTTTGGACTATTGGAATATACAGACTCTCAAGTCTATGTGGTGTTATTCCCAAAAAATTTAGAAAAAATGGTAATTTGTTTTCTAAATATTTATATGTATTAAGAAAGTTTTGCATATAATTGCAACTTAGGTAGACCCATGGTATTGATTTTAATTCTGATAAACTGTTTGATAACAATTTGTCGTTTTATAAAAAATAAAGGTACTTTACTTTTTAAGCAAAATTGATTTTTTTTGTCAAACATAGTATACAGTTGAAAAAGTTACATGTATATTTATTATACAGATTTTAGTACAATGGCATAACTAGATGCAGTTTTTAGTCCTAATTAAGTACTTCTGTATGATAACAGTTTCAGATATTATCAAAAATAAAGCAACTTTCATATTTGCTGACAAACCTATTATATAGTTGCAAAGTGACACGTAATGTTACAGTATATCTTACAGACCATGTAAGTCTTTGTTGAAGAATATTTTTTTCTAAATATTATACATGAGAACGTTTTCCATTTGACTACAACTTATGAAGACACACTGTGTATAGAAACCAATTAAAAACCACCATCTTCAAGTTTATTAACTGACATTTATTTTGATATAATTCCAAAATATTTTATTTTAGCCCAGGTTTCGAACAGAGACATTGCATTTTTTAACACTATCGCTTACACCAAAACTTACTACTAGTTTTTGCCGATTTTCTAAAAAACGGTGTAAGTTATGTCTGAAAAAAAAATAGGGGACCACTTCGTGATCTCCCTTAACAGAATCAAATTTAAACGATCCAAATTCCCTGAGCCGGTTTCGGGTAATTGCTAAACATACTTAAAAAACATATAAACAGACAAATTGAGAACACCTCCTTCTTTTTGAAGTCTGTTAAAAAAGTTTCTCCTCCATCTCGAACCCTAATGAAGTTAATTCTAATATTAATTTCAACTTCGACCGTTGAAAACAATGACGATGCTTTTAACAGTGGTTACGAGCTAGACAGGACTGACAAAAAAGTGAAAAGCTTGATTCATTAGTAATCCGCATTGTTTACAAAAACAGCGTCAATTCAATAAATCACGAGAACCGTTATACCTCACCAATAAGGGTTGTATGTTTTTTCATAGGATTACAAATGTCGATGATTAAATAGAGATTTGTTTGCGAGATCGATGGTTAGCACAACGAATTCAATTGATTAAAGCAAAACACGAATGTTCCTGGCATTTTGTCAATATTAAACGAATGTATAGAGGTAGTCATGAAGAGCCACTTTTGTAAACAAAAATTCCAATGGAATGAATAATATGTACCATTCTGGATTTGCCATAGGCTTTGCAAGTTGGTATTACGTGAATTTTTCATTAACACGAATAAATTTGAAAATATGAAATAATATATATTTTTAGTATTTATTAGGGGAAGTTTTTTATGCCAAAGATACACGGGTCGCTTTTATGATTTTTACATTCATTCGTTATCCAATAATGACAGATAGCAAAATTTCTAACAATGACAGGGAAAAAATACGTTTATTTTCTATTTAGCATTTAAACCAATATTACTTAATATAAATGGATGTGTATTGTCTATATACAGGGTGTCCGCTTCAGTTTTCTACATATGGGAAACTTTTTTATTATAAATTTTAAGAAAAAAAATGTTATAAAATGTTCTACATGGTGTGAAACCTAACATGCGACCATTAAATGTCTAAATTTTTATTCCATATATGTTTTCAAAAATATGAATTTTGCTAAAAAGTAAATTACAGAAAAGTGCAAAATCGAAATTGTTATTAAGAAAAGTTGATTATAGTTGAAAACCATATTAACATATGCAATTATATCACTCTAATATAAAACATCAGCTTTTGTAAATTTTTGTGATAGAAAGATGTTTAATATATTTATTTTAGACAAACGCAACATTATATTTAACTAATTTGATTAAATAATGTATTAAATTTCCTTTTCATTGTACATTAGCCTAATCCGTTTTCCACAGATTTACCCGGTCTAGTACAAAAAATATTTACAACATTTCTAGTAATGTTTGCCATTGGCCACATTTAGAAATGGCGTGTGGACATTAGGTAAACAAGTACTTTTATGTAGCCTCACAAGAAATAGTCGAGGGACTGCAATCCGTAAAGCTAGCAGGCCACAAAAGTTTTCCATTGCAAAAGTTATTTAAGTTTTGACTTACGTATCTTGTACTGGCGACCATTTTGTTGACTGCCACCATATCTGTATATAAATAGGTAAAGACAAAACGGTTAGTTAGATTTTCTTCATTTTTGGTTTGTTGAGTAACAACTGACAGTGCAGAATGCTAAAATTTATTTATAATATTGGTTCATTCATTAAATAAAATATAAAAAAAAATTATTTACGACCATACTGTCAGGGCCAAACAGATAAAAGTAACAGTGTCTCCAGATTGCTTGGAGAGAAAATCGTTAGATAGATTGACTCGAATGTGAAAAACGAATTAAATTAAACTAAAAATTAACAAATTTTGACCCGTTCATAAAGTTATTCAACAGCGTCATGCTATTGAAATAGAACCCAGGAAAATATGTATTACATAATAATGGTCATTCATTGGGCTCTTGCAAGTTTGCAACTTTCATTGCTTTGTAAATATGATTTGTCAACTAAAATAAGAATTATATTGCAATTGATGAATTTATTTCTGATAATATTTTATTAATTTTATAAATTTTCAATTTGATGATTCTTTACTTTCAATTTGATGATTCTTTTAATCTTTACCCTATAAATTTCATATAATTTGAATAAGATTACAAAAAATTTTAATTAATGCACTGATTGTAATATTCAAGACAAAAAGTTAGATCTGGCTACGATACACTTATAACGGTATGCCGATGCGCATCTGATATGACGTCACGTTGGAGTCAAAATTAATTAAAGAACATATACGGGCTAAAATTTAAAAAACAGCAACAATAAAAAACTATAAGGTTAGCCTTTGTATTAAAACTTTTATTTATTTTATTTTATTTATTTTTTATTTTAAATTGATTTTATCTTTTCGACAACAAGCATTTATCCATTGTTTCGCTAAATCCTCATTTTTTGGAAATCCAAAATATTTAATATTCGTACCTTTAGTATTCCGATTTGTATTTTTACATGTTGCTATAGCACAACTCAACATTTTTCTTAGTAATATTAATAAAACTAATAATGTTTTGACTCCAACGTGACGTAATGCGCGGTAACGTTCGAATTTGAGTTGAGAAATCAGCATACTGTTATAAGGTGGATCTGGCAGTCCTGCTCATGGCCATCTTTGATGTAGGGCATTAATTGGAATTTTGACATTTCAGAATATTGTATGGTGTAACATTATTACAGAATGCTGGTGAAAGTAAGTTGTAAATTCAATGTGTAAAGTTCAAGATTTCAGATTCATTCACTGCGAAAAGTTTTTAACAAATGTGAGTATTAGTTATTTATCATTAATTAACAGCAGGTTCCATTCAAAACGGAAATAGTCATTGCTTACTATGTGTTTCATTTAAGTTAATGAAATTATATTGAATCTTAAGATTTTGGTGGAAGGTTTATTAACTTGTTCTTAGGTTTGTTTATTTGGAATGGAATAGTAGATAGAATACCTTCATACTAACTTTTGAGTTGGTTGATTTCATTTTCTGCTTACGAGCTGGAATCGGTAACTGTAAAATGCCACCATAAAGGTTCTATTTATTTTAAGACTAGTAATATTTTTCAGTCTTAAATCAATTTTTTTTTGATAAATGTAGGTATTAAATAATGTTTTAAATCTTTTTAAAGGTTTTTTTTATGTTAAAACTTATAATTACATATTTGAATATATTTCAAGGCCGAATTTTTCAATTATTTTTAGGTAAGGAATCAGTTAGTTACTGTTTTGTGTTCATGCATTTTATCTAATAAACAATTTATTTTATATTACATTGTTCCATTCCTGCAAAACCATGGTTTTGTTACAACAAGGCTTACAAGGCTTTTACCTAAAATAAACATTATTTTGTCTGTTCAGTGGGTTTTCTCTCCTCTAAAATTTTTTCCTGCAACAGATAAGTATTTAAAAATTGTATATGTAGAACAAACTGTAGTAAGGCAATTTTGTAAAATTGCCCGGATTACTGGCTGTCCGTACAGAGATTCTTCCTCACAGTTATTCTGAGAGAAAGAGATGTCTACAAAATGATCAACCAGTATTCCTGTATATAAGTAATGTTTTGTATATTGTGTAATACTTATCTGTGTTTGGAGATGTTTCAACTCCGAGTCTGGAGTCGTTGTCAATCGTTTAGTGTTGTTTTCGAGGTTTTTTTCTACAAAATTTTCGCTTTGATTTTGAATTTTTTGTTTGTCAAAATTTGACACTGACAATTTGTCGTTTGGCAATCACTTGACGCTGAGGTTACCGTTTTTTTGTTCTGTTAGTAATTAATTCCTCCAGTCCAAATGAAGGTCGGCTGAAGGTGCTCCGATTTCTGTGTTGTTTATCATCATACAGCTGGCTTCTTTAAGTTTTCTCTTTTTTAAATTTTCTTCTTTCAACAAAATCTTTGTTTTATCCCAGTCTATCCTATGGCTGCCGGTGCTAGTTAATACATGATTGGTCAAATTTGATTTGTCAACATGTCTTCTGGAAATGTTACATTGATGTTCTTTTTTCCTTACTTCTAAAGGTCTTGAAGTTTCACCGGTATAAGTATGGCCACAGTCACACAAAACACTGTACACACAATTTTTAGAACTTTGGGTTGCGTTAAACGGTTTGGTATGTGTGAGGAGAGAGCGCAAGGTATTACTTGTTTTAAAAACAGTTTTAACGTTGTATTTATTTTCTAACCGCTTAATTTTTTCCGATACACCTGGGATATATGGGATTATTTATATTCATAATTTGGTTGTCTGTTTGTGTTTGGTTGGTATTAGTGTGATGGTTATTGGTGCTGGTTTGTTGTTGCGATTTTCTTTCTAGCTGATTTATAGTTTTATTTATAAAGTCTTGGGGATATTCATTTTGAAGTAGATGTTCTTTGATAATATTGACTTCTTTGTTAAAGATTTGGGTGGATGAAGATATGTTTTTTGCTCTATCATATAAGCACTTTACGATACCTTTCTTTACATTCAAGGGATGGTTGGAGTGAAAATTCAAATATCTATTAGTATTTGTAGGTTTTCGATAAGTACTTGTACTTATTGTGTTGTTTGTTCTATCTATAAGTACATCAAGATAAGCAAGTTTGTGCAAATTTTCCATCTCCATTGTAAATTTTATTGTGGGTTCTTGACTATTGATGTAATCTAGGAATGAGTGCATTTCTTCAGCACCATATTCCCAAACCACAAAAATGTCATCAACGTATCTCCACCACATTTTTGGTTTATTCTTAAATTTGCCTATGAATCTTTCTTCAAAATATGTCATGAATATATTACTGATTATAGGAGATAAAGAAGAACCCATGGCCATACCAAATTCTTGTTTATAGAAATCTCCTTCAAATTGAAAATATGTAGTGTTTAAGCAAAGTTCGGTTAGTTCCATAATTGTGTCAATGTTTAATTTTGTTTTGTTGTGTAAGGTATTATCTTGTTGTAATTTATTTTTTATAATTTGTAATGATTTATCAACAGGTACATTTGTAAAAAGACTAATTATGTCGAAACTTACTAGTATATCATTTCGGTTGATAATAATGCTTTTTAATTTTGTTAAAAAATCATTAGTATTTTTTAATTTGTTTGGATTATTTTCATAAGGTTTAATTATATTTAGTAAAAATTTTGATATGTTTTGTAATGGTGAATTTATTGAACTTACAATGGGTCTCATTGGTATTGTGTCTTTATGTATTTTTGGAACGCCATTTATATAAATTACAACAAGATAATACCTTACACAGCAAAACAAAATTAAACATTGACACAATTATGGAACTAACCGAACTTTGCTTAAACACTACATATTTTCAATTTGAAGGAGATTTCTATAAACAAGAATTTGGTATGGCCATGGGTTCTTCTTTATCTCCTATAATCAGTAATATATTCATGACATATTTTGAAGAAAGGTTCATAGGCAAATATAAGAATAAACCAAAAGTGTGGTGGAGATACGTTGATGACATTTTTGTGGTTTGGGAATATGGTGCTGAAGAACTGCACTCATTCCTAGATTACATCAATAGTCAAGAACCCACAATAAAATTTACAATGGAGATGGAAAATTTGCACAAACTTGCTTATCTTGATGTACTTATAGATAGAACAAACAACACAATAAGTACAAATACTTATCGAAAACCTACAAATACTAATAGATATTTGAATTTTCACTCCAACCATCCCTTGAATGTAAAGAAAGGTGTCGTAAAGTGCTTATATGATAGAGCAAAAAACATATCTTCATCCACCCAAATCTTTAACAAAGAAGTCAATATTATCAAAGAACATCTACTTCAAATGAATATCCCCAAGACTTTATAAATAAAACTATAAATCAGCTTGAAAGAAAATCGCAACAACAAACCAGCACCAATAACCATCACACTAATACCAACCAAACACAAACAGACAACCAAATTATGAATATAATCCCATATATCCCAGGTGTATCGGAAAAAATTAAGCGGTTAGGAAATAAATACAACGTTAAAACTGTTTTTAAAACAAATAATACCTTGCGCTCTCTCCTCACACATACCAAACCGTTTAACGCTACCCAAAGTTCTAAAAATTGTGTGTACAGTGTTTAGTGTGACTGTGGCCATACTTATACCGGTGAAACTTCAAGACCTTTAGAAGTAAGGAAAAAAGAACATCAATATAACATTTCCAGAAGACATGTTGACAAATTAAATTTGGCCAATCATGTATTAACTAGCACCGGCAGCCATAGGATAGACTGAGATAAAACAAAGATTTTGTTGAAAGAAGAAAATTTAAAAAAGAGAAAACTTAAAGAAGCCAGCTGTATGATGATAAACAACACAGAAATCGGAGCACCTTCAGCCGACCTTCATTTGGACTGGAGGAATTTATTACTAACAGAACAAAAAAACGGTAACCTCAGCGTCAAGTGATCGCCAAACGACAAATTGTCAGTGTCAAATTTTGACAAACAAAAAATTCAAGATCAAAGCGAAAATTTTGTACAAAAAATCCTCGAAAACAACACTAAACGATTGACAACGACTCCAGACTCGGAGTTGAAACGTCTCCAAACACAGATAAGTATTACACAATATACAAAACATTACTTATATACAGGAATACTGGTTGATCATTTTGTAGACATCTCTTTCTCTCAGAATAACTGTGAGGAAGAATCTCTGTACGGACAGCCAGTAATCCGGGCAATTTTACAAAATTGCCTTATTACACTTTGTTCTACATATACAATTTTTACTTATCTGTTGCAGGAAAAAGTTTTAGAGGAGAGAAAACCCAATGAACAGACAAAACAATTCAAGACCTCCTCAACAATCTTTTCGAAATTACTTAAAATAAACATGTCATTGACATTTTAATTATGTGTATTTTAAAATAAAGAAATTCCAAGCATTTGTTGATTTGTTATGGTAATTTAGGTACATACGTCTATTTTACAAATAAATATATTTTTATTGAACATATTTTTCCTTGGAAATCGGTCAAACTATTGAGTAATTATATATGGAAAAACGTTACGTGCTGTCAAATAATGTGAAGACCATCTTTGATAGTTCAGAATCAAGCATTGTTTATTGTTCAGTAGTAAAATAGTCAATGTAGTAGATCAGTATTGGTTTTTCGGAGCAGTAGCAGTAACTTTCCTTTTAATTATTCTGTTTTTGTTGTGAATTTAATTATTTTATTACAACATAATTTTCACAATCTTCCGAAGGTATAGTGTAACAAATTGACAATCAGTAGACAACAGAAAATATATTAAAGATTATAGTTTTTATAAGGTTGTTGGACATATGTATTTTTTTATTTAATGAACTCGATTGAAACTGCAAGTGACGAAAACTTTTAGGTTACAAAGTGCAATCCCACCAAAAACTGGGAGGTCACGCGTTTTTCAAAATTATTTGGATTACCTATATTTGATTAAATTCTCATAATTTTTTTTTCAATAGATTTGTCAATATGATATGAAAGGTTTGGGTTTTTTCTTGCACTTTTTTCTGATAGACATATACTTTTGACAAACGAACCTCAATAATGTTCACAATTTGATAAAATAGGGTCGAATTTCGGCCACTGGCCGACCACTAGTGTATAAAAAAACCTGTCGACGAATTAATAACCTCCTCATTTTTTGGAAGTTGGTTAAAAAAACAACACAATGAGTACAAGCACTTATCGAAAACCTACGAATACTAATAGATATTAGAATTGTAACCTTCTCCCGAATGGAAAAAGTCACCATTATCAAAGAACATCTACTTCAAAATCAATATCTATAAGGTTTTAAATAAAACTATAAATGAAGTAGAACGAGAGTTACAACAGCAATATAGAACAAACAACCAACACACTATTAATACCAAACAAACACGAACAGAAAACAAAAGTATTAACATAATTCCAAATGTCCCCGGTATATCGGAAAAAAAATAAGCATTTAGGAAATAAATACGATTTAAAAACTGGTGTTAATGCAAATAATGTTTAACGCCCTATCCTTAGACATACCAAATCATGTAATGCAGCTCAGAATTCTAAAAATTACGTGTACAGTGTTGTTTGTGATTGTGACCGGTGAAATTTCAAGTCAAATCAAATTTGGCCAGCCATGTATTAACCAGCACCTGACATAGCATAGACTGGAATAAAATAAAGATCTTGCTGAAACAAAAAAAATTCAAAACAGAGGACACCTAAGGACGCCAGCTGCATGATGGTAAACACCGCGGTACCTTCAGTATCAACTGATCTCCAACCACTAAATGTTGTCATATATAACTTTTCGTTGAATTTCATAATTACAATTAAAATCGTTCGGATGTCTAAGCTTTCTCTCTTTCGCTCTCTATATCTCTGTTCATAGTGCATTATAATCATAAGACACAAACTTTTGAACAAAAGCTGCCAGACTTACTTCTTTCTGAAACTAAACTATAACAAAGTATCGGAAAACTGATATTTCAGCGTTTCCAATTCTTAGAAAAGTATGCGTTCACAGCTTTCAACTATCTCCGTCTCACGACAATGAAATCATTTTCCTGATAACGAAATGAAATTATTGTTGTCTACTACTTCGAACTTGTAAAAGAAAATGCAATTTCCAACTTGACTTTGTTAGCTGGGTAACGCGACAAAAGTTGAATAAAGTCATTCGCTAATTGCAAAAAAGGAAGTTTGTGATTTCGTTTGTTTGGAAACTTTAGTGAAGGATAAATTTGAGCAATAAATATACTTTTAGTAACAATAATAGTTTGTTCACATGTATATATTTTGTAAAGTGATTTTCAACGGCCATCAACACTTATATAGGTGGAAACACATTTTCGTCAAGTCACGTGGGAACACATGCTATTACGTCACATCAAGGCACGCTCGAAATATCTGCAATACAATTAACGCATGCTTTTAAATCAGCTAGAAGTACACTGTGGTCACGTCACGTGACATCATGTAGCTCACGGCAAGTTTACATTTTCGGCACGCGTGACATAGAGAAGCTAGTGTCGCCTCTTTCGGGATTTTTTTGTGCTTATGTGTGAGACCGAGATATTTGTAAACAAGTTATTTGATTTAATTTTACTAAAATTTTAATACTTTTTTATTAATGATTTCCTTTATAATATTTACAAATTTAATACATAAATATTAATGTATATATTACTATAACAGCTATTAAAACACAATTAAGTGACAATGGCTGTAAAGAAAGTTAGAAACAGATTTAATAACGTAGGTCATTGTGCTGAAATGTCTACAAGTCTCATAGTAAAACGTCTATATCTTTACTTTCCGGTATTACTGAAGCCTACAAATAATTCGAGTGTATAAAACAATTTGTATTTTGTGATTTAATAATAACTTTATTTTTTATATAGGGACCAGTACTATGTAGTTCAATTTATAGAAAATCAAAAAACTAATCCTTTGCTATTTCTCTTGAGAAGTTTTTTTGAATTTTGAACTTAAGTGACAACAGAAATATGTAATTTTAAGAGAAATTAATACATTAGTGAAATGATTATACTTTTGGGATACCAGGATTATTCAATATCAGGTGTAAAATAATAATAATAATAAGTTGAAAAACTAAGAAAAATTAAATTTTATATATTTTTAATGTCTTTGAATTCTGAAGAACTCGTCGAGCTACAATCTTCACGTTCCATGACACACAACGCAAAGTAATAAATGCACGTGAGTATAGTGTGTTTCTAAGGCATGACAGCATTTGAGATTTCGCCAATGTGACATCATTTAAGCTCACGTGACGTGACGATAATGTATTTCCACCTTAATTCTTCATAACCTGGAAACCCATCAACAATATCAAATTACCCCTTTGTAATTGGTTGATCTCTATTACAACCGAAGTTTAGCTTTATACACCAGAGCAGAAGCAATCGGGAACTTCCATGAACAGCAATCGCATCTTGAACGTTATTCTTCGCTGTAGAACGTTCACGGTGGCTTGCTACGTGACAAAACATCTACTAAACAATTTGAAATACCTCGGTCTGGACGAACATCTTTACCAACTGATGCAAAAACCCGTGTTGTTAGGAATAGCCCGGACAGTCAGAAAATTTATGGGGAACTGCAGCCACGACACCAACCACGGGGCCTTAGAGGGAGTGTGATGCCATACATTTTATGGTCAAGTCGGGAAATATCTAGGATATCTGGGGTTTAGTGAATTAGTGAAGTATTAGTAATAGTAAGTATTCTGTAGGTTTAGAACAATTGATTGCCACCAAAAATAAATCTTCTTATCTTTCTCAATTTACAATAAACATTTCCCTTAAAAACCTCGACTATACTATCACCACGAAAATTCAATCAAATATATACCCGTTGCGTTCAACAGGCATCCAGAGAACCATTCCTCTTCTTTCTAGTCATTATTTCGTTAGTTGTTGTTGAAAACTTGTCCAGGCATTTTATTGTTTTTGTCTGTATTCAAAGGTAAGTTTTGTATAGTGGGTAATGATTCGAGAAGGAATTTCTACCACCAGCTGTTATTGTATGATACACCGTTAGATATTTTTGTATGATACAACGAAACAAAAAGTTACTTACAGATACAAATTAACGCTTAAATATGATATTTAGCAAAAAAGGTTATGTGACGTTTATGATGGGCAGCCTAACAACATCTGCACAAAAGATTATCGCAACATAAACATGATTGTAGCTGAGTTAAGTTGGTAAATTAAGAACACCTCTCAGATCAAAACCGTGTCACCGATTTTGGCTTGACGAAATTTGTCATTTCATATAAGGAAACGCAATAACAAAATGATGAATTTCATGTGTACCGTAAAAACAAACAATCCTTCTGTGATGGAATATACAATTTTTATTTCACAATCATTAAAAAAAACTCTTTGAAAACGAAGAGATCAAATTAAGTGCTCAAAATGGCCACCTTCAGTCATTACACAGGAGTCTAGAGGTCGACATATACAGGTTTTTTTTTGATGATCAGTATAGGGATCTCGGAAACTCTCGGAGACAAAGCAATGGTTAAATTGGGAAAGATTTGAAGTTTTAATGGCCCCATTTAATGACACTTTCGGATTTTTGTAAAAAGTCATGACTTACTAGATATTTTGAAAAAACCAAATTCTGTCGATTTAGTCAAATCCTTCTAGCTCCTTTGCAGTGAACGTTTTGCAATATTACCATTTTTAGCTTTTGGCCGTTACACTGCTTTTCATTTAGGTCTGATTATTCGGATCTGACATATTTACTGAACGTCTACAACTACTCTGTTCATAATGTTCCTTGGTCAAGTTCTTTCCTGTTCTTCTAGGCTGAGTTTATAGGCGCTCCAATATCGAATATTGTAGCGACATACAGTGAATCATTTGCAGGTTTCATTTCAGTAGACCTTGTACGTGACGCTAGCTTCAATTTTGGATGTTATCTAGGTGCGAATAAATCCTGTCTGAATTCAATGAGTTCCTGGAGAGTCCTGTCGGAATGTCTAAGCCCGTAACACTGTCTCTGTGATGTCAAAAACGTGTTCTGCCATCGATGTTGTTTTTATTTTTTATAACGTTCTTATGTTTATCACGTCTGACATGAATTCTTCTGTTTGTTTGCCCCACAAACGTTTGGCAGTCTGCACAGGAATCTCATCCACTGCTTGTTGTAGTAAAGGAATCCTCGTCTTCCTCGCAATGTTATCTGTGGTGCCCTTGAGATACGGTAAAAAAGCCTTGTTTATTTGTGTCTCATGTTGGTCTCAGTGATGACTTTAGGTCTCTTTCTGCATTTCAGAGTGTAAATGCGTTTTGTTTTAGAGCTGTTTTTGAACTGTGTATTTCCTTTTTGATGTCATCCTGGTCAGTTAGTCTTTGTGATCTAGTTACTTAAGTATTGATGACAGCTGGGCTGGGTGAATTGCTTCTCTGTATACTGTATGGGTTTCACACTAAGAAATAACAATTGATTATTTGCTGCTATTTTGTGATGTGCAATCAAACGGGAAATGGATCGATATTTACACAGGGTGTTTTGCCAAACATGAAATCTTTTTAAAGATAGAACAAAAACAAACATCAATAAATTTAGCGAAGAAAAAACATTTAAAAAAACAAATATCCTAAAAAAATCATTAATAAAGTGTTAGATAAAATCGAACACAAATCAATCATTAACTTTCAACACCAAGCTACTCCAAACAATATTAATACCCTTGAAAAACACATCACTGCAACAACCATACCTTACATGCCGAGATTTTTGGAAAGAGTGGGCAACAAATTTAATATTAAAACAACATTCAAAACAATAAATACACTGCAATCAATTATTTCAAAAACTAAACCACATAACGTAACCCAAAACTCAAAAAATGGCATAAATAAAATTTCTTGCAATAAATTTTATATTGGAGAAACCTCTAGACCTATAAATGTTCGAATAAATGAACACAAAAATTATATAAGAATATGATAATTCGTCCAAGTCCAAAATTTGTGAACAAGCCTGGAACCTAGGTCGTAATATACACTTTCAAACTTCAACTATATTACACAAAGAAGAACACAATACAAAACGAAAGCTGAGAAAGTCTGCTTTAATTTTATTATTTTAATTATTTATATTCTTTAGAAATACAGTTATTTCTGGATATCAATAATGTCCTTTAGAACAAGCCTGTATCTGGATAGTTCATAAAGTTCTTAAGTTTTCCCTTATGACCAGCGGTTGATTTACACTAGGAGCAGTCGGAGGTAGAGCCCAGGGCGGCAAATTTTCTAGGGCAGCAAAATTTGGAAATGTAACAAAAAATCCAGTCTTATCAAGTGATTTCATTAATTTATTTCCTTAAAGATTTGGAATAATTATCGATTTTTTTTCTGGAATTGGAGAAATTACATTAGTAGTTATTTCTAGAAATTGAAAATACTTTGGAGATATATTTGCATTTTTCCAAACATAAATTTTAATCAAACAATGATTTAAAAAAAATTTAATAGTATATCCATTATACAAACTAATTCTTATTTAAAATTTAATAAACTTGCAACAGCGCGTGCTGCCACCTACAGTCTGTATATAGGTTCCTTTGATATTAAATTAGTTACTTTAATTTAAAAATAAGATAAATAAACTTTGAATAAAATTTTGGTATTGACTGGGGCGGCATGTTTTTCGGTACCCAGGGGCGGCATAAAATTAAATCCGGTCCTCCTTGTCACTTTAATGGCATCTCTGGAATTCTGAAGATAACTCTTTCAAATTCTTCCAGTAGATCTTTACACCCTTTGTAATGCGCAGGCGCATTCGACATGTTCAAAATTAATATGACAGTTTCCGACACTTTTGATAAATATCCGTGGGGAACTAGTATCATTACCCAGTGGTGGTTAAAGTGTTATTTTCATCTACAAGGCGAAAATGAAGCTGATCTATTTGATAGAGTTAGACAAAACTGATACTCATATTAGATTTAAAGTAATTAATTACTGATAATTAATAAAATAAACATTAGTAATAACAACTGAAAATTTAATTTATTTATTATTACTATGGTTTTCTCAGTCATTGCCCTTTTTTACTACAATTTGTGATTTTACTTATGGTATGTTATCTTTCGACTGACGTATATAAGAAAGTTAATTAATAAGATTTTCACGACATCTGTACAAAACTTGCATGCAATATAACTGGAGTCTGTAGAGTTGCTAGAAATAAAATATAAAATTCAGTATATAAATATTTAATTATACTCAATTTACATCCATATGTTTGGTCATGAGTACATTATTTACAACTGATTTTGAAAAGGTTAACACTCGTTTTATTGAATATTATGTATTTTAGCAAGTTATTGTCTTAAAACATGTACACATAAATAAATATGTGTAACTTTATTTAAATAATCAATTACTTGAAGACGCGAGATGTAAAGATCGACATCTAGGATTTTCGGGGAAACTAACACATAGAGGTTCCGAATCTGGAGCCGTTTCATGTAATTGCTGTTACCCGTAATTTCTAGGATAGAATGTCACGATGAAATTTTGCGTAAAAAATAATGACACCTCGAAGAGAGTATTCAATATCTCTGACAGGTGAAGTTAACCTGAAAATTTCATCGTGACATTCTAACCTAAGAATTACGAGTAACAGCAATTACATGGAATGACTCCAGATTCGGAACCTCTATGTGCTAGTTTCCCTGAAAATCCTAGATGTCGGTCTTTACATGTCGCGTCTTCAAATTTAACGAAATGTATCAAATAAATAAAGAAGTGTTCGAGAGGACATTCTATTGTGGGAAGCGCAACTGATGAAGGTTCCCTAATCAGAAACAATATATACAGGGTGAGTTTTTTTTGATGATCAGTATGGGGATCTCGGAAACTAGCGGAGATAGAGCAATGGTTAAATTGGGAAAGATTTGCAGTTTTACTGGCCCAATTTAATGACACTTTCGGATTTTTTCAAAAAGTCATGGCTTACTAGATATTTTGAAAAAACGAAATTCTGTCGATTTAGTCAATCCCTCTACCTCCTTTGTTTTTGATTTCATAAGAAAAGTGTGAATATCAACATTGAAGGGAATTGTATCCCGAATATGATGGTCATGTCCTCGTTTGCGTGACAGCTCTCGTTTTCGAGATATGACATAAACTTATCTCTTTTGAATGGAAACCATAATTGGCTATGACTTCAAAAAATCGGACATTTTTAGAGCTTTTCAACCATCTAATACTCGATATAGTTATTCATAAAAATAACGGAGTTATGGATGCTTTTCTCTCTTATTTTCACTTTTAACGCAGTTAGTCATGAAATAGATTCATTTGTTAATAACTATTTCAAAAAACATTTTTTATTAGGTATATCAGATATAACAAAAAAAACTAAATAAGTAGGTACTTACTAAAAACTTAAATTAAAGTACATAATAATGGTTACAATTTTTGTTCGAAAAGTCCACCATTGTTATTTAGACAAAAATTGCATCTTTTTAAGATTGACATTACCGCTTTCCGCACAGACCGTCTATCAATTTCTTCAGTTGCTTGTAATACCGCCTCCCTTTGGTCACCAACTGTCTCATACTTTGTTTTTTAGCGCACCCCATGAATAGAAGTCTATAACTGCCAAATCGGGAGACCGGGGAGGTCATTCGCGTGGGCCATTTCTTCCTATCCAAGAGTTTGGATAAATATTATCTACGTGTTGTCTTACTAATAACGAGTTATTAGCAGGTGCTTCATCAAGTTGGAACCACTCAAGTTCTAAACGAATTCTCAAATTAAATTATGCAACATGTCTTGAAAAGTGTATTGCAAGAAATGCAAGTAGCGCTCCCCAGTAAGTGATTTGTCATAGAGAAAAGGCCCCAGAATAGTAGACCCTATGATACCACACCAAACATTAAAATCAAATTTTATCTGGGGTCGTCTTTGTTCTACATGGGAAGGGTTTTCTTTGGTCCAGATATGCTCATTGTGTCTATTGAACATACCGTAGTTAGTAAATCTAGTTTCATCTGACCATAACACCTTTAATGGAAACTGTGGATTGTCAAGGCATCATGTACAAAACAAAATACGTCGATGTTCGTCACCAGCATGCAAAGTTTGATAAACCGAAAGTTTGTACGGGTGGAACTTGTGCGCTTTCAGTACCTTAAGTACACTTCGTTGAGATGTGCCAGTTTCTGCCGCGATCTCATGAGTTGATGTAGATGGATTATGATTTACCATTGCCAAAACATTTATTTGTGCTGCTTCGTTAATTTGATTACGTTCCTTTGGTGGTTTAGTAAAAGATCCATATATGCGTAAACTATCGTAAAGCCTCTTAAATGTACATAGAGCAGGTTGACGACGATCAAAATATCTATGAAAGTATTCCTCAGCTGCACGTACTGAATTTTTATGGCATATGATATAACATTCCACCATATTCAGTTTTTCTTCGTTCGACTGTCAGTTCAGCACTACTAATGGAATTACTCTCAAATGAGGAAACGTCCAAGTGAAAACAATCTTTTTCATGGCTACCTAAGTTAAAAGTGAAAATAAGAGAGAAAAGCATCCATAACTCCGTTATTTTTATGAACAACTATATCGAGTATTATATCGTTGAAAAGCTCGAAAAATGTCCGATTTTTTGAGGTCATAGCCAACTATGGTTTCCATTCAAAAAAAGATAAGTTTGTGTCATATCTCGAAAACGAGACCTGTCACGCAAACGAGGACATGACAATCATATTCGGGATACAATTCCCTTCAATTTTGATATTTACACCTTTTTTTATAAAATCAAAAACAAAGGAGCTAGAGTGATTTGATTAAATCGAAGAATTTCGTTTTTTCAAAATATCTAGTAAGCCAAGACTTTTTCAAACATCCGAAAGTCTCATTAAATTGGGCCAGTAAAACTGCAAATCGTTCCCAATTTGACCATTGGTCTATCTCCGTTAGTTTCCGAGATCCCCATACTGATCATTAAATAAAACTCACCCTGTATATTATATATATTATCTTGCGTACAAAAGAATGACACCTCGAAGAGAGTAATCAATTACTTGTAATCGAACATCACAACTCATAAATCACATTTTGCACATTTTAAACAAACTTTTAACTGTTTATTCTCTTCTTTGATCTAATAGGCTTTCGAAGAGATTCGATAGGCTTTGGAAAACTAATAAAGTCAAATAAAGTCTCCAAAAATGATTTACTGTACGTATGACTCCCCCACATATACCATAACATTAATGGTTTTGCTCCCTTCTTTATTGATGAAATGTTATACATCTTAATTAAAATCGTTATGCTGATAGTTCACTTTAAGTTTATAACCATTAAAACTTTACTACTAATGGTAAAATAATAAATTACATTGAAATTCTCGTATTCACGTTATAACGAAGTATAAACTATCGGAAATAATTGACGGACGTTGACGTTGCCCATAATTTTTTTTCAATTATGTAAAGGTCTATTCCTTCTTCTTTCGAATGATCTTTAGAACTATTTAGTGGAAACTTGTATATATCAAATTACCAGTAAATAAATCTTAGTTACATCAGTTGTATTGTCCAACATTTAATGTCAAATTTTGCATTGCTAAATTTGACATTGCAACTGTTTTTATTTTTAATTTGTTTATTTATTTGTGTTAATTTTTATTGTCATTGAAAACGGGGTGTGATTTAGAGCCCTGAAACGTTTGAAGTATTTGAAATCTAGAATTGCCAGTAATTGTCGTGTTATTTCAAAAAAATCGGCAAATACAAACTAGAGCTTAGTGATCAAAGTAAAGATTATCACAATATTCTTTCCATACCTCGTTTCTTTTTATCGTCACTTTCAGATCAAATACCTCCAAAATTGTCGGGTCTCAATTTTCCGCGTCATTTCCAATAATTGCTAGTAAAAGCGTATTTACTTCTCTCTCGAAGATTCCCCGTCATTTTCAATAAATGATCGAATCGATGAATATTCAATGGAGTTTGCCTAACAGAAAATGCCGGCCAGCGTGGAAAACAGTTCAAGGACATCCCTCGCTCTCTTTCACACTTTAACTTCACTTTCCTCCCTTGACCTATAAGGCCTTGTTGAATTTTCCTGCATTCACAATTCGGTCGAGAGCAGCATATCTTGCCGTGATGGTTTCCCCGCCCTCTCAGTTTATGAATTATTCGTATCGTCAATAACAATCGGTAGGTAATATAAAAGGGAAGTTCATGAATGTGTTTTGAAAGTCTAGGGAGTTTCTCCGCTATTGTGGAATCGATAGCCATTTAATATTCTTTGTTATGAATACTGATTTGGTAAATAGAGTTAACAAATGACATACGAATATGGGGGGCGTGTGTACATACCTGGATGATGTTTGATGTTTGTGCATTGCAGTAAACAAACTCGTTAACAAATGGGTTAAAAAAAACGAATAAAATTTTTATTTGAAATGTTCAATTGCAATGCTAAATTCAGGTTACTAGGTAAAATGGAACAATGCTAGAATATTATAATAAAGATTTTAAACATATAATGCCATGATGAGCTGAGTCGATATGAATATTGTTACGAGAATTCATCCGACAGCTGGTGCAATCGGCCATCAACCAAGTCGTGGAAGGGACATTATTCCGGTACTTCTGGGAATCCGAAATGCTTCGTCTCTCAACAGGCCGACCGCTGCCGTTACCGGGAATTCCCTTAAAGCTTCCAGAACATGAAAGAGTTTCCCGATGGTTCGTGGACATACCAGACAATTCCCAGAGAAGTATATAAATATAAAACAGCTGGCGATAGGAGGCATTCAGGTTTCATCGGTCGTATCGAATAGTTAAGATAAAATATAAATAAGTTTCTGTGAATATAAATTGGGTAAAGTAGTGGAAATAAATTAGAGTGAGTTGGACTCTGTGTTTTTAAAATAAATCCAAGAACTAAACAGATCCCGTGTGTGTGAAAATAAAAACATTACAATATGGAAAACTACTGGAAGTATTAATCTGTAAATTGTTTCGAGGAGCTAGTTTTGATTAAGATATTGTCAGTTGACTGCGACGTCCTGTTCAACCAGAATTGGACCCCAACTTTGTTTTATTAGCATTATTAAAATTAGGGATATTATGGATATGACATTTTGCATCTGGATATAGGTACGGATATTTGAATAATATTATATCGGTTTCAGTTACGGTTACGGATATGAAATTATTTCGGATTATCCGATAGTGTCAGATAGTTTCAATACAAATAATTGCAAGGTAAGGATTTGTTCTTATTTCTAGTTATAATAACAGAAAAAAACGTCTTAAAAGTGATTATAATACTCATTTTTAAGTAGATATAACACTCTATGCATAAATAAAATTATAATGAAGAAAAACAAGGATACTATATTAATCCTTATTTTTCTCGGAATGATCAGGTAAGATAAATCTATTTTAACTAATTCTGAGTTTAAAAGAAATAATAATAAATATAAAGTCATATGATATGTGATATGTGTTTTGATTTAAGGTGAAATTTCAGCGAAGTAGTCCCGCCGCTTTGAAAAGTTTTTTAACCGACTTCCAAAAAGGAGGAGGTTATCAATTCGTCGCGTATTTTTTCGCTTTTTTTTGTATGTATGTTACCTGATTTCTTCTCTTGTGGTGCACCGTTTTGAACGAATATGGTCTTGTTTAATAGAGTACATATCCGGATTGGTGAAACTTTAAATTTTTGGAAAATAATTCTATTGATAAAGTGATAAAATTTGTGAATGAACACATGCGTGCATGGAAATCGACCAATATCCCTAATATTTTAGTCGATTTTTCGATAACTCCTTATGGATGTGTATAGTTTTTTAACGTTTAATCTATTAAGGAAGATCCTTAGGTGATCTCATATACTTTTCTGCGACGTGCAGTTTTGCAGAAAACCGCCGAAAATTCCAAAATTCTTATCAAAAATTTCATCGAAATGACATAACGAATATTTCCTCATAAATATTTTAATTCCAACGTAATAATGCGGTAATTTTAGGCACTGGAAGTTTTAATTACGAATTTGAAAATTTTCTATGTACATCTCAAGCATATAGGTAGTAAAGCATAGTATTTTCGGCTCCTTAAATCAATGAGTACCAAGCTCGCTTTGTTTGTATACCAGGTAAATACCTATTTAAATGCAAATTTTTCCATTTTGCGAAGACGGTACTTTTGGTTGTCACATTCTCCCGGCCTAATAGAAAATTCAGTGACAAACAAAATCACAAAGTAAACTGGTAGAAGGAGTTGCATTTATATGAAGATTGAAATATAGGACGGACTAGAATGATAGTGGTCCGTAGGCAGCCGTATATACAGGATGGTTGGAATATAGGGTGGACTGGACGTTTGGTGGTATAAAAATGTTGAAAAAAATGTGAAATTAAAATTATATAGGGTGATTAAAAAACTGTTATATGATGTGGACATAAGCAAATCATATACACGATGGTTGAAATATATGTTGGAGTTGAATTATATTTATACAGTGTGATTAAAGATATATTTCTTTTATAGCCCATAAGGAGTTGCATAAAGTGTGGAGAGGAATTATTGTTACACAGGGCGATAACATAAAATGTTAAAAATGAAATAATTTATGGGGTAGCCCACAAGTTATATACTATGGTTGAAATATAGGACGGATTTGACTCCGTAATAATAGGATGGATTCTACTCCGTCCTAAAGTTTACAGAAGGCAGCTAACAAATTTATGCTTGTCCGTGGGCAGTCGTATGTACAGGCTAGTTAGTACATAGGTTGGAGTAGAATTATCTAGTTATACAGGGTTGTCAAAAAAAGTTCAAAAAAGGTTACATGGCGGAGTCCATAAGGCATAAATATATTTTGGGCTTATTAAGTCAACGCGTACTAGTAGATTTTGTTCGTAAAGATTTACCTATCAATTTAAATGATAAAGTATCATTATGTAATGTTGAGGCTTTCGATGTTACCTGGTTCTGTCTATTAAGGTTATACATACAAAATAAAAAATAAAGAATGAAAACAACTTGAGTTCAAAAAAAACTAAAAAGTTGAAAATAAAACATTAAACAAATATATAACCGACTTCTACCTATAACTAAAAAGCTAAAAATAATTATAACAAAATACAACTCTATCAAATAAATAACACATTCAATGTTGTAAGGTACCTGCCCAGGAAGTAAAAAATATAAACATTAAAAGGTGCTCATTCTGTACAAATTAATTACCTACCAATCTAGTATATTTTTGAAGTCGGTGCCAAGCAACAATCAAGTTTGATGAATTAGTAGATAAGTACGCAATGAAGGATTTTAGATTTGCTTGTCACCGACTTCAAAAATATACTAGATTGGTAGGTAATTAATTTGTACAGAATGAGCACCTTTTAATGTTTACATTTTTTACTTTTTTGAAAGAATCGACAAGAAACAAATGAACATTACTTTAATTTGTTAATCATTTATGGAGAATTTGATATGGTTATTGAAAGAATCTGTGAAACCGTTTCTCCGCGATACTCGGATAGAACACCGCATACTCATGACATCAAGACACAGCTCATTCCTAACTGTAAAACATATACACGTTTTGTTAAAAATTTGTATTTAAAAAAGAACCGACTTCAGCTAACTTAAAATAAAAACCGTTTAGAAACCGTGTGATTTAACGTAGAATTCAATTAAAAATTTTAGCGTATTCTTATCTCTCACTCTCTTTTTCTTCCTCTCTCTTTCTCCCACTCTAATTTTTATTCTTTGTCTATATTTTCCTATAACTTTTTTATTTGTTTTATTATCTGAACCACTTTCCATATTTCTGAATCACCTTGTACAACTATAATTCAGCTCAAAATAATATTTCAACTTTACTCATATCTTTAAAACCACCCTGTATAAGTATAAATCCTCTCTACACTATTGACTCTTTCTATTTTTCTATTATTTAAATTATTCCTGTATACCAATGATTTTACATCGCCCCATATGTCTAGTATTCCATTTATGCAACTGCTCATGATAACAAAATTCACCTTTTTGAACCAGATTTTATGACTATAATTTTACTCTACCATTTAATTCAACCACCCAGTATATGCAATTGATTCGAATTTTTTTTTAATCTATGTCTGTAATTGAAAATATATCCCGTCCTAAGTCCTATAATTCAAATATCCTGACTGCTTATGCTTATATCACAAATTTTTGTACACCCTAAATAACAATAATTTTACCCCACCCTTACTTCAAACACCTTGTATAAGCAACTACTTATGTTCCAAACTATATAACTTTTTTAAACTGCCGTGTATAACTGTAATTCTATTACACCTTATATTTCAAGTATCCTGTATATTCAACTGCTTCTGATAATTTTTAAAGCCTTTTGTATAACGGTAATTATTCTCTGTCGAAAAATGCAAATATTCCTCCACTCTTATTTCACCTTGTATACGCACCTACTTATGTGCCACCCAATACAATATTTTTTTAACCTCCCTGTATAACTAATTCAATTCCAACTTATATTTTCAACCATCCTATGAATACAACTGCTTATGTACCTAATATCACATGCACGCACGCACAAACTACAACCGTATACCATAAAGAAGAGTTCGCTGACAAATTTCCATTTCGATAAATTAACGGAATATTTTCTGCCGTTTCAGGCGACTATAAGCTGCCTAACATAACTTCATCTCTGAAAGAAACTTACTTCAAACCAATTAACATGAAAACCATTTCAAACACCCTGTACGATATACTTTCATGGCATATCTTGATATTTAAACTAGATATTTATGATGAAAATTTGACATTTACCCTGATGTTTACAGTTTCTTTGCATATATTTTTTCTATTTTCAGAAAAATGGTAAGTTTTATGTTATAGAAAAATATATGGAATCAAGCTGGAACATATTTTTGTAGAATACAATTTATAATATTCAAATTTCTTGAGCGGTTTTAGAGAAAACAGTGAAGGTTCATTAAAATTCACTGTAATCTAGTCCCTTTTACTTTCTGGAAAACCGTAAATCTCATGTTATAGACAATTATATGGGACCTTTCTGCAAAGTTCCTTAATATAATGCAGTTTAAATCATGAAAATTGCCCAAAACGTTTTTGAATAATCGCTCGTCATAAATAAAAAAGTTGCATAAAAATTGATAACTTCCTTCTTTTTGGAAGTTAAAAAGAACTTAATCTGTCGTAGACAATTGATGCGGATCATCCACAATGCTCTACAGGGCTTTCAAAACTAGCCACCCAAAATAACTTTTAAAATATCTTTAAAAGAAAAAGACAAAAAACATGTTAAGGTATATATTTAGTGAGGGACACATTTTACATGTATCGGTCACCCTGCAGTTTCAACCCCTAATGCAAAGGGTTATCATGTGATACCTCTTTATAAAGGTCTCTTTTTGCTAATCCTTTGACAACTCATTTTTAAAATCAGATTATTTTTTACAAAGCAATGCCATTTTAAACTTCAAAATTAAAATACTAATTATTTACAATGTATTTACATTATTAATAATGTATTAGCCTTAGAATTACCTTGTACTTAAATTAGATGTTCAAAATGTCCGCCATTGTTGGTACGACAATGGTAAAGTCGCAGCTGGAATTCCTCCTGCACTTTTTGAAGCGTCTCTGATGTAATCCGCTCACACTCCTTCACTATTCTACTTCTAAATTCAGGAATATCGTGAGGTAACCATAAAAAAGTCAAGGGGCGATAGAATGTTGGTTGTATACCGTTTCTAGATCATTACTCTGTAAAGAATAATCAGATTAAAAAAGATGTGTCAAACGATTGGCAAAAAACAGACCTTTAAAAAGAGGTATTACATGATATGCTTTATTATTTAAATTAAACCTTCAGAAATGATATTCACCCCCCGCTTAGGGGTTGGAACTGCAGGGTGACCCATACGTGTAAAATGTGCCCCCGGAAATATAAATTAAGGTGTTTTTTTATCTTCTTTTAAAGATATTTTAAAAGTTATTTAGGGTGGCTAATTTTGAAATGGAAGTCCTGTATATTCGCAAAAACCATTTTTTAATTAACGTAAATATCAATTTAATAGCATAATACACTATATTAAAGAAACACAAGTTTTATGTTAATTAAAAAAATCTAATGCTATTACTGCTTAAATATGATATGGCGCTTATGCGTGCCGCGGCTGGCTCGTATGAAACGCAATCTGGAAGTCCAATTTTCCAAATCTTTTTCGAGCAGCTAAGGTCGTATATCAGCAATAACGCGGCGAATGTTAGCTTTCAAGTGATCCAGCGTCTGTGGTTTATCGGCCTAGACTAGCATTTTCACATATCCTCACAGAAAATAATTCATTGGTGTGATATTGCACAATCGCGTAAGATAATTAACAATTAACCATTGCGCGAAATTATGCTCTCATCGAATGTTCCCTTCAATAAATTGATTCCGGCGTTGGCTGCTTTACATATTGCATTGTCTTGTTGAAACCAAAGCTCTTGAACATTATTTCCATTCAACTGGGGAACGAAAAAGCCTGTAATCATGGATCTATACCGATCTCCATTGACTGTAACGTTCTCACCGGCATCATCTTTGAAGGCATATGGTCCAATGATTCCTCCAAGCCATAAAGCACACTAAACAGTAATTTTTGGGGATGTAACGGTGTCTCAGTAATGACTTGTGGATGTTCTTCAGTCCAAATGTGACAATTTTGCTTGTTGGCGTATTCATTCAAAGAAAAATGAGCCTCATCACTGAACAGAATTTTGTGATGAAAATGAGGATCAAGAGCAATCATATTTTCAGTCTATTCGCCGAACGTACGATGCGCATAAATGGTCACGCGGCTTTAATTGTTGCAAGAGCTGAATCTGGTAAGCTCGTAAAACAAGATTTTGCCGCAAAATCTTCCATAAAGTCGATGGACACAGCCCCAATGGTGAATAGACTCATAAGGGTCTTCCTCAACATTACCCTCCACAGCAGCAACAACTTCTTTGGTGCGCACTGTACCACTTGTCCGCTGACTCGTATTATCCATTACGCTGTGTCCCTCGGAAATGCGATTTGCGTGGTGTGTTAAATAAATTCGTACGATTGTAGCGATTTTGTGTTGTCTCATCGTTCAGTCGGTTTGTTTTAGCCTTTAGTTGAAGATTATAATTGCCACATTGACGTGTTACACCGCTCATGTCGCGTCTACGTGGGATACAGCTATACATCGTGCGAAAACGATGCATGGTATGTTCGAATATCCAGTTCGGATGGACGGTTATTTCGACCGTAAAATGGGAGTAGCGTATGGTAAGTTTTGCAAACTGAACCACGTTTTTCAAAATAAATTTGTACAATTTGCAAGCGTTGCTCTGGTGAAAGTCTGTTCATTGTGAAATGGTAAAGCGTAATGAACATAAGTTAGCATCTGTTGTCAAAATGGCTGCCACCAGACACAGTGTTGCCAACTTGAAAAACAAATCTCTAAAAAACACCCTCTAATATTCTTACCGAACTGATAAATAGCTTACATTTGTTTCTGTTGTTTCAGGTCACGACGTATAAGTTGCTCCTTTATAAAAAGTAAGTACTGTAGAATTTTCCGCTTATTTTTCATTTAACGGGTGCGTGTAAAGTATACCACATAAACTTTATCCAGATAAAAGAAGGAAAAAATCCTCGGAGACGTCAACCTTAATTTAATAAGGCTCAAATTTGGACATAAATACATTTCTTATGACGTCGTTAATGTGGTCTGTAGGACATCATACATAATAAGATGTACTTTTTCTACATATAAATAAATAAATCGGTTACATAACAAGTTTTTCAATAAAAAAAAAGTTATTCACTTAAACCAAAAAAAATTAACTGAAAAGTGTAAATGTAAGTAAAGTATTCAAATTTGTTACCATTTACTAGGTGCCATTGTTTTGATAAAAATCGATGTTTTGTTCGTTTTTGCTTCAATTTTTGTTACCCCACAATGAATAAACAAGTTGAGTTTGTATTCCTAATAATGAATGTCAAATTTGATAGAGTTGAATTGTAATTTTGATTGTATTAAAAAGTAAAGAATGGTGAGTTTAATTACGACCGGTTATGGAGATAGGACCCACACACAAGAATAAGTTTGCGAATTATTTACTAGATCAACCATAAGTATGGTAAAGTCTTTAGGAACTTGAGTCATGTAAGTGATCAGTCTTAATCAAGTCGGCCAGTTGTATCAGCAGAAAAACAATTGGACGTTTTATTAACAGTTAAAGAAAATCGTTTCTTATCGGGTTGTCAGATCCCAATGTAGCAAGAATAAGTCATTTTGCTGCATTGCAGTATTCGAGTAACTAGAAATGTAAGCAGAAAGAAGACTACGAGAATTATGCGAACCATCTAACACATGTATATATATATATATATATATATATATATATATATATATATATATATATATATAAATTTTGGAATTTCCAAAAAATAATGGGAAAGTAGCCAATTTAGGGCACTAAATAAAGTGTACTCTTTTATTATATCATGAAAGCTTTCGAAATTTATTGATTTCTTCTTCAGTCAAGTTTAATATCGAGGTTAGAAAATTATTAAAAAAGGTTCTCATTGCAAGTACTGTAGATTGCGTAATGCGTTTTGAACAAGCATTACTGGTTAAATATGACAAATGGCTTGTGCATAACTTTTTAAAATGTGATTCTGTTTTAATCTTAAAAATTGTACTCAATGTATGTGTGATCCAGTTACAATAATGTTTTATTTAATCGTTGAAATATGTCTGTAATGTTTGTTCAAAACGCATTACGCAATCTACAGTACTTGCAATGAGAACCTTTTTTAATAATTTTCTAACCTCGATATTAAACTTGACTGAAGAAGAAATCAATAAATTTCGAAAGCTTTCATGATATAATAAAAGAGTACACTTTATTTAGTGTCCTTTATACAATAAAAAAATTGGCTACTTTCCCATTATTTTTTGGAAATTCCAAAATTCTATCCAGATTCTTAGCCGTTAATTGCTACGTAGTATATACATATATATATATATATATATATATATATATATATATATATATATATATATATACATATATATATGTTCTGAGAGGCTTCCGCGGTCATCACTATGAACAAGGCTAGGTTCCAAGTGAGAACCGCGTCTGAATTTATTATATACCACTTATTTAAATAATATTAATCTACTGACGACACTTCACTTGGTGCAGCGTATTTGTCTATTTGCTATATTTGTCCAAAAACGGCGATGTGTGGAGACGCTATTCGCTATGTTTGCTTTATTTGAACAAATAATTCGAATACCGCTAAGAGCAAATACCCCTTACCGTCCACTTATCGATTTTCAACACAGATCAAAGGAGTAAAATAAGGAAATTATTTGCTTTAACCGTCCACACTTGGTTCACATATTTGCACGAGTCGCTTCGATCGTGATTAACTAGTGTTGATTTTCATGGCAAATGGTGTTTGTGGCTAAAT
This sequence comes from Octodonta nipae, assembly GCA_034190945.1. NCBI lineage: Eukaryota > Metazoa > Arthropoda > Insecta > Coleoptera > Chrysomelidae > Octodonta > Octodonta nipae. Next base: position 66,974,424 of record CM067224.1, on the reverse strand, counting down.
GCATATTACCGGACCAAAACGTTATGAAGTTTCTGGAGTTGTATCAAATGCAGCTTTGCATTTGGGACTCCAAACATAGCAGTCAAAATAAATACATTTTTAAAAAAACAAAAACCGACTTCAAAAGAAAATGAACTAAAAAGCATGAAATAATATTTTGCTACAATTAAATACTTTTTATGAAGTCTGTGCCAAGCGAAAGTGAAAATATTTTGTGAGGTACATTGATGAGTTATACTTCGCAACTTCGCTGTTCAAATAGGCACCGACTTCATAAAAAGTATTTAATTGTAGCAAAATATTATTTCATGCTTTTTAGTTAATTTTCTTTTGAAGTCGGTTTTTGTTTTTTTAAAAATGTATTTATTTTACAATTTTCAGTGATGCAATGTCTGTAATTGTTAATGATTTATCCTACAGCTGTAACATTCTATTAACATTTTTTTAACCATCCTTCATAACAATATTTGTACTCCGCCCTGTATGTCAGCTATCATAAATTTCCAACTGCTATGAGCTACCTTATATAATTTTTTTTCTTGCTTTTTACTAACCATCCTGTATGATATAATTACATTCGACGTTATATTTTAACCATCTTGCATAGGAAATCTTATGGATCACCAACATTTTAATAACTACCCTATATAATTTTATTTTTACACCACATATGTATATTTATATGCGTGAAATTAATATGCAAATTCATAAGATTTTACTCATCCAAAAATCGCCCGCCTCGGCAATTTTATCACTTTGAAAAGTTGAATTCTCCAGGTGTAAAAATATAATGCTAGGAAAATATGAGGTAGGCATTAAATAGTTACTTGTTCGGAACATACAAGTACATTTTGTATTGGAGAAATGATTACAAGAGCAGTTTCACTCTCAAATCACCCTTTATTGAAAGAATTTTTACAAGACGAATCTCACTCTTACGTAGGTTACTAAATCACCCTGTATTGAACACCTTTAAATTAAAAATCAGCTATCTTGATTGTCGCAAACTGCCAATAACTTTTTTAATTATTTAATTTCTCTGGAAAACAATTTTCCCAAATATGAGACCCTAACCAATCGATTTCTATCTATTGTAACTTCTAAATAAGAAAATTTCATCGAAATCGTTAGAGCTTTTTTCAACAACTCAATTATATATATATATATATATATATGTATATATATATATATATATATATATATATATATATATATATATAAACAAATCTTGTTCGTTATATAGTATTAGATTATTTCTATTTGATAACAATTTTATATCTTAACAGAAATGAAGAAACTTTAATTTCTAATTAAAAGCCCTCTTTGAAGGCAAACTTTGTCTACAGTTAATAAAAATTGACATGGAATGATTACTGTTTTTGTTTAAGACCATGTAAAAAATCTGTTTGTGAAGAATAACTTTTTTCTCTGAAAATTAAGAATAAAAAAGAAATCGTTTAATTTATGAATACACACTGTATATTCATATTAACTGACACTTATTTTGATTTTGATTAATTCATCTTATTTACAATTTATCCCAAGTTCCGAATAGTTAATACCAGTAACTCCATCTAATCTTATAATACCCGCGACTCCACCAAGACATAGAATAAAGAAAATAGGTAAAAAGTTTTTCCCCATTCTATAAGAAACGATAGAAGCTATGTTATTTGAAAAAAAGTTCTGACCACTTTGAGATATCTCGGCACTAATCTAATCCCTTTTCAATTTGCCCCACGTTCCGAATAACATTTTTCAAATTTTATATAATAATACCGGCTCCTCCACCATGGCATAGAGTATATGAGAATAGGTAAAAATAGTTTTTCCCCATTTTCTAAGAAACGGTAAAAGCTATTTTAACGAAAAAAATATGGGACCACTTCGCTATCCCGCCAACCAGGATCCAGTAAAATGGTTGAAATCCCTCAAGCCGTTTCCTAGTAATCGGTGAACAAACATAAAAAAAAGCAACATAGATACAGACGAATTGAGAACCTCCTTCTTTTTGAAGTCGGTTAACATAGATACAGACGAATTGAGAACCTCCTTCTTTTTGAAGTCGGTTAAAAATAAAAACAAAATGTTTTTTTAATAACTTCGTAATTATGTAGATATATCATGTAATTATGACAACAATTTATTATATACTCGACGTTTCGACTCCTGCTTTGGAGCCATTATCAAGAGACAAAAGTGAAAAAGAGTTTCACAGTGTAGTTTGAACTCGGGGCCTCAATCTGTTCAGATACCTAGTGAGTCTTGGGGAGTAGGCAGATTGAGGCTCCGAGTTCGAGCTAGACGCTGAAACTCTTTTTCACAGTTTATATATAAAGATTACGTGTCACGTTATTTGTCCACGATGGACTCCTAAAGTACTGAATCGATTTTAAATTTTATTTGCACACCGTGTGCAATTTGTTCCAACTTGATAGATAGGATAGCTTACATCTCAATTTATAGTAGCAATATTATTTTATTGCAAATTATTTGTCTATTATTTGACAGTCACAATTATCTGTTAGCTCCAAACGATTCTAACAGATGGCGATATCTGTATTCAATAGATGGCGCTATGTTAAAAATACAAACGTTTCATATAAGCTACAATTTAATACCATAACCACCCAGTGTTGCTGAGGCTAAGGTATAATCTAAATTTATTTTTTGCATTGAATTCGGTACTCTTGTGTAATGACGATGATTTTGACCGAAGAGTTTAATTCTATGAAACAATGATGAGGCAATGTTTAACGATCTGCAATGTTCAAATCGTATAATTTTCTCAGACAAAGCAAATTTTTGTTTAAATGGTTCTGTGAATAGGCAGAACTGTAGATATTGGGCACCTGAAAACCAACACAGCACATACAAAAGGCCCACAGAAAGTCAATGTATGGACAGGGATAGTCGGCACTGCAGTCATAGGTCCTATTTTTTATTGAAAGTGCACTAAATGCTGCGATTATTCGGAAGCAGTCTTTCCAAATGCAGAGCAATCCGGCATGTCTGATGAAGTCCTACGGTTTCAGCAGCCACATTATTCCAAACCTTTCCGAAATTATTTAGATACAATTTTCCTAAACATGGACTGGCAGGAGAGGGCCAATTGAATGGTTTGCTAGATCTCTCGACCTAACTTCGCTTGATTTCTTTTTGGGGAGCTATCTGAAATCAAATCATAAATTGATGATTTAAAGATAACAAAAATGGCAAAAATCAGACTAATCACTCCTCAAGGTTAAAAAAGAATTTAAAAGTCGCATCGCTCTTTGTCAGCTAGTAAATGGTGGCCAATTTGAATACTTGCTTTGATTTTTTCATATTCTTTTGTTATATTTAAACCTTTCAGTTGATTTATTTGGTTTAAGTGAATAAAATAGTTTTTTCTTAGAAAAACTTGTTATGTAACCGATTTGAAATTTAAACGTCGTGTATATTGAATTAATGGATCTTTTAAATCGATTTATCAAATATTGGAGATACCATTAGATCTTTTAAATCCATTATAGGCTAAGATTCCACTGCATGTTTATTATGTCCATCTGTTTTTTAAACTAATGTAGTTATAACAGATGATCTTTAATAGAGAAGTAAGGTTTCGCTGGGCTGCATACGATAATATACCCGGAAGTATTTTTTAAGAAAAAACTTCTTAACGGACGCCCAATGAAATGCAACAATTGCATTTGTTAGTAGACTTCTTTCCGACCGATACGACAACTCTTTGACTTTGAAATTCCCCATACAACTCGGTTCTCTGTGTAAGAAGCAGGGACAAGGAGAGTCTCGTCGTTTTTGTTGTTGCATGTTTTATTAGCTCGATAGTGATATCACTGGATCTTGGTGATATATTATTTCTCATTTTGGTGACTCCTTTTTTACTGCTTCGCCTGTAATCTCTTCTATAGTCAGTTCTTCTAATTCTTTATTATTTTAGTCGACGCATTCTATTCTATTCTCTAATAACAAATGAAAATAGTATTATTTCCATACTTCTGTTTTTATAGGATTTGTTTTGCTTATTTAGTACATATTATACTATATAATTATTTATTGTTTTCCTAGCTTTTCTGGATTTAGATACTTCTCCCATTGAACTTATTTGAGCATATTTGCTGTTCCATGTTTTGCTTTTTATCTTAGATTATTAATATTTAAATACGTTAAAGAAGGGCATCGCCAGAAATGGTAGATCTGGCTTTTAGGGGGAGATCAAGTCAGCAATTATAGGGTTTATTTCCCATAAACAATGATCCACAAAGGAGCTCTAGAAGGGGTCCCTGCCTGGCGACGCCCTTGACGTAGAATAAATATTGTTTCATATTTTGTATCGAAAACGTTATGGGCTTCTGTTATTGATGTCAAATTCTTTGACATGTGTGGCCAGGGCCATAGCTACAGGGGCCCCCGGGCTACAAATGTCCCTAACGTGTGTAAACAAAAATTAGTAACATGTTATCCACAATGTCACCTAATCTCGTGATTCCTGAAAAAAAAACTGTCATACATGCCTATAGAGTTTTCACTTCAGAAAGTCAAAAAAGCAATCCCTTTTTTCCCGGGTTAAGCGTGCGGCCAAAAGTTGGTACCATTCTATATCGGTTATTGCGGATTTACCCTGTTTAAGTCATTCACTTAAACCCTCAAAGCCATCTATTTCATAAATGCTGGGAGTATACTTAATTTGAATTGTTGACCAGCTCGATTTTTAGGAGGAAGTGATAAGTTATATTCCATTTGGGTTCCCAACTAAATTTGATATAGGGGCCCTCCAAGGCACTCTACGCCACTGCCTGTGACTAGAGTGTAAGGATTAATACGTACTATAATCAATGAAGTTTGGCTTTACAATGTAAACTGTCCTTTATATAGACAAATGTTTTTCTAAAAAATCTGAATGAGTTTCAGGAGATTTCCATACATTCGTATACAATTATTCTTATTTCCTTTCGATGTTATTACCTTTCAAAAGGAACAACTCAGTTTTCTGGTCAATTAGGGTAAGAGAACGAATACAAACAATAGAGCATTGTGTTTGGAAAGCCAGCGGGTCACTTTCGGAAGTTTAACGTAAAACTCCAACTCAAAGTGATCAATTAAGACTTCGCAGGTTTCTGGAATAGTGATGACGTATGTGTTCGGTGTGTGTGTTTCGTAGCCTTATCACGGAAGGTAATTAATTATATCTGTTGTACGCGCGGGAAAGGATAATTATAATGGCTTTAAAATGATTGTTTGCTTCTCTCAGGTACTAATTAAGAAAATAAGGCTTGTAGTTGATTTCAGTGGAAGTTGTCTTTTTGTGGAAGAATATTTTCGGAATGGTTTTTATGAAAATTAATTTAAAGGTGAGAAATTAGGGTTTTTTGTTTGTGGAATTCGTTGCCAAAAATTGATACAACGGTTGTAAGGGATTGATTCCGACTGAAATTTTTTATTGTTGTTAAAAACAAGAATCAACATAGTTAAAAAGTTAACAATAACATTTTTTGCAACAACTAAATAATCATTTGTTGTTTTTAAGAAATGATAGTTTTTTTTGTAATTATTAGTGATTATTTCACAGAATTTTGAAGTTGGTGCCACTTTATACATCGAAAAAAAAAACATTCAAATCGATTGATAAACATAACAGTATCCCAGAATATTATATATATCATCATCATCATCATCATATGCAGCTAATTTCGACCATTATTTTATGGTGTAGCCTCTCTTACATATTCGTTAAGCAAATCTCTCCATGTTGTTCTGTTGTACGCTGTTTGGGACCAGTTTATGCCTGCTATTTTCTTGATGTCATAGTCCCATCTTACATTGGGGCGTTTCCTTGGTCTTTTAACACCCCTAGGATACCATTGTGTGATTTTTGTTGACCACCTATTATCTTGTCTTTTTGCCAAATGCCCTGCCCATTGCCACTTCAGAGATTTCACTCTGTGGATAACATCTATTACCTGGGTTTTGTTCCTTATCCACTCTATTCTCTTCCGATCTCTTCTCGTTATTCCGATCATGCATCTTTCCATAGACCTTTGTACTACTTGTAGTTTTCTTGTAAGTTCGGTTTTCAAAATCCAGGTTTCACAAACGTATGTCAGTACTGGTAGAACACACTGATCAAATACTTTCTTCTTAAGGCGGAATGCCATTCGTGACTTGAAGATTATAGAGTTTCTTCCAAACGTCATCCATGCAAGTTTGATCCTTCTGTTTATTTCTGGTAGTAGCGAACCTGATATGTGTATTAATTGACCTAGGTATATATATTGTTCTACTATTTCCAGAACTGTGTTATCTATTGTGATGTCTTGTGTGTCTATTAATTCGTTCTACATTATCTTTGTTTTTCCGATATTTATTTTTAGGCCTATTTCCTTGCTTACTCTGCTAAGTTCATTGATTTGATTTTGTAGTTCTCCCGCGTTATTGGCAATTAGGACAATGTCATCGGCGAATCTCAGATGGTTTAGATATTCTCCATCTAGGTTCAGTCCTTTGTGGTCCCAGTCTAATCGTCGAAAGATACTCTCTAATGCCGCTGTGAATAGCTTCGGTGATATTGAGTCACCTTGTATGACTCCTCTGTTAGTAGGAAATTCAGGGCTGCCTTCGTATATTCTGATTTTGGCTTTGGCTTCCTTGTATATATTAGCCAACGTTTCTATGTATGGCTTATCTACACCTTGTTCACTCAGGGCGTTGATTACCGCCTTCGGATATATAGTGTCGAACGCTTTTTCGAAGTCAATGAAGGCCAAGGCAAGTGGTATTTGATATTCTCTAGTTCGACTGATAACTTCCCTTATAGTGTGTATGTGATCGATTGTGCTGAAGCCACTACGAAATCCGGCTTGTTCTCGGGGTTGAGCGGAATCTAGTGTACTCTGTATTTTGTTTTGTATGATTTTAGTGAATATTTTGTACACTACCGGCAGGAGACTTATCGGTCTGTAGTTCCGAATGTCTTCTTTATTGCCTTTCTTATGGATTAATTCTATGAGGGCGCTATTCCATTTTTCTGGGATGTTCTTAGGCAATTCGTATATATTTTGGCTAGGCGTTTCCATGCTTCTCTACCAGCTTATTTTAGTAGTTCAGCCGTTATTGCGTCGTTACCTGCTGTCTTGCCATTTTTCATTTTGTTGACCGCTGATTCCACTTCCTCCAGAAGTATTTCAGGTATTTCTTCTTTCGTCAGCTGTATTTCCAGAGATTTGGGGGCTTTGTATAGATCCTTGTAGAATTTCGTGACATGCTCCATTATTTTGTGTCTATCCGTTATTCTGATATTTTCTTCTGTCAATGCGATTACTTGTCTTTTCCCAATTATCAATGCTTTCTTAGCGTTTTTATAACTTTTCCGATTTTCAATTGCAGTTTCTACCAATTTTTCGTTGTATTTTTTGATGTCCTCTGCAATTTTCTTTCTTATTGTCTTGCATAATTCACTGTATTCTATGCGTTGGATGTCTGTTGTCCTTTTCAGTTCTCTTCTTTTCTGAAGCAACGCCTTTGTTTCCGAACTAAGCTTCGTGTGTTCGTTTCGTTGTTGGCTTCCGCTTATTTCTTTAGCACAGGTCAGTATTGTATTCATTAGTTGTGTGTTGTCTTGTTGTTCCCCGAGCTTTTCTTCTATCAGCGTCTGATATTTTTCAGAATTTTCTTTCAGGTTGTTAATGTCTATGCTAGTAGCGGGCGTCTTCCTAGTAAGTTTAAATCTCTCCAGTTTCGTATTAAGGACAATCCTTGCTCTGACAAGTCTGTGATCGCTTCCTGTCCTGAATTTATTTAGCGTGCTTACATCTTTGATGGTATTAATCTTGTTTGTCAGGACAAAGTCAATTTCATTTTTGACTGACGCATTTGGAGCTTCCCAAGTCCATTTCCTATTAGAATTTTTCTTGAAGAAGGAGTTTGATATGTACATGTTCTGATAGTGTGCGAACTGTACTAATCTCTCACCACTTTCGTTTCGTTCACCGAACCCGAAGTTCCCCACTGATCCTCCTCGGTCTTGTTTTTTCCCTATTTTCGAGTTGAAGTCGCCGATAATGTATTTGAAATGGCTGTTGTTGGTATTTAAGGCCTCTTTGATTTCGCTGTATAGTTGTTCGATTTCTTCGTCAGAATGGCTAATTGTTGGGGCGTAAACTTGTATTATTTGAATAGAGTATCTTTTCGAAAGCGACAATGTTAGATTTGCGACTCTGTCTGATGTTCCGGACACGCCTATAATTTTATCGGTCCATCTCTTATGGATGAGGAATCCAACACCACTAGTTCTTCCAGTTGGTGTTCCTCGGTGGTATAGGAGGTTGCCTGATTCAAGTGTTATTAGCTCTTCGTTTTTCCTCCTAACTTCACTTATGCCAATGATATCCCACTTGATTTTTACTGCCTCTTGTTCTAATTCTACAATTCTAGCTTGGTTCGAGAGTGTTCGGCAGTTATATGTTGCTAGATGTAGTGTAGTCGAATGTTTGCCTCCCCCAGATTATATATATATATATATATATATATATATATATATATATATATATGTAACAAATTGAGAAATCGTCTCGGCTGATTATGTAAATAATATAGTTTTGTTAATAGGAATGCAGCCCAAGGGTAAATTAAAACACTAGAGTACTCTTCGTGCCATTCATTGAAAAGCTTTCGGAAAACTTTTTTCCTTCTTCAGTTCATTACTAAAAAATTAATGCGAAGGCAAAAATTGTACCAAATTAGTGATCTACTTACGGTATATGAGCTTAAATGTTCCTCAAATCGGAACAGCAAAATATAAATATTATCAAAAACAAAATAAAAATTTTCATATTGAAAATGAATGTGGAAGTGACTTTAGATTGGTGAATAATATTTTTTGACTGACGTTTATGAAATTATAATTTTTTGATAAAAAAAAACAAAGAGTTTCACTAATTTGATGAACAAGTTTGATAGTTGTAAATATTAAATTAAGGTTATTACTTTTACATGGAGAATATATATAGAACAAATACTTTTTTAATGTCTAAGTACTTCTTGGGAAAAAAGACCACAGTTTAAAGAAAATTGCTGTATATTCCAAACATTTCGGGGTCTTCTAAATATTTTATTGGATTTCTGACGTAACTTTACATCTTAGAATTGTGCCTTTTTTATCCAAGTTTCTTAACCAGTGACAACGAGGTCTGACCTAGACCCCGAAACGTTTGGAATATACAGCAATTTTCTTTAAACTGTGATGTTATTTCCCAAGAAGTACTTAGACATTGAAAAATATGCCACAAATATCATTTAGAAAACAAATACTTTTTTGTTCTAACACTATTGTGTTAAAATCAGACAATAAGTTTTTGCGCAACTTGGAATGTTCTTTCCATTATTTCTATAAAAATATATATTTTGTACTTTTATGTAGGGGGGGGGGGAGAGGGTCCAAGGCCGGTGTGCTTATCTCATGTGTATACTTACAAATTTGTCAAATTGTACCGGTTCTAGTCGTATTTCGAAACGGTCTTATGTTTTTGCCTAATTTGTATGATCCCGACAGATGCTTTTAGAGGTGATTTTCATAGATGCTCTATGAACTGATAGACCTTCATGAATAGAATTGAATATAGATTTAAGGGAAGTTTAGACTTTTGATACGTTAGAAGATTGTGACATGTTCAAAGTGTGTTTAGTTTATTGTAGAACATTTAAGGATATCTGGAAGTTCAAGGTGGTTGTTTCTTAAAATTAGAGGTAATGATTCCTTAATTGTTGAAAAGGTTAATATAGAGGAAGAAGAGTTTATCTCCGATGCATTTTATTAAGCACCTTCTTGTAGCTGCCTAAATGCGTTCGCGAAGGCCAATATAGAAACAACAAGAAGAATTTAGCAATGTTAAGCTTTCAACTTAAAGGTCGTTCATTATACTATGACATTCTATACTTATATAGAGTATTTTATATTTTAGAGGCTGCCGTCAAAATTGGGAGTCTTTGAGGACGTCTCGTTGAAATGGTTAAAAATCGTAAAAACGATAATTTCTCTGCTGTGAATTTATTAGCTAAAATCAAATATAATCATTGGCATATAAAAAATCTAATATAAATACATTAAAATTGAAGCCTTAAAAATTTAAAGAAAATTGATTTTTCTGCTCTTAGTCAAAATAGAGGGTTGAAAATAGGACAAAATGCGATTTTTCAGAATTATCAAATAATTGGAATCGAATAACTTTGTCATTTTTTAACTAAATCCAGCTCATAAATAACTTTCAAGCTCATTCGAGTGGTATTTTCAGAATTTCCGAAAATTGAGAATAGCAGGTTTTCAAGCCATTTGTATTTAGTAGAAAATAGGTTGGCCCTTATTGCATGAGATTTAGTTTATAAATTCGTGTTTTACAGACCACGAGTTTAAATTTGTAAAACTCTTTTTTTGTCAGTTTTTTGAAAATAGGTAAAAAATCGACCAAAAAGCGTTCTATTTTCACCTTCGCATGCATAATTAAGGCTTAATATTTGGCATTTCTTTTTTTCTCGTATAGACCAACAACATACACAAATTTGAAAGAAATTAAAGGACCACGTGCAACGACATTTTTTTAAATTCGTTGGAATGACCCATATATAGGGTGTCCCATTTTAACTTGGACACATCTATAACTCGAAAATTGGCGTCGTATGGAAATATGTATAAAATAAAACTTGAACGATATCCAGGAACTGTCTCAAGAATGACATTGACGATGATCTTGATGATGAAGTTCAGGGTTATTTCAAGGTTGTCAGTTTTTCACATGGTAACTTATATTTTGCTACCAGAGATGGATGTGGCATCGAACAGGCCATTGATCTTGAACTTCATCACAAGGTCAAGTCATTTTTTTAAATGATACCCTATAGTTTTAACCCCGGAAATGAAAGGCAGGGAAAATATTAAGTTCAGATAGGTAGTACGTCCATTTTAATAATGTTTCACCGTTCAAGGTTACGGTTAAGGTCAAATAAGTTTCAGTAAGAAATAGCACTTAAGGTTAGGAATAAATGTTTCCAGAAAGACAAGGTGAGAGGCCCCTGATTAGCAGTCAGAAGTCAGTTCTTGTAAATTCCTAAATTAAGATGGCTGATCTAAGGTGGCGGGCAAGCTATTCAAAAAAATCAAACTTTAGTAATTGACAATAACAACTTTGATGTAATCATGGTTACAGAAACCTGGTTAACTAATAATCAAGATCCTAGTGTTTTTTCAATACCTGGTTATAACTTTTATATTGTGAATAGGAACGACAGAGGAGGTGGTGTGGGGGCTTATGTAAAGAATATTTTTCACTCTGAACTAATTACCTTTGACTTTGATTTATCAAGTAACCTGGAAATGATTATCTTAAGTATTAAAGTAAAATTCATTACAATGGCAGTTGCAAATTTTTATAGACCACCAAAAAGTAATCTTAACTTGGCTATTAATGATTTTGATAACATTTTAAGTGATATTACTACAAAATTTGCTCACATCATATGTTTGGGTGACTTCAATGTAAACTTTTGTAACGGGTCAATTGCTGTTCTCTCCGTTACATTGATATTTACTAGTATTTGTAGCATTAATAAAGTACCTTTTATATTTTTCAAATCACTTTTCTAATTATATTGTTTTCTGAACTGAGTTCTACTGTAATAAAACAGTGTCTTTACCTTAATAAATAAACACGTAAGTAAATATTCCTATTTTATTCGCTTATGCAATCGCTTTTTTCGCTTTTAATTGCTAAATCACAGTTAATTCGTTTGGAAGGTATTCTAAGTCCAACTCTGTCCTTTGTTTTGGCGCGGTAATGTCTGACAGAAAGAACATCACGTGCTATTTTGATCTAACCTCCCTCCAAACTGGAAATATTAAATTAATATAATTTTATTGGGAAGAAGGAAACTGTCATTAATAAAATTTTATCTATGATTTAATTAATAAAGTTTTGCTTTATTTTTTTATCGAAATTATATTGTATTAGTTCCCGTATTGACCAACTATTGATTAATATTCCTGCTTTCGCGCTTAATAAAATTCGAAATTTTAACATGTCATTTCCTTTCCCCACTTTTATGATTGGACAAGTGGGATTAACGCATGTCGAAGGAAGTAGATTTCTCTCTTCTGTTTCGACCGCCGGAAAAGACGGGTATGTAGGCGAATTTCGTTCTGAGTTTAATTTTTTATTGGGAAAATTCTTTATCTTTATCGGGAAAATATCTGCTAGAATTTGCTTAACTTATCGTTTTTCCTTATTATCGTACCTTTGATTGTAATTAAGCAAATTCGGTTTATCGTTATAGTTTGATTTATCGAATGAATTTTTTTTACAGTTTTTTTATCGGCTATAGTGCATATTTTATCGTATCTATTAATAATTTTGGAAAGAAACTTTGGGTGAATCTGGTTTCATATTCATCTTAATATCGATATACCGCGTTTTCTTGCAACGATAAATAGTTGGTGGCTTAATTGCGTAGTTCATTAATTTTTTTTGTAATTTTTTTTGCTTTGCATCTGCGACGTAGTTGGCATAGATAAGCAATCGTTAGTTGCTAGAGTTTTCACAAGTATCGTGATTAAAAAAAAATAAAGAAAAAGGGAACAATTATTGGCGGCCTCTTTTGCATTTTTAGGTATTGGTGAATCTGGAGAATTTGATTGACGATATCTGCCAAGGATCAGGAAAGGACAAATTGATCCACTAGACGAGGTCTCCTGTGAGCCTGAATTTAGTAGCTGACGAAGCTCCCCAACTGGGTTGGACTGTGAATGACTGGGAATGATCATGTGAGTGACTTAAAATTTCTATTTTTTTTTCTTTGCATTTCGTTCAGTATTTCATGTATATATTTCTATTTTATTGAATTTGATTTACATATAGATATACCAGTAAATATATTAATTTTTTAAGTCACTCGCTGATCTTTCATTATTCATTGGCCCAGATTGGTTGCTTGTCTGCTTAGTTATAAAGAAATCACATTTTAATTTCTCCTTTCTCTGAGTTTGCAGTAGAGAGCCAAGCAGGTTCCGGGCTAACGCATTTAGCTACTCCTAGTTTTCTTTATTTTAATTGTTTAACTTGGGGAGGTGTTTATGACCAGATTTCACATCTGATTTTTTATTATACTTATGAATATAGATGCAATGATCATTTTTATCGTTTATTACCTTATCATTTTAAAAGTACCGTACATTGACATAAATTGTTTGATTTGTTATTTAAATCTAAATTAATTTGAAACTGTAACTTAGCAGTTGCAATTTACCTTAAGTCTTATCGTTATATATTTTTACCTAGAATTTGAAGCATTTCAAAATTTACTTTTATTAGTTAAAGTATTTTTCATTCATTTTTGGTAGCATTTAAATAGTTAATTTAGAGTGAAGAAGTTAGGGAAAACTAAGGTAGGGTGCCTCACTTCATACACGTGCCGAACCGATCCTATAGAGCATATATACGCCTATACTAGTCAGGGGGAAAATTCAGTATCGATACTCTAAGGGCTATAACTAACTGGCCAATAAATTTTTTCATGTATGCCATCAACTGGAGCTAAGAGTGCCTAGATACGTAACCACTAGCCTCATATCAAGGGAGCAGAACTCTGGCAGTACTTCCTGATTCGACTTGTCCTCTGGTAGGACAGTGGCAACTCCTGGCAGCCCTGAGTTATTGGAACCCCATCTGCTGGTTGGCATATAGCTCCAGGATCAGGACAGCAAACCCACCAACGGAAAGGCATTCCTACCGAGGATATTGTAAGGCAAGAATTTATAGATTGTTTGTAACTTCACTCTCATAGTTTTTATATACCTCGATTGTTTAAAAGTTGGTTATTTGTTACCAACTTAACAACAGAAAAATTGATTAATTTGTGTTTAAATAAATAAATTGTAAAGTTTTCGTTATATTGTCGTTTTTTTTTCTTGTTGACTGTGTGTGTCCATTGGCCTGGCGCCCTTGCATAGTCCTTCTGCCAATTAAAGAACGAACTCACGCCACCGGATACAAACTGAGCAGCCTACCGGCACAATATCGCCAAGACATCTCTCTCGAGAGGTTCTATTGCTTCACTTTTTAGAAATAAGTAATCCTGTCATGAGTTGCTTTGAATCTTATAACCTTAAGCAAATTCTTAACGAACTTGCACGAATCACACAAAAAACCAGCAGGCTTATAGATCCTATATTTGTTAGTGACCCAAACTTGGTTCGAGTGTGTGGCACGCAGTCTGCTGACACTTTCTCTGACCATAGGCTCGTATTTGCTGAATTAAATTTAAAATATACAAGAATGGAACCCAAATGGGTTACATACCGATGTTTTAAAAACTTTGTTTTAAGTGATTTTTTGCGTGATCTCAAATTATTACCTTGGATGAATCTTGTTTATGAAAATAATATAGACAAAAAAGTCAAAATTTTTAATGACTTAATAAATGCAGCCTTTGATTCACATGCGCCGATTAAAGTGATCCGAGTAACTAAGCCCAAAACTCCTTAGTTGACTCAGAATCTTAAAATGATCATGAAAGAAAGGGGCAAAGCCTTACAAAAATTTAAACGTACTAAGGATGGCACTGACTGCGACAGATATAAAGAGCTGCGTAACTTCACAGTAGCTGCGGTCAGGGCTGAAAAGAGGGCCTATCTTAGCTTTATTTCCAGGCACAATAATCCAAGGTTAACTTGGAAAGCACTTGACCTATTAAATGTGCGTCCTACTCTTAGTACTCATTTACCTTTAAATCTGTCTGATCCCAATAAAATAAATAGATATTTTGCTCAGTTTTTCCAAAATATCTCATATAAATGTATTAATAAAATTAATTATTATGATTCTACCAAGACCTTTTCTTTTAGTATGTGTACTGTGGATACAATTAATAAAGCTCTACACAGTATTAAGACTAACTCTCGGGGCTCTGACGGAATTACTTCTGAAATGCTCAAAATTTGTAGTCCTTTTATCGACCCTTTCATAACAAATATCATAAATAGCTGTATCGAAAATAATTACTTTCCCGACTCATGGAAAAGTAGCATTGGAAAACCGTTACCGAAGATAAAAAAACCTGAATCATTTAATGACCTTCGAATCATATCTATCCTACCTACAATGTCAAAAATTATGGAAAAGGTTTTATACTTTCAACTCTACACTTATTTTCATACTAACAATATACTTCCTGACAACCAAAACGGTTTTCGTGAAAAACATAGTAGAATTGCCGCTCTTACGTCAGTATGCGTATGACCATGGCCTGGAAATTGCTCTTGTGTTACTTGACTTTTCTAAAGCGTTTGATACGATTGACCATCGTCTTCTTTTGAGTAAACTTAAATATTATGGATGTGATACTAACTCATTAGGTCTAATTAAATCATATTTTTCTAACAGAACTCAGAAAGTTCAGGTAGGTGACAATTTTTCCGATGTCTGTCAGGTTCTGTCAGGTGTACCACAGGGGTCAATTTTGGGTCCCTTATTGTTTATTATATATACATCTGATCTACTCAAATCTACGCAATATTGTAAACTACAAGCCTTTGCTGATGACACACAACTCTATTGTCATTTTCATATCGACAATTATCAGGAAACAGCGCTTGCTATCAATCAAGACCTAGAAGTCATCAAAACTATTTCTGAAGACCATGCACTGAGTCTCAATCCACTTAAATCTAAACTATTATTATTTGGTAAGAAGACAAGTAAGGAAACTTTAAAAGCTAACTTCAACGTTAAAATATCTGATCAAATCCTTCAGGTTAGTGACTCGGCAAGTAATCTTGGTATTATAATAGATTCCGATTTAAAATTTATTGATCACGTAAAAAAACATGGTGCAAAAGTAATATATTTCTATGAAACAAATTTATTCCAATAGATATATTTTGAGTTTTAAGCTCAAAAAGATGTGTGAGTCTCTAGTTCTTTCTAAGTTTAATTACGCTGACTTTCTTTATGGTCCTTACCTCAGACAAACTGAACAATATAGAATTCAAAAAATACAGAATACCTGTTGTCGTCTTATTTTTTGTTTAAGAAAGTATGACAGAATATCACATAAAATTAATGAACTACGTTGGTTAAACATGGAGAACAGAAGACTTAGTCACCTTGGTAATTTTGTGCATGGTTTATTAAATGACTACGTTGAAGTATCAACTAACATTAAAAATAAATTTCAATCAAATACTTATATTCATAACCTTAATACCAGAAATAAACACAAATTTTCTATTCCTAAACATAAAACAGCTATGTTCAAAAAAAGTTTTATCTATAATGCCATTACCCTATACAATCCACTTCCAGACAAATTAAAAGATTACAGCCGCTCTAAATTCAAAGCTAACTTTAAAACCTTCTTATTGAATAGACAGTCCAGTTCACATTATCTATATCGCTCAACGTAATTTCATTTTCCCGCCTTTCCCGTTACTTTAAGCCTTATCATATTATAATAGTTTATAGAAATTTAATTTTAAGTGCCATTTAATTAAAATTCATTTAAGTTCCTAAATAATGAGGGTTAAGTATGAGTAACCTATGGCTAGACTTCGCCCTCTGATTACCCAATTCTGTGAGTCCAAAATTAATGTAATATTATGTTTAACAAAGTCGATTTATTATTATTATTATTATTACTTACGTTTTTGGGGTCGCAAATTCAAAATTTGATTCAACTTTTGGAAATTCCAAAATCCAATACAAATTTTGGCACATTAACAATTATTTTAATAGAGTTGTTTCATAGTTTTATTATTTGACCTTGACTATGCCTTTGGGAGCTATAATTTTAAAAATGGTCAAAGACCATTCTGAATCTATATTCTTCCGTTCTTTTTATTTCCGGTGCTAAAAGTTTACGGTTAAATAAAAAAATCGACTTAATATTGACATTGACGACATTGAAGGTTGAGATCAAAGTTACGGTCAAGGACGTATTCTGGTAGACTGAGGGCTGGTGGTGATTTAAGATACATGGACTTTGACCCTTACATCTGCGACCCTGGCTTTGAAGGTTAGAAGTGAATGAAGTCTGATTGAGGGGAGTGGTTTGGAGGTTCTAGATATTTTTAAAGAATCCGAAACTGACACAAGACAGATCCTCCAGTAATAGTAGCCTATTCTTCCCACTTATAATTCTGGAAATTATGTTTATTGTTTTATTCACTCCTCAATCAGTAGATATTGCCCAGTTTAAGTATTTTTTAAAATTCTTAATTTATTTTTATTCGAAACATGTACTTAACAAATGAGAACATTAGTGGTATCAAACAAAGGATTTCCGGAAAATGTTGACATTAAAATGCTAAGGGAAATTTATTTCAATGTATCAAGCTTGTCTTTTATAGACTGACGTTTATAAGGCTTACGTAAAACAAATTCTTATATTTTGTATCGATACTTGAATCAGCTTATTTCCATTTTTTTGTATCAAGTATATTTTTAGCAAATAAATTATTTATGAGCTGGCGTTCGTTTTTCTTATTTAAATAAACGTGAGCGGAGGCAAGTTCCAATTTGCTTTATTGGTGCTTGAAAAGCTTATTGGCTTGAAAAAAGATCGTAATTTTAAAAGTTTTATCTCGTTTCTGCCAACATTCGCCTTGGCATTTGATGAATTTTTCCCCCTTAGAGGAATACCTATATAAAATTATTGGTTGTTTTTTTTTTCGTAGCTTGCTGGAGTTTAGGGGGAGAACCCCGAGTACCGGACACTTAAGGGAAATTTAAAGTTAAAGAAACATAAATATTCTGATTTTTTTGTTTATACCGGTCTTATTATATACCTAACCAAGACAGAGACTAGATATGCTCAAATATATTCACTTACAATAAAATCGCAACACACAGAACAAAATGTTTAAATTTAATATTATTTTGGTAAAACATAGATGTCTAAGTGTTTATTGGGAAATAACACCACACTTCAAAGGAAATTGCTGTATATTCCAAATGTTTCGGGGTCTAGATCAGACCCCGATGTCAATGGTTAAGAAACTACGGATAAAAAGGCACAATTCTAAGATGTAAATTAAAATATTTGACAATGTGTATTATTTGATTTTTGACGTAACTAAGAGAATTTTATAAATAAATTATTAAAATATTTGACAATGTGTATTATTTGATTTTTGACGTAACTAAGAGAATTTTATAAATAAAAAAAATAAATAAATAAAATTCTCTTAGTTACGTCAAAAATCAAATAATAAACATTGTCAAATATTTAAATTTACATCTTGGAATTGTACCTTTTTAATCCGTAGTTTCTTAGCCATTGACAACGGGGTCTGATCTAGACCCCGAAACGTTTGGAATATACAGCAATTTCCTTTAAAGTGTGGTGTTATTTCCCAATAAACACTTAGACATTGAAAAAGATGCCACAAGTATCCTTCAGAAAACAACTAAAACATAGATGGTATAGTAAGGAGTAAATGATTAAAATTTGAATACCTTAACACCAAACCTTTCATTTTTGCACACAACGGCGTTTCTACTGCTATGCTGTGATCTTTATGGAGTAAACTAATTAACTACAACTTTCGTTTTGGTTTACTTAATATTTAATATTTTGTAAACATTTTGTAAAATCGGCTTGAAATATAAAATACTGGTCGTTTCGGCTCCTGTTTTGGAACCATTATTAAGAGCCAAACAGGAAAAACTAGAAATGAAATATGGATTAGCCAGATTGAGACCCCGAGTTCGACCTAGACTCTAAAATTCATTTAATGGTGTTCCAGTGAGGCTTGGGGAGTAGGCAGATTAAGGCCTCGAGTTCCAACTAGACCATATTTCATTAACAGTTTTTCCTTTTTTTTTTGTTTTTGATAATGCTTCAATGCAGGAGCCGAAATATCGAGTATTTTACAAAGTTAGAAATTTCAGATTTTGATTCGTGTACTTAGAGTTGTTGTGGTCGTGTGCTTATAGGTCTTCATCGTAGGTTGAAGCTACGCTGGTTGGTTGGAGTTTGAGTCATTAGAGCACATGGTCAGTTGTCAGGTCAGTAGTGTGTGTTGCTGGTTCAGGATTCATATTTATTAATTACTGATTCATATATTTTAAATTTTTTATTAATATGTTTGTTACTAATGTATTTGTCCACCGCGGTTATCCCCAACACGTCTTGGCATTGATTCAGTAAGGTAGTGTCTTTCTTCTTGAGGAATACTATGCCAAGCTTCTTGTATTTCATGTCTTAGAACCTCCCAAAATCCTTGAGGCTGGGATAAATTTTCGAGCCTCCTAACCATCATTTCCAAAACATGATCTACGCGCGAAAGATCAGGGGATTTGGGCTACCGTGGCAACAGATTCACAAGGGCTCTTCAAAAAAGTTTAAACTAACTCGAAGAACATGAGGCCGAGCATTATCTTGTTGAAATATGAGATCCATGAGCCGATTTAGGTAAGGAAGTACATACGGCTCCATTACTTCCTGAAGATAACGTTGCGATTTCATGTTGCCCCGAACAAAGACTACTTCCATGTGCAATAGCACTCCATAGCATAGTTCGGTGTACAGGTCGCTCAACATCAACTTGAGGTTGATGTCTTTCGTTCTTCCCCGTCATATCCACTCAAGCAGAATCGAGATTCATCAGAGAACAGAACCTGATGCCATTCCATATTCTAATGTTGTCGTTCTCTGCACCAATGTACTCATTGCCGTCGATGGTCAGAGGTAGCACAAGATGGGGTCGATAATTCTGCAGTTCATGAGATCTTATAAGGCGATAAACCGTTCTGACATTCTGACATTTACAACACTTACAACAAGCCTTAGTCTCCCAACCAGTCGTTAGCCAAATTTCGAGTTGTCAAAAATCAGTCTCTAAACGCATACGTCTTAGACGTCGATTTTGAACCTCATTTCTTCCCCTTCAACGTCCGGTGTCTACTTTGTCTATGGGAAAGTATGATCGGGCTTCATGTTCATACCTCTTTGGGTTTTGTAGGTAAATCTGTATTTCTGTTACCTTGTTGGCTGAGTTTTTGCTTAGTAGTTTCGAACTCAAAATTATTTCCTAGCTATTTAGTTCGTCTACGACAAATTTTAAGGTTATGTCAAACTTAACATTTCTACAGAGAGCCTATTGGAGTAGTTTAACTGGTTAACAGGCAAACAGCTAGTAAGCTAGGGTCCATTATAGAAAAGTGAACACTGGGAAAATTTCAGCACGCTGAGTAACTTTGTACGTCAATCCATCCCGATTCCTTGGTTTTGGTTTTTTAAAAAAGTTGTAACAACTTATTACATGTTTTAAAAAAGTTTACTATACCGTGGTATAATTTCAGTTTTAGCCGGTATTGGTTCAGCTACTACCTCTAAGCCTTCAATGTGTTCCGTGGCTCCGCTGTCATATTTATTACTTTCGCCAATTTCTGTTTGTTCGAGTTCTTTTTGAGCTGTCTCTTGACACAAAAAATCTACCAAAGGCATTGTTACTGATAACTTTGAAATTTAATTACTTGCAAATCCACTGAGCGCCTAGTATAGTAACGTTTCCGGAGACCAAAAAATGCGCTGTATCCAGCTAGATGAGTGATCCAGCAATTGTAATCTGGTAACGATAAATTGTTTTGTGGTGCCCATTGGTAGAATACTGGAGTTGATATTGACTGTACTCTTCTACCTGACAGCTTGTCACCTTAACATTTAGTACAGTGACTGGGGAATTTCGCTGAAAATCTATTTGTCTGAAATTTTGACAGTAGATTGAAAATAGCATAAAAAACAAAACTTATATTGTTTCAATGTGTGATCTTGCCTAGGGGGTGAAAACCACCCCTTCTAGGGGGTGGAAATGAAAATGGTAAAAATAAGTGGAGAAATTGATAGAGGGATAAATTCTAAGTTAAAAGTTACCTATAAACATTTTTTCGAAAAATTAATACTTTCTGAGTAATTTATGTATATTTAAAATAATTTTTCGTCCAAAAAAACACGTTTTTCGGCGGTTTTTCTCGAATAAGTGGAAAAAATTGACGTCCTACAAAAAAATTCTCTTAAAGAAAATGAGGCTTATAAGAAATGGATTTTTTAAAAAATTTATATAGGGGGAATAGATGTTAAGATACGACTGGTTGAAGGTCAGTTCTTGTCGATGGGCTCTAAATTTGCAACGATGAACGTAAAATAACTGAAAAAAATTGCGTTTTAGAAAAAAAATCACCCAACATTTTCAAAATAATATGGATGTTAAGTCATCAGCATAATAATAGATGGAGTTATGGTTAAATAAGCAGCTAATTGATTTTTATTTTTGTTAAAAACTGCAATAAAACTAATATATTCACCACCAGATTTTAAATTAAAGGCTATCCTTCTACAAATTAGTTTAGTTAGATGCTTATAAAATGTTCTGAAAGTTTCAGCGAAAGGTGCATATTTTTGAAATTCTAAACTTAAAAAAATAATAATAATTTAATTTTCAATAAATTGTAGTTTTTTGGAAAATAACATCAGAAAGAAATGAAATAGAAAAAAATGTTACGGGAAAAAATTTAGCATTTTTCTCTTAGAATATTTTGCTTTTTTTATTGCCATCGCACAAAAATTAACCGAGATATCACGGTTAGAAGGTAGCAGTCGAGAGTGGAGACCATGTTTTCAAGCATTTTAATCTAAAAAGTACCCTGTAAAATGGATTTTGAGTATATACGATAGCTTTAAAATTAAGAAATTTATCGTTATAAAACTCATGTTATTTACACGATTTGGTATATTCACGCAGTAGCAGATGAGGAAAAAAAGGAGCAAACGAAGCAGTTGTTGAACATCTGCTCATGACGCTGTTTACTTGGCTGTAGTCAGTGTATTTTGAGAGCATAAAAAATATTTAAAAATAAAAAAAAATCCTAATTTTGTCATTAAGGTGGTTTTTAAAGGTTGAAATATCGTAATAAATTGTTTCTTGTACCATAACTATACAGAAGATTTTTATTTTTCTTGTATACGCAAGTAAAGTATCTTTGACAATAGATATTTGCGCCATCTGGTGTTTTATTTGTGGAGCGCTGGTTCTGTCAAAGCCGTAATTTATGTTTCCTGTGTTATAGATTAAAATTTAGTTATCCCATAAAATGGAAAGAAAAACATCAAACCGAAAGTGCGGTGTAGTTGATTGTAAAAATACACCAAGAAAAAATCCAAAATTACTATTATACGCACTTTCATGGATTTCCATAGCAATTAGAGATGAAGAAAAAATGAATTGCACCAGTTCGACATCATGGGTAAATAAATTTGATTTCCACGTTGTTAGTCATTATTGTATGTATAAAATTCATCATCATAACTGTTGTTCTATTAACAAAACTGTGATTTTTAATTACAGCAGTGGGGCAATCCATCTCAATCAGAAACAAATTCAATGATTTGCAGTGGTCAAATTGTTTGGGAAAAAAGTAAACAATGCACATAAAAGTTACACTCCAACTATATTTCCTGCAATATGTATATAAAAAAGCAAAATCTTCATGCTGGTTTGTGGGCTGAAAGATTATGAGTACCCATGACAAGAAAAAATTGCATCTTCAGGAGTTGATGAAGCTCCAATTGAGATTAACAATAGTAAGTAAATATATATGAGAAAAAAACAAATTAACCTTATTCATTATATATAATTTATTGGTAGATTTCATTGACAATGAAGTTTTAATGGACCAAGATAAAAATTTTGAAGTTCGAACAGGGATAATAAAGCAACAACAGATGCAAATATACATGTTAATTTACAAAGAAATGAATATTGATTATATATTATTTATAGCTTTTGTAATAACTAAAAATAAAGAAGTGCTCATAAAAAAATAAAAATAATGAGAATATAAAGTGTTATTCATTTAAAAGAATATAAATATTGATATATTGCAGGTAAGATAGTTGAATTGTACATTTTGTTATGTATCTACATTGTTTGACTTTTCTGCTCCATCGAAATGAGCAAATCCTTGAATATGTTCCTGGTTGCCCTGGCTTATCATCACTCCTATAACTAAAAAGTTACCTACTTTTTTTCTTTATTGCTAAAATAAAATCTTATTAATTAAAAAACTAAAAATTATGTTAACCTCAAATTTCAATTTATTTTGGAAAGAAAAGTATTTACATTATTAACTTATCTGATTACAAGAGTTCTTGAATCTCATTTTTGTTAACAGAACAACAATTGTGATTAATTTTATATATTTAGTAATGACTAAAAACGTGGCAATATAATTTAATTGCTCTTGACGACGAACTGCTGAAATCCATTTTTTCCTTTCTCTCCGATTGCTATAGAAATCCAGGAAAACGGTAGAATTGTAATTTTTTATTTTTCCTTGATATATTTTCAAAATCAACTACACTGCACTTTCGGTTTGATGTTTTTATTTCCATTTTATGAGAAAACTAAATTTTAATCTATAACACAGGAAACATAAATTACGGCTTTGACAGAACCAGCGTTCTACAAATAAAACACGAGATGGCGCAAATGACTATTGTCAAAGATACTTTACTAGCGTATACGTCTAAAAAATATTTGAAAATGATAAAAAAAATTTTTTTTCGTAATTTTGTCGTCAAGGGGGATTTTAAAGGTTGAAATATTATAAATACTATATAATAACGTGTAAGTAATGTTGTACAATGTTAAATAATACTTGTTCTACTCATTTGGATATAATTTTGCCTAAGAAACGTCTATTTTTATGTTTTACTAATCTTTTAGCTTAGGGGGTGGTTTTCACATGTCAAGCTTATATAAGTTTTGATCTAGAGGGTAAAATAAACGTAATTCCTAATTTTCATAAAAATCGGTTCACTGGCAAAAATTTTCCAGGTTCGGACTTTTTTTCTCCCCAGTACTAATTGATAGATATCCAAATACAGTCCTTTGCTGTCATAAATAGTGAAGTTTTAAGCATAATAAACTCGTAAAAAAATCGATTAATTTTTGTAAATTTTTCATTTAGTTAATAAAGATTATATGTATTACTATCATTATCGAAATTGTATCTTTTACCAGTTAAAATTCATTTAACTTTTATTTAATTAAACTGCTCAATTAACCAAATTACATTAATCAAGGGTTTTAATAAACGTTTGAGAAGGAATTGAAAAATGAAGTAAACAGATTGCTTTCACAAGAAAAGTAATCAATCATTTCGGAGCGGGGCTTATTTGTAATATCGATTATAATAAACGTAATGAGAAAACGATAGATGACAAATATCCAATATCTCAAACTCTAGAACTTCCACCTAAATTACCGCTTTCCCAACAATTTCTAACTTTAGATTGCTCGCGATGGGGTTCCGCGAAATAGAAAACGACAAGAAAACCGTGCTCGAGATGATGTTTTCGTCAAAACTAAAATAAAAGCAAGTATCTTTCCGAGCTGTCTTCATGAATTTAAAAAGGTCTTCCGAGAAGAGTTCCTACTGTTTTCTAAAAATAAAACAGATAAAAATTAAACAAAACTTATTATCACAGGTCTACAAAAAAAACAGTGTTCTGTACTTTACATGTGACTTACGATATCCGAAGTATTTTTGCATCCTGAACTCGAATCTTCCGTCAGATTTGGTCTATCACCCTTCAGTCTTCAGCAAATAGCTGAAAAGCTTCAGAAAAATGAAGACATGTGGGCTAGTAGAATCTGCACAAGTATTTTAACATGCTGAACATGTTTTTGCTATCAAAACCTCTTGTCAATCTTCAGAAAATCGCTAAAAACCTTGGAAAAATTGAAGACTTTAGAAGACTGGTCAAACCTGCACGTGCGGCATATGGTTTTTGACGTAATTTTGAGTGCTGAGCAATGTTTTGTTGCTAAAATTGTTTCATCCCCTGTTGGTCTTGAGAAAACTTTTCAGTCTTCGCAAAACCACCAAAAACCTCTAGAGAAATAAAGAATCCTCAGGAGTAGTTCAGTGTGCGCCATATTCATGAACATGTTTTGGGTTTTTTTGGCTTCTCAATGTTATATTAGAAGTAAAAGATATTAATAGTTTAGTTGCACGGGGCACCTCCACGTGGTGGCGGTGGGCAACGGTCTTCACCACTTTACCAGCAGAGTCCTCGGGTGCAGGCTTTCACGCCGTCATGGCAACTAAAGGAAATTTTAGTTCTACGATGCAGGGTCGCGTACCTAAAGTACGATACCCAGTATCGGTGGCTGGTCCGAGTGGGAAAGCGGGCCCGCATTCATCGTCATCATGCGACCTTAGCTCCGTATTTTTACTTCTACTTTTACAAATTTTTAACTATTTATCGATTTTTTTGAAGAATTTGCTATATTTTTCATCTAGTCTTATATTTATCTTTCTTATTTAGTCCTTTTATCTAGCCTTATGTCTATTTTTATATCTAGTTTTATTTCTTAGTCTAGTATTAAACACGTACTTTTAAGTCTCGCGTTGAGCTTTATAACTGATCATATTTTATTAATATATTGACGTATCCAATGTTCAATCTTTTATATATAAACTGAAATCCGAAGTCATTATTTAATTTCTTAGGCAATGAAAAGGACCAGGCACCTTTCTTATGGAAAAATGGACTTTCATCAAATTGTTTGAAATTTTGGTATGATGTAGAAGTTAATGTTCTGACAAAAGGAGTCCATGGGCTCAAACAGATTCTATGACTAGTTTTCGAGATACAGGATGTTAAAAATCGAAAATGCCGCATTTTTAATATCAGATTTCGCATGATAGATAAGTTTTATTTCCGGTTAGTGGAGAAATTGTGATTTGTACATCATTGGACATAAATATTTCAGAAAACAATTACCATAAATTTTGCTGGATTACAGGGTATTTAAAAAATACGTAACATGTGCTTTTGGAAAAAATAATTTTTTTAATTACAACTTTGCACACATAAGAAGATGTTTTTGCACAATTAATATCTCATTAAAGTAATAATTTCTTGGATATGCTTCATATAATATACAGTGTGAGCCATAAATATAGCTAGAGAATGCATATATTGTTTTTTCCTATTAATGAGTCACCGTGTACGATCCATTCGTACTGCAATTTTAATAAGACAATAAACAGATATATGGTCCGTCTCTTGATACTTAACAGGATGTTTAACTCATTGCAAAAACTATACATATTGAAAAAATGTCTCCTTTTTCTTATCAGATTTCTCATAACAGACGTATTATTCCCGTATATTGCAGGAAAGATAATTTTCCCATTATTTGAGAAAAATAGTGAATAAAACAATTGCCATTGATTATCTTTGATTACAGTGTGTTTCCAATATATGTAACATGTTTTTTCAGAAAACTATTTTTTTTATTACAACGATGAATACATTAGATGTAATCGTACAATTAATAACAAATGAGTTCTTGGACGTGCTCATATATTATACAGTGTAAGTCGTAAATATAGCTATAGTTGGCATATACCATTTTTTACCATTAATGCGTAACCCTGTATAAACTACAATACTTTAATTTGTACAACTTTTGCAAACCTGTAGAATTTAGTGTGATAAGTCGTAAATTTGTATAATTTAAAATAAAAATTCCAGGACGCATGGTTTATACAGAGTTACTTATTAATGGAAAAAATAATAGATGCCCACTTTAGCAATATTTACAACTCATATATATAATGTATGAACACGTTTAAAAATTAATTTCTTTAACATTATATTAACTGAGCAATTAGATCTTCTTATATATTCAATGGTATAATAAGAAATGAGTTTTATAAAAAAATATGTTACCTATATGGGAAACACCCTGTAATAAAAAATAATTAATATAATTTTTTGTTGAATATTTATGTCAAACAATCTGCAAACCACGTTTTCTGCAATAAACGGAAATAAAACACATCTATTATGAGAAATCTGATCCGATGAAGGTGACATATCCGAAGTTTAACAGTCTATATCTCGAAAACTAGTTATACAATTTTAATAATATTCAGCTCAGTAGAAGACTGAACATTTGTAACGTAAAAATGTAATAACATACAAAGTTGACGGTGAGAATTGAAAACTACGGGGTTGAATAAAAAATACTTTTTTTCAGTATGTATGGTTTTTGAAATCAGTTTAACATCCCGTTGAGTATAGTGTCTGTTTAGTGTCGTATTAAAATTTTAGTACGAATGGTTCGTACAGTGTGACTCATTAATAGGAAAAAATATATGCCTTCTCTAGCTATAATTATGGCTCACACTGTATATTATATGAAGCATATCCAATAAATTATTACTTTAACGAGATATTAATTGTGCATTTTTATGTTTTCAACGTTGTAATAAAAAAAAGATTTTTTTCCAATATCATATGTTACGTATTTTTTAAATACCCTGTAATCCACCAAAACTTATGGCAATTGTTTTGTAAAATATTTATCTCCAATAATGTTCAAATCACAATTTCTCGAATAACCGGAAATAAAGCACGTCTATTATTGGAAATCTGATATCAAAAGTGCGGCATTTTCGATGTTTAACATTCTGTATCTCGAAAACTGGTCATAGAATTTGTTTGAGCCCATGGACTTTTTTTATCAGAAAACCAACTTCTACAACATATCAAAATTTCAAACAATTTGACGGAAGTCCATTTTTCCATAAGAAAGGTGTCTGGTCCTTTACCATAAGGGACAAGTTTTTAGGCATCAAAAAAGATTTTAGCCTACATGTCACATATCCAGGCTAACTTATAGAGAAAATTCAAGAAATAATGAAAACAATTTCCAGTTTCTGGGGAATGCCATTTAATTAAAGACTCCTAGAATATTCGAGAAATTGCAGAAATAACTTTTAAGTTAACAGAACGGAATCTTGTAATGAAAAAATACAGGAAGTTATAATACATATAAAACGTATCAACGACTACTGATCTCATTTCTTTTCTAATAAGCTGATTGGCGCTTTGCATAACTTTTAATAAAATCTTCTTGTCCATGTTAACGTCAAATATAGTAGAAAACATAATGACGGAAATTGGAAAATTACATTAGATTCTTCTCGCATTTTTCTGGTGGAATATTAAAGTCGCTTGCCATGTCAACATCACGTTGAAAATGTGATTTTCCAGACATATTCCAGACATGAGGTAATAAATTTCAATTGAACTTTCTTTGTTCCTTAGCCGGATTGTGGAGTGAATTTTGTTCAGAGAAATATTCCAAGTAGCTAGAGAATTTTTTACTGCTCTATAAAATACAATCTTGCCTTTACAAAAATTCAGTATTGTTATCAATCTTGAAAAGTTATTTTGGTGAAAAATTTGTAGATTTAAGACTTTGCATTATGTAGGTTTTTACATACATAATTGATTGATGCCGATAAGTATAATATTTTGTAAATAATAAAATGTTCTAATCGATATTAATTTTTTTTTACACTACTGTCAACAGTAGGGTCTGGTTACGTATATTCATAATGACTTTGGAGCCCCTCAACTGATTTTCCTGTAGGAAGTTGTTACAATTCTGAAAAGTCATGGAATAATACATACATATATCCAATATTATATGATAATAACATTGGTTCAAAGACGGCTTTGAGTGAAATCCATTCTCTTCGGAAAGATATCCAAGTGAGATTTGAACTAATAGTATCAAATTGTTTTAAGTTCAACATCAACCGTATGGTGGCGCCTCGGTACCTAAGCAGTATGGTGGCCGCCATACTTTTAAATTATATATTACTTTATTATAAAATTGTCAACTGAAGATGCAGTTTTTGATACTTTTTTGGGTTAAGCAAATGCAATATTGATATAATGACTTTTTTTTTTCTCCCATTGTCGAGCATATGCCTCCATTTTTCTTCTACAGCACTCTCTGTCAGTCTTCGATCCATAGGCGGTAGAATTATCAGCCTTCAGATTTCTAATTCTCTCAGTTATATTGGTCTTTCAGTGATATACCCAACTTGAACCCCTTCTATTGCCCTGTTTTGTGTTTTTGGTCAATAATGCATTATGTGATATGTGAGGGTCCACGTTTATGCTCCAGTCGCAATGACATGGAATATGCATTGGTCAAATATTTTGGTTGCTCTATACATCGTTGCTCTAACTCCTCCATTAGTGCCCAATGTGCCACGGAGTCGAAGGCTTTTTCGAAGTCTACAAAGGCCATGTGCACAGGAAGATTATATTTTATTGATTTTTCCATAAGTATTTTCATCATGGGTTCTGCCATATCATTTCCGAAATACCGCCAGTTCGAGAGGTTGGTATTAGTTTAATTTCTTTTCATTCGGTTTGTTATTATCCCTGTAAATAATTTTTAGATTTATGATAGCAGACTGACAGGTGATAGTTCTTGGGAAGTTCTGTCACCTGTTGAATAGTGTTGTTTTAACCTTAATATTAACGCTTGACAACCTCCTGTAATATGCTGGATAGATTCAGATGTTTGGCAACCGTACCTGCATCTGTGGTTGTTAATAGAAGGGCCTTTAACGATGTACTTTAGGTAGTTCTTAGTTGGAATTTCTTGATCTTGGATTGCCAATATAAAGCCTTCCGTTTCAGGAAACATATCAACCAGTAGTTCGATGCTGCACTGTCGACATAATCTTGGTTGACGTCATTTATATGTCTTCTCTTTCCATTTCAGCAGTTTCTCAGCTGTGGTCTGGTGGTGTGATTGGACATGTTGTTGTGTCAGCCGCAGTGGTGTTGAGTCATCAACCTGGCATATGACTCTGTGTAGATCAGAAAATTCTGCGACTTTCTGGAAATGACTACGCAAAATAGAAATGTGTTGATCTAATAGTTTGCTTAGATCTGTCAATCCTATTCTTCCTTCATACCGTGGCAAAGTTGTACGTTCGACAGAGCTCTTTGGATGGTGATTTTGAGTTTATGTTAGTAAAACTCGAACTTTTCGTTGCAATTGTTCAATGTCAATCTTGCACCAATTAACTATACCGAAAGAGTAACTGAGCACTGAACACGCATAGGTTTTAATAGCCTGAAACAGAATTTTACTGTTTAGTTTGTTTTTCAACAGTCGTCTTACCCTTCTATAAAACTCTGCTGTTAGGTGTTTTTTCATAGTCAAGTGATCAATACGTTGAGCCTGCTTTATTCCAAGGTAATTATAAGTATGACCTTCCCCCATAGATTCAGTTGAGGTGCCATCTCCCATTTTGAAGTGTCCCTGCTGTATTTGGCCTTTTTTATATTAATAATTCGGCATTTGTCTAGGCCAACTTTCATATGGATGTCACTAGAGAACCCTTCTACTATTTTAAGCATATCATGCAACTGTTGTTTCCTAGCTGCCATCAACTTTAAGTCGTCCATGTATAACAAATGGCTTATCTTTAATGCTTGTACGTTGTTGTGTTTGAGATTGAACCCAAAATTAGTCGAGATCAGTTTGTTTGAGAGAGGGTTCATGGCAAGGCAGAACCACAGCGGGCTAAGAGAGTCTCCCTTCTGATTGGAATGGGGTCAGTTTGTATCGAACAGTTGGCTTCATTCAGTGAGAGTAAAAAGTTAATAATACAATTATTCACTTTACAGAGTTTCAGCACCTTTATGAGCCAATCATGTGGAACTAAATCAAATGCCTTTTTGTAGTCCACATATGCCATGTAGAGATTTCCTCGTTTGGCGTGGGCTTGATTGCAGACAACGGAATCAATTATCAGTTGTTCGATGCCCATCGAATTTTTCGCGCATCCCTTTTGTTGTTGAGTAATTATGTTGTTCAGCTCACAATGTTTGAAAATGCGATGATAAATGCACGATGTTATGAGTTTGTATAAGGTTGGAAGGCAAGTGATTGGTCGGTACTTTGCTGGATCCTGTTCTTCTTATTATTATAGATTCTATTTCACGTGAAATTAATTTTGCCATTACTGGTGTTGCATTTTTCGACAATCATTCTATTTTAGGTAAAGATAGCTATGCTATTTGGTGATAACGAAATAAATAAAAGAGGCGAACGTTGCTATTAAAAAAATAACAGAATAGTGATGCTTTAATGTTCAAATTTGCCATGGCCCTTCTATCTTCCACATAATTATGGACAGGATTATAATTACTTTTTGACGTCTTCTAAAACAATTTAAATATCCATTAGACGGGTTTGACAGGTTCAGGAAGCTTTCATAAACAAAAGCGTCAACTCGATACTCTATTAGGAGCTTTTACATCTTGTAATACTAGTCTCTATCCTCCTCTATTTTCATGCTCAAAATTTGATTTCAGTCAATAAATATTGATGTGATTTTGACGACACAGCTACTCTCGCATTTTAATAGGCACTCGGCAGGAGAAATCTCATTGGAAATGCAAATCCAACACCGGATATTGTAATGAGAACATGAATTTTGCACCAGCGAACTTGTAGTATGCATTATGTGTGAGGTTGGAAGGAAGTGGGCACAATTGTCGAGGGCCCCTCGATCGGAAAGGCTCGGATCAGAAATCTGGGCAATTGAACGTGATTTATTGACAACGCTATAGCGTTGGAAGTGCGAGAAATTTAAACTCGTAATGTGGATGCATTGCATGCGGATGCTGGCAAGTGGCATTGCGCCTACCATATATGCATAGCGAAACTGAAGATTTACTATCTTTATAAATTTGAACAGAATTAGAAACTGGATTTTTTTTCGAATGTCCTGGATAAACAAAACTTTACATTTATTAGTAAATATGTTATTCATTTCGAACTGATTGATGATGAGGTATTTGGGTGTACTGGTGGCTTGGGCATATGGGGAGCTAGCAAAACTGTTTTATAAGTTTTAAAAAGTTTAGATATTGATATGTACTAGCGGTCGCCCAGTGGTCGAAATTCGACCAAAATCATTGTTAAAAATTTGAAGATAATATACCCATATGAATTTGCATATTTCCAACAGTCTTTTCTATTATTATTCACTTTTCTGTGTACTTATACAAGATAGTTCACTATCATTATAATTAAGTAAAAAAATATTTCGCAAAGGATAATAATTTTAGTTTTGTTGTCTTACTGTTTCAGTTAATTGTACATGTACGAGGCTAAGGCATATTCATTAAACATAAAAAAAAACATTTAAAAAAAATGTATAACCGACTTCTACCTATAACTAAAAAACTAAAAATAATTATAACAAAATACAACTCTAGCAAATAAATAACACATTCAATGTTGTTAGGTATCTACCTAGAAAGTAAAAAATGTAAACATTAAAAGGTGCTCATTCTTATACGAATTAATTACCTACCAATCTAGTATATTTTGAACCCGGTGCCAAGCAAATCTAAAATCCTTCATTGCATACTTATCTACTAATTCATCAAACTTGATTGTTGCTTGGCAACGACTTAAATTGGTAGGTAATTAATTTGTACAGAATGAGCACCTTTTAATGTTTACATTTTTTACTTCCTGGGTAGATACCTAACAACATTGAATGTGTTATTTATGTGCTAGAGTTGTATTTTGTTATAATTATTTTTAGTTTTTTAGTTATAGTAGAAGTCGGTTATATATATATTTTTTAAATGTTTTATTTTCAACTTTTTAGTTTTTTTTTGAACACAGGTAGTTTTCATTCTTTATTTTTTATTTTGTATGTATAATCTTAATAGACAGAACCAGGTAACATTAAAAGCCTCAACATTACACAATGATACTTTCTCATTTAAATTGACAAGTAAATCTTTACGAACAAAATTACTAGTACGCGTTGACTTAATAAGCCCAAAACGTATTTATGCCTTATGGACTACGCCATGTAACCTTTTTTCAACTTTTTTGACAACCCTGTTTAAGTATAGATAATTCCACTCCAACCTATGTACAAACCATCCTGTACATACGACTGCCCACGGACAAGCATAAATTTGTTAGCTGCCTTCTGTAAACTATAGGACGGAGTAGAATCCATCCCATATTTACGGAGTCAAATCCGTCCTATATTTCAACCATAGTATATAACTCCTTGTGGGCTACCCCATAAATTATTTCATTTTTAACATTTTATATTATCGCCCTGTGTAACATTAATTCCTCTCCACACTTTATGCAGCTTCTTTTGGGCTATAAAAGAAATAATTTGTTAATCACACTGTATAAATATAATTCAACTTCAGCATATATTTCAGCCATCCTGTATATGATTTGTTATGTCCACATAATATAACAGTTTTTTAATCACCCTACATAATTTAAATTTCACATTTTTTCCAAAATTTTTATGCCACCAAACGTCCACTCCACCCTATATTCCAACCATCCTGTATATACGGCTGTCTACGGACCACTATCATTCTAGTCCGTCCTATATTTCAATCTTCATATAAATGCTCCTTCTACCACTTTACTTTGTGATTTTGTTTGCTATAACTAAACACCCTGTCTATAAACCCACCAAATAGCAGTTTAAAGTTTGACATGTGTTGTCGCTGAATTTTCTATTAGGCCGGGAGAATGTGACAACCAAATGCACCGTCTTCGCAAAATGGAAAAATTTGCATTTAAATAGGTATTTGCCTGGTATAAAAACAAAACGAGCTTGGTACTCATTGATTTAAGGAGCCGAAAATACTATGCTTTACTACCTATATGCTTGAGATGTACATAGAAAATTTTAAAATTCGCAATTAAAACTTCCAGTGCCTAAAATTACCGCACTATTACGTTGGAATTAAAATATTTATGGGGAAATGTCCGTTTCGATTAAATTTTTGATAAGAATTTTGGAATTGTCGGGGATTTTCTGCAAAACTGCAAGTTGCACGTCGCAGAAAAGTATATGAGATCACCTAAGGATCTTCCTTAATAGATTAAAGGTTAAAAAGCTATACACATCCATAAGCAGTTATCGAAAAATCGACTAAAATATTAGGGATATTGGTCGATTTCCATGCACGCATGTGTTCATTCACAAATTTTATCACTTTATCGATAAAATTCTTTTCCAAAATTTGAAGTTTCACCAGTCCGGATATATACTCTATTAAACAAGACCATATTCATTCAAAACGGTGCACCACAGGAGAAGAAATCAGGTAACATACATACAAAAAAAAAAAACGAAAAAATACGCGACGAATTGATAACCTCCTCCTTTTTGGAAGTCGGTTAAAAATCAAATAACGTTTATGTTCCTAAATAAAAAAGAATGTACAAATACACTTCGAGAGTTCAAAACATCAATAAACATTAAGAATTATAAAAAAACCTCTTTTGAATTTGCGTGTTTATATATACATGTTTAATAAAATACAAATATTAAAAATGTCAATATGTTCATTTTAGGTAAAAGTCATTCACCTTATATTAAGAAGCAAGATTTGGCAGGAATGGTATAGCAAATAATAAATTAATATTAAATATAATAACTATAACATCAATGTTAAACTTTAGTTTTTCAAAAATGTTTTACGGTTATTTCACAATTACGATTTCAATTTCTTAAAAGAAAATGCAAGAAACCAACTCATAAGTAACTATGAAGATGCAGTATAAATAACTAAGATACATAAGTACTTACATATTAGTAAACCTTGTACTGCAATATATGGTATAATCTCAATAATTTCAATTGAACACACAAAGTTAGCGATGACTATTTCGGTATTATATCAAAATTCAAAGTGCCTGGTGTTAATTTATGTTAAATAACATTTTTTATATTGGCAATTTTTGTAAGTGTATTGAAATTGAAATTTGTCAAATAATATATTGATAATTTTCACATTGAATTGAAAAAGTACATTACCCTAACGGCTAACAATATTATGACATGTCAAACTGAAATCAAAATAATCAAATTCGGTAAAACGTGAACATTAGAATTATTGCCATGATCCCAGATCTAACTATTTATCTTAAATCTCACTAATTGCCACAATGTAATGTATTTCAATTCTATTCATATCATGGGCTTTGTAATCTTAGTTAAATTGTTGAAACTATTAGCCTTTAAAATATAAAAAATATAAATTAAAAGCATAATGTGTTAGTAAGGTGCCAGGAACACATGGAAGACAATTATTCAACATCAAAATAAAACAGAATTAGCCAGGAAAAATACAAACCGGTCAACAAGTGAGACACCCGACACGGCAGCAAAGGGAGCGGAGTCAACACCGACCAATCAGGCGCGATATAAACTCCGACGGAGGCATATAAAATAAACAGCTCAGGTAGATCACCTCTTAGTTCACCGTAACAACGCATTGAGAATGCCAAGTGAGACCTTGGCGAAACGTCTGCAGGATTCAAACATGAATCAATCTAACGAACGGATGTATTCCCGGATAAATATTTCTTCATATTGTTCCATCCGTGAAAGCCTACAACTAGACATATATATATATATATATATATATATATATATATATATATATATATATATATATATATATATATATATATATATATATATATATATATATATATATATATATATATATATATATATATATATATATATATATATATATATATATATATATATATATATATATATATATATATATATATATATATATGTATATATATATATATATATATATATATATATATATATATATATATATATATATATGTATATATATATATATATATATATATATATATATATATATATATATATATATATGTCTATAACATGAGATTGACGGTTTTCCAGAAAATCAGAAAAAAAGTAATTAAGGGACTAGATTTCAGTGAATTTCAAAGAATTTTCAATGTTTTCTCTAAAACCGCTCAAGAAATTTGAATATTATAAATTGTATTCTACAAAGATATGTTCCAGCTTGATTCCGTACATTTTTCTATAACTTAAAACATACAATTTTTCTGAAAATCGGAAAATATATACAAAAAAAAACTGTAAACATCATGGTAAATGTCAAATTTTCATCATAAATATCTAGTTTAAATGTCAAGATATGCCATGAAAGTATGTCGTACAGGGCGTTTGTAATGGTTTTCATTTTGATGCATTTGAAGTAAGTTTCTTTTAGAGACGAATTTAAGTTAGGGGGCTTATTGTCAGGTGAAATAGGATGGTTGAAATATAAGTTGGATTTGAATTAGTTATACAGGGTGGTTCTAAAAATATTGTATTGAGTGGCACATAAGTAGTTGCGTATACAAGGTAGTTGATATAAGAGTGGAGCAAAACTATTGTTATACAGAGTGGATATTTGCGTTATAGGACGGAGAATAATTACAGTTATACAAAAGGATTTAAAAATTGTCAGAAGCAGTTAAATATACAGCATGGTTGAAATATAAGGTAGAGTAAAATTACAATCATACAGGGCGGTTTAAAAGTTATATAGTTTGGAAAATAAGTAGTTGCTTATACAAGGTGTTTGAAGTAAGGGTGGGGTAAAATTATTGTTATTCAGGGTCTATCAAAAATTTGTTGTTAGCATAAGCAGTTAGCAAATTAGAGGGAGAAAGACAGAGGGAGAACAAGAGAGAGATGTAAGAATACAATAAAATTTTCAATTGAATTGCACCTTAAATCAGATAAAAAAGAAGATATGACTGAAAATAGTGATTGATTGCACCCGGTTTCTAAAGGGTTTATATTTTAAGTCTGCTGAAGTCGGTACTTTTTTAAATGTACATTATATATTATTTGAATCACTTTCTTTAAGTGGAACTATAATCCACCCTATATTGCGACCGCCCTGTATGTGTTTCTGTGCATTCTTCACCCAATATAAATTATTGTTCTATCATTTTCTGAATCACCTAGTACAACTACAATTCAACTTTACACGATGTTGCAACCGTCCTCTCCACCCTATTGACTGTTTCTATGTTGCTATTGTTTAAATTACCCTGTATTCCTAAAATTTTATTTCGCCACATATGTCAAGTGTAAGCAGCTACTTATGTGCTACATTTTTTGAACCACGCTGTATAACTTTAATTCAATTCCACCTTATATTTTAACCATCCTATATATGGAACTGCTTATGTACCACCTAATATCACATTTATTTGTAAAAACTTTTGAACCCACCTCTCTAACTGTAATTTTACTTCGCCTTATATTTCCACTGCGCACACTGTTTGCTGCTTCAATTTCGATGCACGCACACACACCCTGTACGATATACTTTCCTCGCATATCTTGACATTTAAGCTCGAACTCCTTTTTGCAGAATAGAATTTAAAATATTGAAATTGATTGAGCCGTTTTAGAGAAAACAGTGTAGATTCATTGAAATTCACATAAGTGTTCTCCCTTAATTACCAAGTTTTCTGATATTCTGGAAAACCATAAATCTCACTTTATAGAAAATTATATGGTACCTTTCCGTAATATATCTTATTACAATGCGATTTCAATCATTAAAATTTCCCAAGCCGAGGAATTGCTAACCTCCTTCTTTTTGGCAGTCGGTTGAAAATAATTTATGACTACAATTAGCTTATTCAATTCATTTCAAATACATGACATTTAGGCTTTCCGTTCATTTTAAAGTCTTTTGTGAAGTAAAATTTCAAATGTTGTTGAGAATAGTAGAGTGACTTGTTCCGAAGCCTGAATTGTGAAAGAGCGCCGCTTTGGATTCAAGCAGAACGGCTCACAATTGTCTTCGAATTCGAAAATAGACGACTATTTCCTCAAACGTAAAGTTTTTAAGAGATCATGAATATTCTAAGAGCACTTGCCTCTTCAATTTGTTCCATTAGATTTTAATAGCGTTCCGGAGAGGAGGTTTTTTAAGACGGAAAACTGGTGTCTAATCTATTACTAAGACGAAAAGCCTCCTTGTTATATGTCGCGCTCTCTCTTTCCCACGTTGAAATATCGCCACTAGCATTTTCCGATTGGCTGGCGGATTTATGGGGTGAGAATCTGCTAAAAAACGTGAATCGGATAATGTGATTGCCTCGCCGAGTTAGTCATAAGGGTAAGTGCAATGTTGTATCACAAAACGTACTTTTATGGTTCATTGTTCTGGATTTTATGGGATTCTCTGAAAAAATAATGATGAAGTTTTTATGTGATTGGAATCACGTTTTTATTGAATCATTCGTTTTGCGACAGCTGCTATACTGACAGTGTATATAACAATTATCTCATTTCAATTGGGAAAATTCTGAATTTTTAGGGCAGTCATCCAAAAATTCACATATTCACTTCGTGAGGAAACTCTATTATCGTTGCATTTACTTCTTAAAAACTTAAAACGAAATATTAAAAAAAAATTAAATGATACTAAAACTGAACTAAAAATCTTAAAATAATTAACAAACAGAACACTAGAAGGTATACCATGATGAAATGCTCGACGTTTCGACTCCTGCTTTGGAGCCATTATCAAGAGACAAGTGAAAAATAGTTTCAGAGTCTAGATCGAACTCGGGGCCTCAATCTGCCTACTACCCAAGAGTCACTAGGTAACTGCATTAAATTTTAATCTACTCTGCTCCTTTTATTTATAGTTATCGGTGGGTTAGAAGGAAGTGTCACGTGGTGCAGGGGCTGTGTTGTGATTGGTTGTGTGTTGGTGGGCGTGTCTGCTTTGTTTAATCTGGCAATTACGGAGGTCCTATCTCTCAATACCCTAAAGGCATCCACTATTTGCAAAGCCATAGAAATAGAGAAAACACCCCTCTGTCTAAACCGACGCGATGACAGCTCTCGCCTTCCTACAGCACGGACCTCCATAATTGCCAGATTAAACAAAGCAGACACGCCAACTCACAGCCAACCAATCACAATACAGCCCCTTCATCACGTGACACTCCCTTCTAACCCACCGATAACTATAAATAAAAGAAGCAGAGCATATTCAAATTCAGTTCAGTTCCCTAGTGACTCTTTTGGAGTAGCTAGAGACCTCGAGTTCGATGTAGACTCTGAAACTCTTTTTTCCTTGTCTCTTGATAATGGCTTCAAAGCAGGAGTCGAAACATCGAGCATTTAATAAATTCACACGCGGTTCTCACCCGAAACCCAGCCCAGTTCATAATAATGATCGCGGAAGCCTCTCAGAACATATATATATATATATATATATATATATATATATATATATATATATATATATATATATATGTTTTAGGTGGTTTCCGGGAATTCATCCGCGTAGTTGATAACTGATGCCTGCCGGGATCGATGGTAAAATGACGACGTTTCGGCAGAGTCACATCTGCCCTCTTCAGGTCGGTTCGCATAATTCTCGTAGCCTTCTGCTTTCGCTTCTAGTTACTCGAATACTGAAGCGAAAGCAGAAGAGAATTATGCAAACCGACCTGAAGAGGGCAGATGTGACTCTGCCGAAACGTCGTCATTTTACCATCGATCCCGGCAGGGATCAGTTATCAACTACGCGGATGAATTCCCGGAAACCACCTAAAACATTTAGTGCCCGCGAAAACAAAAAATTAATATATATATATATATATATATATATATATATATATATATATATATATATATAACTACTATTTTTCTAATAAAATAGAGGGTATCTCTTTTTTATAGCATTTTTAAAATCTACTATGTGAAAGTTATTTTTTTTGAAAATATATTTTTTTGGAAACAAAGAGGGCCAGGTCAAAAATTGTCAGAATTGCCTGAATAAAACTGTTCAAAAAAATTACCTTTGAAATATTTCTTTCCCATTTTCCTGACCTGAGAAAGATGATCTACTGTTTTACTATACAAGGTTTTCTTACTCTTAGATGGTTCACGACTAGCTGTTTCCTCAACCATATACGCACATGTACTGTTGATAAAAGGCTCCATTTGAGAGCCATTACTTTCTCATACTCCAAATGTTTCAAGTTTGTAAAATTTCTTTCCCATTTTCCTAATCTCAGAGAGATGATCCACTTTTTTACTACACAAGGGTTTTCCTCAACCAAAAGCGCACATATAGTGTTGATAAAAGGCTCCATTTGGGAGCCATGACTTTCCCACATTCCATATGTATCAAGTTTATAAATTTCTTTTGCAATTTTCCTAATCTCAGAGAGATGATCCACTTTTTTACTACACAAGGTTTTTTACTCCTAGATGATTCACCACTAGCTGTTTCCTCAACCAAAAGCGCACATGTAGTGTTGATAAAAGGCTCCATTTGAGAGCCATTACTTTCCCACATTCCATATGTATCAAGTTTATAAATTTCTTTCCCATTTTCCTAATCTCAGAGAGATGATCCACTTTTTTACTACACAAGGTTTTTTACTCCTCGATGAGTCACCACTAGCTGTTTCCTCAACCAAAAGCGCACATGTAGTGTTGATAAAAGGCTCCATTTTAGAGCCATTACTTTCCCACATTCCATATGTATCAAGTTTATAAAGTTATTTCCCATTTTCCTAATCTCAGAGAGATGACCCACTTTTTTACTACACAAGGTTTTTTACTCCTAGATGATTCACCACTAGCTGTTTCCTCAACCAAAAGCGCACATGTAGTGTTGATAATAGGTTCCATTTGCGAGCCATTACTTTCCCACATTCCATATGTATCAGTTTATAAATTTCTTTCGCATTTTCCTAATCTCAGAGAGATGATCTACTTTTTTACTACGCAAGTTTTTTCTTAGTCATAGATGGTTCACACTAGCTGTTTCATCAACCATATTCCCACATTCCATACGTATCAAGTTTATACATTTTTAGTAGGTCTGCAAATGTTATGTTAGTGTATCGTTGTAAGTTGTCAGCCAGTATCCTTTGCTAAGCCACAGTCATCGTAGTCAACACTATTTGCATAGAAACTGGCTGACCTAGGTACAAAAATGGTTCGCCGAACTTAGCTCTTTTTAGAGGTATAAACTGTTTGCATCCCACCTATCTGGTGTATACTGTGCTTTGAATCTACTGTGTAGCAGATCAAAAGTAAGTCAAATTTTAGACAGCGGTATTTTTTAATAGCAATTATCTTTTTCTTTTCATTACTTGATCAAAGACTGGTGTTTCTATTATATTTCTTTTTGACTGGTATTGGAAAATTGTTGAATTTTTTTACTAAAGTAATTAAGTGTAATATATATTTTTTTAATACAATTTATATATACCTTTCTAATAATTTTCAATCGACACAAGGCGCACTGGTGGTCCGATGTCAATCATAGGGGTAGCATTAATATCCAAAATCAGGGACGTTTTGGCTTCAGTGTTTGGTGGGACTTATTAGGCAATAGTATTTTAACCTACCAAATGTTTGAAGCAAAACTGAATGGTCAACGATATCAGGCATAATAAACGACCATAATTTTCGAAAATCTTTACAGAGACAGGGCACCCCCTCACAATACTCGACAGGTCACAGAGTTCCTATCTCTTCATTTTAGAGACAACTGGACTAATGGATCGATTAGATGGGGACATATTAAAGACAAATTATACAAAAAGTCATATAATAATATAAATGCATTTACACATATTTTTATATAAATTGTTTTGTCTCAATTATTCACATTAATAATCTTCTAATCTTTCTTTCTTTATCTTTATTACACAACAGGACAAAATTCCCATTTATAGGGTTACATAAAAAAAGTACAGAGGAACACAATATATAATCTATAATTTACAACACTAAATATTTTCCTATTGAACTATAGGCAACTCCAAAGATAGTAAAAAATGATCATCACTTGGTCTGAAAGAGCGTTACCCAGCCACTGCCGTGTTTATTATCATTTGAAAACCAACCTAGCATATATAATTACGCAGTGATTTCTGTTGTCATGTAGGGCGTTTTGGATTTTAAATTTTTTGAACATCTAGGTTGTAAATTTTAAAGTCAGCAGTGTACGATTTTAAAGGTAATATGTATGTAAAAAATATATTTTACTCTAGAATAAATAATAACTTAACCTAATATATTCAAACAAATCTTTAAAATGCTTTTAACAGTCAGAACTTTGCCGCAATGGGACCATGTAATGTAAAATTAATTAATTATAAGATACCCACATTGTCACAAAACATTCATTTCCAGTATGATTTTCAATATAAAAAATTTACTTACCAACGGAGTAACCGATGGCAATTTCTGTTTTATGTAGAAAATATAAAGAAATAGGAATCACAAACTGTTAATTAATAGTAGTTAAATACACCTATTTTTTGAGAATTTTTTTCTCTGAATTGAAATTAAAACCTTGAAATTAGTTTGAAATCTTGCCTTACTGAATTGAAAACTTTCAACCTAATCACTACAAAAGTAATGAAATGTCATAATTTAAATCAAATTTCCGGCAGATGGCTGAGCATTCACTGTTGTCAGATCTACCTATTTATCGTGAATTCGTGCATAATTTCGCAATTTTCTGTAATCTTAGTTAAACTTATATGAAAGTTATCCGACATAAATAAAAGGAATCTAAATTAAAATTATATGGTTAAAATAAAGAAGTTATCAGAAATAAATTGTTTAGGTGCAACATAATTCTGATTTAATTGACAAACCATATTTACAATGCAATGAAAGTTGCAAACTGTAAACTTGCGAGCTCTCAATAAACGGCGATTATTATGTATTATAATTCTTCGTTGGTTCTATTTAAATAGCATGACTATGTAGCCTAATTTTAGCGAAGGGCCAAAACTTTTAGTTTTACATTTAATTTAGTTTGTCTTTCACATTGGAGTCAACCTATCTTGTGATTTTCCCTCCAAGCAATCTGGCGGCACTGTTTTGCATTGACAGTATGCATATAAATAATGACTTTTTCATTATTTTATTATTTAATTGTTGAATCAATATTTTAAATTAATTTTAGAATTCTGCACTGAAGGTCGTCTGTACCTACTAAACAAAACAAAAATAAAGCAAATAGGTTGACTGACAGAGGAAAAAATGGTACCTAACTGTATTGTCTTTGCCTATTTATATATAGATATTACAAATATCACAAATTTTACTAAACGCACTATACATCTTATATAACGGCGCCTTTATCATGATATTGGTTCTGGCAGTTGATATATAAAAAAGCATGAAATTATTAGTCCTTATACAAGATCTTGGAACATGAAAGTTAAGTTTGCCAAGCATATAATATCATGAGGAGTGTTTCAAAGCTATGTGAATAGATCAGAAAATTTTATCTCAATTG
This sequence comes from Octodonta nipae, assembly GCA_034190945.1. Taxonomy (NCBI): domain Eukaryota; kingdom Metazoa; phylum Arthropoda; class Insecta; order Coleoptera; family Chrysomelidae; genus Octodonta; species Octodonta nipae. The sequence goes on along the minus strand of CM067224.1, from coordinate 66,931,320 downwards.
TTTTATATTTTGTTAAATTATCCTGTTAGTGTTTTTGAAAGCATCTTTAATACTTTTTAACCGACTTCCAAAAAGTAGGAGGTTATCAATTCGTCAGCACGTTTTTTTATGTATGCTCAGTGAATATTCAAAAACAGCTTGGGCAATTTTGATAAACCATCAAACCAAAACAGCATTGTATTAAGGACTTTTACAGAAAGGTACCATGTAATTTTCTATACCCTGAGATTTATGGATTTTCAGAAAATCTTCACTTCAGTGAATTTAAGTGAATATACATTGTTTTCTCTAAAACGGCTCAACCAATTTGAATATTTTAAATTCTATTCTACAAAGAGATGTTCCAGCTTGATTTCCTATAATTTTCTGTAACGTAAAATATATCGTTTTTCAGAAAATCGTAAAAATATGTGCAAAAACGGTAAATATATGCCATGAAAGTATACGGTAGGGGGTGTTTGTAACGGTTTTATAGGGCTTGCATTCGAGTGACAAAATATTCCATTAGTGTATCGAAAAAGAAAAATGTTAGGTGCGTGTGTGTGCATCTAAATTCAAGCATCAAGTAATGTGCGCAGTTGAAATATAGGGTGAAGTAAAATTGCAGTTAGACAGGTGAGTTCAAAAATTCTTACAAATCAATGTGATATTGGATGGTACCTGATCCGTTTCATATACAGGATGGTTGGAATATAAGGTGAAATAGAATTAAAGTTATACAAGGTGGTTAAAAAAATTGTATTGGGTGACACATAAGTAGTTGTTTATATAAAAGAGTGAAGTAAAACTATAGTTATACAGAGTGGATAAAAAAAATGTTAAATAAGCATACGCAGTGAGGATGTTCGAGTTATAGGGCGGAGGGATTAAAATTTTTTAGAAACAGTTGCATATACAGGATGATGGAAATTATAAGGTGGAGTGGAACTATAGTTGTACAGGATGGTTAAACAAATGTAATATAGTATTGAACATACGTAGTTGCTTATACTAGACATATGGGGCAAAATAAAATAATAGGTATACAGGGTGATTTAGACAATACAAAAATTGTAACAGTCAAGAGGGTGGAGAGGATTAATACTTATACACGACGGTTGCAATATCATGTAGAGTTGAACTATAGTTGTACAGGGTGATTCAGAAAATGATAGACAAATAATTTATATTGGGTGACCTACACACAGACAGAATATGGAATATAGACTGAATTAGATTTACACTTATATAAAGTGGCCCAAATAATAAAACAAATAAATAAAAAAGTATGTGGATAATATAGAAAAAAATACAAATTAGAGAAAGAAAAGGAGATAAGAATACTCTAAAATAATCAATAGATTTTTTCTATTAAGCCAGTTGAAGTCGGTTCTTTTTTAAATATTAATTAAATTCTTTGTTGTTAATTTGAAACTATTTTATGTTGTATTCATTTTAATCGTTGAAAAAACAGATCAATTTTGACTTCGTCATTGTTTTTATATTGAATACGCCTACTAGTCAACGACAAAGTATTAAAAGTTTTTTGACCTATCGCAATTTATATCACTGAAATCAGAAACAAAGCTTTTTTTAATGTTGAAACCATTCCATTTTTTAAAAAAATACAACTACATATCAAAATTCGAAATTTGCAAATATTTTCGAAAATCTGACAACACCACTAGATATCTATGAAAAAAGGTATAAATTTTTTGTCTATTTTTATCAATAAGTGTGCTATTCCCAAAGAACGAAAAATCGACCTTTTGTTTACAACTTAAAAGCAAAAAGTCACAACCAGTTCTGGATTTCACCATTGAAGTTTTCCTAAAAAAAAGAGATCAAGAATTTGAAGTTCATTTTTAATAAACAATTGTCGTTACGGAGATTACCTATTAAAAACTCGAATTCTGGCCACCCTGGCTTTATGTAATCTTTTTGATAAAAAAATAATGCCAATACATGTAAAATATTTTTAACCGGCTTCCAAAAAGGAGGAGGTTATCAATTCGTCGGCACCTTTTTTTTATGTATGCTCAGTGATTATTCAAAAACGGCTTGGGCAATTATGAGGATTTAAACGGCATTGTATTAAGGAATATTACAGAAAGGTATATAATTTTCCAGAAAATCAGAAAAAGCAGTAATTAAAGGACTACACTTCAGTGAATTTCTATGAATCTACACGGTTTCCTCCAAAACGGCCAATTTAAATATTTTAAATTGTATTCTACAAAGAGATGCACTAATGGAATATTTACAGGGTGGTTTAAAATATGTTGTATTGGGTGGGATATAAGTAGTTGCGTATACAAGGTGGTTGAAATAAGAGTGAAGTAAAACTATAGTTTTACAGAGTGGATCAAAAAACATTAAAAAATGGTTAAATAAGCATAAGGATATTCGAGTTAAAGGGCGGAGGGTTGAAAAAATATTAGAAGCAGTTGCATATTCAGGATGATATAAGGTGGAGTGAAATTATAGTTATACTGGTGGTTAAAAAAAAGGACACCTTTCTTATGAAAAATGGACCTACGTCAAATTGTTTGAAATTTTGGTATGTTGTAGGGGTTAATGTTCTGACAAAAAGAGTCCATGGGCTCAAATAGATTATACGACTAGTTTTCGAGATACAGAGTGTTAAATATCGAAAATGCCGCATTTTTGATATCAGATTTCCAATGATAGACGTCCTTTATTTCCGGTTATTGGAGAAATTGTGATTTGTACATTATTGGACATAAATATTTCATAAAACAAATGCCATAAGTTTTGGTGGATTACAGGGTATTTAAGAAATACGTAACATGTGATTTTGGAAAAAGTCTTTTTTTTTATTACAACGTCGAAAACATAAGATGTTATTGCACAATTAATATCTCGTTAAAGTAATAATTTCTTTGGTGTGCTTCATATAATATACAGTGTGAGCCATAAATATAGCTAAAGAAGGCATATATTATTTTTTCCTATTAATGAGTCACTCTGTACGAACCATTCGTGCTGCAATTTTAGGTTAGGTTAGGTTAGGTTAGGTTAGGTTGCAATTTTAGGAAGACATTAAACACATATATTACCTGTCTCTTTATACTCAACGGGATGTTAAACTGATTTGCAAGAACTATACATATTAAAAAAAAATTATATACTACCCCGTAGTTTTCTCCGTCAACTTTGTATTTTATTACATTTTTACGTTAACAAATGTCCAGTGTTTTACTGAGCAGAATATTATTAAAATTGTATTACTAGGTGTCGAGATATAGAGTGTTAAACTTCGGAAATGTCACCTTCATTGGATCAGATTTCTCATAATAGATGTGTTTTATTTCCGTTTATTGCAGAAAACGTGGTTTGCGTATTGTTTGACATAAATATTGCAGAAAAATTATTATTAATTATTTTATATTACAGGGTGTTTCCTATATACATAACATGTTTTTTTAGAAATCTCATTTCTATTATAACGTTGAATTCATAAGAAGATCTAATTGTTCAGTTAATATAATGTTAAAGAAATTCATTTTTGGGCGTGTTCATACATTATACAGTGTGAGTTGTAAAATTGCTAAAGTGAGCATCTATTATTTTTTCCATTAATAAGTAACCCTGTATAAACCATGTGTCCTAGAATTTTTATATTAAATTATACAAATCTACGACTCATCACACTAAATTCTACAAGTTTGCAAAAAATGTACAAATTAACTTATTGTAGTTTATACAGGGTTACTCATTAATGGCAAAAAATGGTATATGCCCACTATAGCTATATTTACGACTTACACTGTACAATATATGAACACGTCCAAGAACTCATTTAATTGTGCGATTACATCTTATATATTCATCGTTGTAATAAAAAAAATTTTGTGAAAAAAAAAAGTTACATATATTGGAAACACACTGTAATAAAATATAATTAATGGTAACTGTTTTATCCCATATTTTTGTCAAATAATGCGAAAATTACCTTTCCTGCAATATACAGAAATAATACACGTCTGTTATGAGAAATCTGATAAGAAAAAGGAGACATTTCCGATGTTTAACACCCTATATCTAGAAAACTAGTGATACAATTTTAACAATATTCTGCTCAGTTAAACACTAAACATTTGTTAACGTTACAATGTTATAACATACAAAGTTGACAGAGAGAATTTAAAACTATGGGATAGTATAAAAAAATGAATTTTTTCAATATGTATAGTTTTTGCAATCAGTTTAACATCCTGTTGAGTATAAAGAGCCGGATAATATATCTGTTTAATGTCGTATTAAAGTTTCAGGATGAATGGTTCGTACAGGATGATTCATTAATAGGAAAAATAATATATGTCTTTTCTAGCTATATTTATGGCTCACACTGTATATTATATGAAGCACATCCAAGAAATTATTATTTTAACAAGATATTAATTGTGCCATAACATCTTTTTATGTTTTCAACGTTGTAATAAAAAAAATATTTTTTCGAAAAGCACATGTCACGTATTTTTTAAATACTTTGTAATTCAGCAAAATTTATGGCAATTGTTTTGTAAAATATTTATGTCCAATAATGTACTAATCACAATTTCTCCACTAACCGGAAATAAAACACATCTATCATGCGAAATCTGATATTAAAAAAACTCGAAAACTAGTCATCGATTCTGTTTGAGCCCATGGACTCTTTTTGTCAGAACATCAACTTCTACAACATACCAAAATTTCAAACAATTTGACGGAAGTCCATTTTTTCATAAGAAAGGTGCCTGGTCCCAATTGTGGAACATAATTTGTTGCTTATATTTGACATATGGGGCGAAGTAAAATTATAGGTATATAGGGTGACTTAAACAATACAAACATAGAAACAGTCAATAAGGTAGAGCCAAAGAGGTTAATACTGTAGAGCACGTGAAGTAGCGGAATTCATGTAATATCAATAGAAAGAGAGAGAGAATAAGCGTGTCGTTTCTGATTGGTCAGTGTCAGTGGTGACGTCTACTATTGGTAGGGTAGAGCGACATAGCAAGCGCTCCCTGATATTGTCTTTCTCTTTCTATTGTTATTACACAACCACTTACAATAACGCCCATACCTAATTCACTCTACGTATATAATAGCTCTATGGGTAGACCGAATTAACATTGTGTCGAGTTCAATTATAGTTGTACGGAGTGATAAATAATTTATATTCGGTGACCATTACACAAAACATATATAGGGTGGTTGCAATATAGGGTGATTAGAGTTAGACTTATAGAAAGTGGTTCAAATAATAAAACAAATAAAAAAGGTTAAAAAACATATGGGTAATATAGAAAAAAAAAATACAAATTAGAGAGGGAGAGATAAGAATACGATAAAATAATCAATAAGAATTGTACCTTAACAAGATAATATATGCCAGAAAATATTTATTGATTGCACACGATTTCTAAACGGTGTTTATTTTAAGCCAGTTGAAGTCATATTGTAAGTATAAATTACAACTCGAAGTCATGAATAATTGTAATACCTCTAGGCACGACGTCTACATAGCATATTCCCAATTTACATATAGTTGTGGTATTTGGTTGCTGCTATAAATCTAATTTCCTACCAAATATTTCCCTCATCATTTCGGTGTAATGTTCACCTTCACTAATGGACGCCAGCATCAGCCGTTTAACTTAGTTGTTAGCGGGTTTATCTGGAAACACTTTTTTCCTTTTCACAGTGTCCTATTTAGTAAAGCTCTTAGGCTTATTAGTTCGTCTGTGCTTAAGGATGACAAATTTCGAAGCGCCCGCGTGTGAGAGAGAAAAAGGGACAGTTTCGAATAGTATGTGTCACTTAAGAGATAAAGGTTTTTGAAGCATCCGAAAGTTTTCCGTCATGTAAAAAATGATGAAAAACTTGAGCATCGATGCTTCCTCAAGGGGATCTTTTGTGTGTGTAGGTGGAGTGGGATATAAGGACTTTAGACGTTGTTAATTCTTGTCGACTTTCATTTGTATGGAAAAACTTTGCGAAAAAACTTGCTAAAAGTGAATACAATAGATATCAAACTCTTTACACCATTAGTTATATATAATTTCAACATTTCTTTGTGATGACGGTATTCGCAAGAAATTTTGTTTATGATATTTTATTCTCAAAACGGACAGTGTGTTTTTTGCACCCCATTTATGTAATATATAAAATTCTAGTAAATAAATACTTGAATTTTTCAACGACTCGTTTTAATTCTTATCAATAATTTCATAGCCTATTAACATTTGCAGTCACAACTTCTCAGAACAATCTATATGGCATGTATATGCTGTCTTACGATGTAATAAATTTTGTTGGGAAAACATGTAGGTCTCTAAGTGTACGAATAAATGAACATGGAAATTAAGTAAATAAACATTAATTTAGTAAATCCAAAAGATATTAAACATTCTTAGGAGCTATGTTATAGACGATAATTTCACCATAATACAATACAATTCATTGAACGCGAGACAATATATTGTTTCTAGTCGAGGACTTTCAACAGTTGCACTTCACTCAGCTTATTGAAACTTCTGAAACACCCAGATGTCGATATTCATTTCACATAATTCATTTAATGAATGTTGTTTTTATGCATTTCTGTAGTCACTTAATATTTACATTTGTTTGAATTTATTTCTATCCCACCATTTTCAAAATGAAAATTGTGATAATAAGACGCGTTACCAAGGGTTATGTCGGTGATGCGTAGCGACAGTGGCCGAAGACGGGGTTTCCAAATGTTTTTAATTTGGATGCTGGGCTCACTAATTATATTATCGTTCGAGATTATATATGCTGTTTCTATAAATTTTCTTTTATACCAATGCTCCTCCTTGTGAATTACCCTGGCCTGGTCCCAGTTGATGTTGTGGTGTTCGGTCCACGTGTGGCTAGCTAGTCCAGATTTCGTTAGCTCCGCCCTTTGAGTAGCTGTGCGATGTTCCTTAACCCTGGTGTCCAGCGGTCGCTTTGTCTCTCCAATGTAAATATTGCCACATTTACAAGGTGTACGTATATACAGTTATTTGGTATTGCTGGAGCGTCCTGCCTCGTTCTTGTAATCATGCTCCTTAGAGTGTTGCTGATTTTAAAGATCATTCTGATTCCATATCTGTGTGCAATTCGTCTAAGTCTCTCCGACAAGTCTTTAGTATACGATAATAATAGTGTTGCTATCGTGGTTTCCTCTTCCTGCCTAGGTGGTTTGTCCAGTTCTTCAAACGCCTTGTTAATGATGGTTTCCGGGTATCCATTCGCCAAAAGATCTTTTCTAAGTTTCACTTGTTCTTCTTTGAGGACTTCTGGCGGACTACAGATATTTTTGGCTCTATGGATTAGAGTTTTGATGATGCCAGTTTTCGTTGTTGATGGGTGGTTAGAATTATAATGTAGATACAGTTCTGTGTGGGTAGCCTTCCTGTAGACTATTGTTTGGATTCCGGTCCTAGTCCTTTGACACTTTACATCTAGGAATGGTAGGCACCCGCCTATCATCCTTCTTCCATCTCCATGGTAAATCTAATGGATGGTTGGCATCGGTTTAGGTGCTCCAGGAATGCCTAGTTGTGTTTCTCCATGTTGCCAAATAATGAAGGTGTCATCGACATACCTCAACCATAGCTTAGGCTGCTTCTCCTATCTCTTCAGTGCATGAACTTCGAACCACTCCAGGTAAATGTTGGCGACGATTGGCGATAACGGGGAGCCCATAGGCAATCCATCTTCTTGTACGAAGAACCTGTCCTTCTCTTGAAAGTAGCAGTTCTTGAGGCAACGTTGCGTAAGTCCATGATTGAATTTATTATACTCTTTCTGTTTAACCAGTTATTGCTTTCCTGTCTACTGTTTACGATCATGTAACTTAACTCTTCCAGTTTATTAAATATACAGTGTAGGGTGTTCTATTATTCAGTTTTTCCAATTTTACAAAGCCTAAATTTTAGAAAATTATTTATATTGCACTCTGTGTATTCAGTAGAGGCATTAATTTTAACAGACAATGTGTGTAATATGTTTTTAAAGCATATGCATAATTGTGGCACTAAAAAGTTAATTCCACCCACAAATAAATTCAGTTCTGGGAAATTACTATATAGATTTAACTTAAAGAAGTTATACTTTCGCCAATAGATTTTTTTGTACTTCTTTTTTAAATCTCTCCCTTTAAAATAACTATTTTTCAGTACTTTTAAAGGTTACTTAAAATTTGATTTTTCGAGAAATAATTCTGTTTCTGCTTTATTAGACTACTTGTAATTAATTTTTAATTTACATCTTTGTTCATGTATTTCCAGGATATATAAAAAATTATGAATACAAAATTTATTTTTATGTAAAAGAAAGTTAATTGGTTAAAATTGAATCTTTTAGCGCAAAACTCCAAAATTTCGGAGTTGTGGGTGGGCGTTTCAACCCCCAACCTGGCTAAAAATGTCCTGAAATGTCAAAATTTAAATCAAATTCCCTACAGATGGCCATGGATATCAGGGTTGCCAGATCTACCTATTTATCGTGAATCTTTCGACCTGTGCATAATTCCACGATTTTAGTCAGATTATGTCAAGCTTACCCGACAAAAATAAAAAGAATCTGAATGAGAAATATAATATTAAACTTTAGAAAATATTACACGAAATAAATTGATCAGGTGCAACATAATTCTGATTTTAGTTGACAAACCATATTTACATTGCAATAAAAGTTGCAAATTTGCGAGAGACCATTAAACGGCGATTATTATGTAATATAATTTTCGTGGCTTCTGTTTCAATAGCATAATTATGTAGGATAAGTTTAGCTTGTTAGTTTTGCATTTTATTTAGTTTTTCTCTCACAACGGAGTCAATCCATCTGTACGATTTTCTGTCCAAGCAATCTGACAGCACTGTCACTTGTATGGACGCAAATAATGAATTTTTATTTTATTTAATGAATGAACCAATATTACAAGTACATTTTATCATTTCTCACCGAATATCGTCAGTAGCTACTAAACAAAACAATATAACAAGGTACATTCTGCAATTGTGGGCCTTTTTTTATTATAAGTAGTTGAACGGAGTAAAGTCGTTTCAGATGTGCTTCAGAGGTGCTTTTTTGACGTCTCCCTGTGTACCTATTAATTTTACTATAGTGCTTTACCTCTTTGTGATAACAAACTGTACGGCTTCTGAAACTACTATGGATGGGTTAAGCCATAAATATCAAAAACACTACCTTAGTAATAGAATTTAATAAATAAGTATAAAATTAACCATAACAACAATGTTTAAATAAGAAAAATTAAAATTTCAATAATAAGCTTTACAAAAATGCTGAACAATTTTTTATACATCACATTAACATTAATTATCGTTCGTATCAAAGAGATTCGAACTTGTCACCCTCCGAATAGCCTTTTTCAGACCCGTAGCTTTTTCCTCCCTTGTCTTCAAAGTCTTGGTAGTTTCTTGCAAATTTGTCGTATCCTCTAGCACCATCATAGCCTGAATTCTCTCCGGCATACTTACCGTGGTCAGATAGTTCTTGGGCACCGTATTCATCCGCATTGTGCCTGCTATCGTGGTGTCCGCCCTTTTTGTAGGCGCCTTCTTTAGCAGCTTGCTGGGCATCAAAATCACCATGTCTGTGGAAGAACCCTCTTCTGTCGGCCTTGTCGTAGAAAGTATGGTCCTTCTTGAATTCGTCTTTGTTCAGGACCTTATGGTATCCTGTAGTCTTTGAATTTTTGTCGTGGGCTTTTTCGCTGGAGAAGGAGCCTCCTCGATGGGCTTTGGCAGCGTGGTGTTGATTGGAATAGTGCTTGGCTGCATCATGGCTTCCGCTTTTCTTGGCTCCGCTGGCATCGTATTGACCTTTATGGTGCTCAATGTCATGTTGACCTTTTAGACCTTTGGCGTAGGCATTTACGTGTGAATATCCCGTAGTGCCCTTTTCACCGTGAGCTGACTTATGGGCATCACCGTAGTTTGAACCCCCAGATTTGATGTAGTTAGCTGCAGCTCTGAAAGGAAAAATACTTTTTGTAATACTGATTAGAAATTAGGAGAACATAGCAACATAGCATAGCATTATTGACCGACTTCCAAACATGAGAAGGTTATCAATTCGTGGGCAAGTTTTTTTATGTTTGCTCAGTGATTATTCAAAAACGGCTTGACAATTTTGATGATGTTCCAGCTTGATTTTGTATAATTTTCTATAATCGTAAAAATATGTGCAAAAACCCGTAAACATCAATGTAAATGTCAAATTTCATAAATATCTAGCTTAAATGTTAGTAAAGTATATCGTATAGTGCTCACAGTCAAGAGAAATGGCCCAAAATATTCCATTAGTGTATCGAAAATAAAAATTGTTGGGTGAGCGATCTTTTCTTTATGTACGGTATACGGCTGTAGATGTGTGTGTGCATAGAAATTCAAGTAGCAAGCAATGTGCGCAGTTGAAATATAGGGGAAAATAAAATTAAAGTTAGACAAGTGGGTTTAAAAAAAATCTTACAAATAAATGTGATATTGGGTGGTACATAAGCAATTATAGGATGGTTGAAATATAAGGTGGATTAGAATCAAAGTTATAAAAGATGGTTCAAAAAATGTTGCATGGGGTGGCACATAAGTAGGTGCGTATACAAGGTGGTTGAAATAAGAGTGAAGTAAAACTATAGTTATGCAGAGTGGATTAAAAAACTTGAAAGAAAATGGTTAAATAAGCATATGCAGTAGGGATATTCGAGTTATAGGGCGTAGGGTTCAAAAAATCTTAGAAGCAGTTGCATATACAGGATGATTGAAATAAAAGGTGTAGTGGAATTATAGTTATACAGGGTGATTTAAAGAATAGAAAAATATAAACAGTCAATAGAGTGGAGAGGATTAATACTGATACAGGGCGATTGTAACATCGTGAACAGTTGAATTATAGTTGTACAGGGTGATTCAGAAAATGATTCAAATAATTTATATTAGGTGACTAATACACACAAACATACACAGGGTGGTTGCAATATAGGATGAATTAGAATTACACTTATCGAAAATGCTCCAAATAATAAAGCAAATAAAAATACAAATTAGAGAGTGAGGGAGAGATAAGAATACGCTAAAAAAATCAATAGAATTTTACCTTAAATCATATAAAAAAGAATATATGTCAGAAAATATTTTTAAGCCAGTTGTTTTGGTTGATAGTGGTTTTTTCCGTTAATCTTCAATGTTTCGAAAAAAATTGAACATATCAAAGAGTTAGTTAATTAACTGGGGGTTCTCATATTTCTTTAAAAAATATTATCTAAGTTCGAAGGAAAACGTTTCAGGGGTTGGTTATTTAAACTTGAAGAAAAAAATAAAAAGTGTTAATTTATTGATATATAATGTTCACCAATTTTGGTTTGTTCCCTTAATATACAAGGGAAATCAAATAATTATTTTTGAGACTTTTGGGGCGTAACAATTTTCATGTAAGTAATTATTTTCGTTGTTACATAGGTACACTTAAATTATTCTCTCAGAAAACAAACAGATTCTGTTTAGCAACAAATAGACATAGGAAACAAATTACGCAATTGGTTGTATTTGGTGGCAGTGTTAAAAACCTTAATTTATAGGTACACCAGTCTTTAGACCATAACAGAAGTCATTTTACGATACAAAATTTAATAGCAACTAATAATATTTTAACAGCAAATTCGTCGAAGTAAAAATAATAAAGATCCACAAAAATATAGATTTCCTCTGTTTTTGCTAATAATATGAAAAGTAATGCTGCTAATGGAATTTTTTTTAAAAATTCAGAAATCCTTTTTAATGAGCATTTGTAATTCATGATTGGATCATATTTCACACAGAAAAGTTAAAAAAACTAGTACAAAGTGGACTTTTTCAAAAATTCCGAACTTGGTGGTAACTAGATCTGGAACGTTAATCTGTTTCCAAATGATAGTTTGAATGAATGAATGTTAAATTTATATGGGCTCAAGATCGATACCTACTGCGGAATAAGTAGTATTTAAAAAATTGTTATTAAAATAATTTAAAGAAATATTTAGAAACTGCACTATATTAACCAGGCAAGTCAAATCAGGATATACTAAAAATATTTTGACACTTCATATAGTGCATTTTAATTTGTCTATCTTGAATTCTCGTTATAATGCCGGAAAACTGGTTTAAAATGAAAGTAAATAGTGCATTAAATTACAAATATGCAAAAGTCAGCCAATAAGGAAGAAAAATAAGAGTCACTCTTTCAAGTCATTATTCAGAAACATTATTAATACATTTTACAGCACTATAACAAAAATCGAAGATATACAAAATATATTCTCTACGTCCCAACAGAACTATCGTTGTTTATATGGTACGTTTTGCAAAATATTTCTATGAATTATTTAAATTGCAACAACGAACAATACTGATTTTGAACTGAATTATCTTAAACTCAGATGGTATCCGAAGAATGTACAATAATGTTCCAGCTTTTATTATATCAAAGTTATGAACTAAAAAAAACTTTTTACCGAATTTTCCGCTTTTTATTGAATATTTTCTGATTCTAAACAACTTTTTTATTGATGTAACTTTAAACAAGACACTCAAGGAGTACTCAGAAAATATATGTAATATCAAACTGGATGAAATGTTATAAAAAGTAAAGAAAAATTTGAGCAGAAATCTAATAAGAATTGTACTACAGAAAAACCCAGATATTTAAAATTGTTAAGAAGGCTTTAAATTAACGCCTTAATGCGAATATAAAATATATAATATTTTATACATTTATTAAACATTAAGAACAGTAATAGTTACAAAAGTAACTTATTTTAGAGCCCTTAAGATCGTATGAACAAAATTTACGTTACCTATTATCATCAAAAAGGGTCATTTTTCTTCTTAAGCGTCATTTATGTTTACAGTTTTACATACTTTAGAAGCACATTCAAGGCAAGGTTTTAATATATTTCACAAAGAAGTTTAATTTTAGGAGACCAATGTAGCAGGTCTAGCGTTTTTTACATTATACCTCCCGTGTGGCTTCTGGAATTTCCTGGGGAAAGCCTAAAATTATTCGTTTTTGAGCCATATTAAATTATCCATAAATTGTGTTAAGAAATTTGCGTTATCTATTCTAGAACCATTTTTGGGTGACATCAGAATATGAGAACGGTGAGAATATCGTACATTTGTACAAAATAATTATATATTTGAAAATTCAGTCCTTTTGAGGCCTTCTGAATTATAGAAAAATGTTAATTTGAGCTTGAATGTTTGACAGGCCTCTAATGACATAAACAAAGAAATTCTACAGATTTTAAATAAACAAGGTAACAGAAAATTTCAAAGGACATGTGTAAGTCTGCTTTCAAGAAATTGTACGACATTTCTTGAAAATGTATGTGGCTCCCTTAGGGGTGCATTCTCAAGAAACGCGACCAAGAATTCTGTTTCTCTGTTTCAGTGGTACTATTCACATCATAAGAGATTACCTAAGAAAAACCTGATGAACTATCGGTAGGTTTATAGGGTTGTTCTGAAGGAACATTAATTGTCTCCAACCGGGTAAAATTGAATTCTACGGACGTAGAAACCATGCAATCGTCTTCTTATAACAGAATTAAGACTGATAATTCAATTTTTATTGTGTGTTGTGTTCTTCTTTGTGCAGTTTTGTTAATGGCATGTTCACACATTTTATATTTTTCGAATTATTGTTTTTTTTTATATAAATTTTATGTTAATTTCTTCGAATATTTTGTTGAAATGAAATTTATTACATTTGCAAGGACGATTTATAAATTTTTTGAGTTTCGGATTGTGCATGTTGGTTTAGATTTCCATATAATTGATGTTAGTGTTTTCTTCATCTGTCAGCGCCATTAGAATCTTTTCGTCAGTACAGTTATCCACTATTTCCTTAAGTAAATCACCATCTGATCAATAATAATAGTTTTGGTAGGAGAATATAAATCTTGAGATGAATTAAGAAAGGTTTTAAAAATTTGTGTAGCTGGTGCAAATGGGATTTTGGAGTCTCGAGGATCTATCAGTAAAATTTCAAACTCACTTTCATGATTGCAAATAAATATAAAATAATAATAAAAGCTCTGTTAGGTATAAGGCGTCAAGTTCAGTTCTTTGTTCATTGTTATACTTATATCTCGTAAGGTGTAGTTTTATATTAATCCACCGGTTTCAACAAATAACGGGACCAACTTTGCTTTCTAAGTTCGTAGACGGGCGTAGACTAGTAACCAGGAAAGGAATGTTATGATCTTTCTTTCTAGTTCGAAATACACAACTTTTTTTGTGACTATCTGTAGCGACTTTTCCATACTTTGTTATTTACATCAGCTTTATTTTCACTATTTACCTGGTATATCGGAAACTTATGGTAACAAGGCATTCACGCTGAAGCTGAGTTCTATGAGATAAACTGAGACTTTTGAAATGTGAATATTCCGGCAACTACTCAAAGTCTCTTTTGGCCTGACCGAGTGTCCAATGAAGTCATCCTGGAAAAACTGGACAGAGAAAGAGTGTTTCTGACAAAGAAGTACGAACTTTTGCAAGTATTAAGGAAAAGAAAGAGAGCAAAAGAGGTCCAGGTAGGACAGAGCCCACTTGGATGAAGAATATTGGAGACTGACCGAACAGGAATATCTAGATACTGATACAGAGCAGATAATGCATATTACTCATTTTGTAATTATGCCTTACGAACTTTAATTATCTAAATTAATTCAAACTTATTATAGGTAAAAGTTGCAAAAATATTTTTATATTTATAAAATGATATAACTGATACATACCTGTGCCAAAAACCATTGGAAAAGGAAGAGATTACAACAAAAATTAAAGGAAAAAAAATTATGAGTTATCTGAAGATTCCATGTTACGTTGATAAACAAAATAATAAGTCGAAATATACTACTATAATTAACAACCAAATACGATAATAAAATTAATACTTAATAAGACGTCTAACATATTTTGAGAAAGTTATATAATCGTCTTTAAATTATACAGTCAGGACGCGTGGGTTGGAACAAATTCATTTAAAATTCAGGTGATGATTTTTGGAAAAACGCTGAGACACGTCGGTTTTTTTTTGAACTGCGGTGATAAAGTCATTTATACAGGGTGGGCCAGAAATAAATTGCGACTACCAACTTCATCTTTTCAAATAGAAACATTTGTTTTTTATTTTATTTTTGAATTCTGGATTGAGTTCTAAGTATTTTTCATTTTCTATACCTAAAATGAACAATTATAAAAAAATACATATCTTTCTATAGTTAAGAAAACAACGTTAAACATAAGGTCTTTGTTGGTTTGAACCTATTTATTTACGTCTGGTTTTTATGGTTGTTGTGCGTATTTTATTTTAACACTTGTTTATTTCCATAGAACCTTTACTATAATTTTACTTCAAATAAGTAGTTGTCAAGTGCAGTTGCAAAGTTTCAAAGTATGGTGCGTTTACCTGAAAAGCAGCGAATAGAAATTTTGACGATGGTAGGATATGGCGACAGAACTCGAACACAAGCTAAAGTTTACCCGGTGCGTCCTATTACACGATCGGTAGTTAGTGAAATAGAAAAACCTTTCTAGAATGTGGCTACGTAAGAGACAATTACAAACCCAAACATCTTCCAGAAGAATTAAATGTTTTGCTCGATTTACAAGAAAATTCTGACAAATCCACTAGATAAATAGCCGTAGAACAGTCAATAAGTAAATCTTCTGTTCTAAAATGTTTGCATAGAAATAAATGGCACCCCTACAAAGTTCATTTAGTACAGGAACTGACTGAGGATGATTTGGACCGGAGAGTAGAATTTTGAGAAATAATGATGGATAGATGCAATACTTTTCAAGTAAGGTAGTGAGTACTTCAATTGTGGTCCTTTTTTTGTTGAGTGAACACTTAACTCGGAAAAGTATTAAGTTTCATAGAACTTTACCCGAATGGTGAAAACCCCAATATACTGGCAGATTCGGTATGGTTTCAACAGGATGGAGCGCCCCCGCACCATTCGCGAACAATGCGAAATTATCTTGACAATATTTTCCCAAATAGATAGACCGGAAGAAGAGATAATATCAAATAACCAGCTAGGTCTCTAGATCTAAGCCCGTTACATTTTTATCTTGGGGGTTACGTGAAATCGAAAGTCTAATTCAATAAGCCGGAAAATATCCAGGTATTTAAGAATAGAATTAGGGCCGAAATACAACGAATCCTGCCACAAACGCTAAATGAAGTGTTACGAGAATTTAAAAACCTTGCTAGGTATTGTCAGGAAGTTAATGGTCAACAATGTGAACATTTAATTTGATATTTTGATGTTTTTTTTTCTTTAATTTTGAAATAAATGTATTTTTTTAATAACTGTTAATTTTCGGTATAGGACATTGTACATGAAAAATACTTAGAATTCAATGCAGAATTCAAAAATAAAATAAAAAACAAATGTATCCATTTGAAAAAATGAAGTTTGTGTTCGCAATTTATTTCTGACCCACCCTGTATAAATGAGTTTATCATCACAAAAACCGCAGTCCAAAAAAAAAACAGACGTGTCCGAGCGTTTTTCCAAAAAACCAACACCTGAATTTTAAATTTGAAGACGCAACTGATGAAGGTTCCCGACCAGAACCAATATATTTTATATTTATATATAATATATATTGTCTTGCGTACAAAGGAATGACACCTCGAAGAGAGTACCTGCATTTTAAATGAATTTGTTCCAACCCACTCGTCCTCACTGTATATTGCAGCAAATAACAATGCACTATTTTATGTGTTATCTCATCTAACTACTTTCAAACTGGAATCATAGGGCGAACAGTTTCGTTGCACCGATTATTACCGATTATGAGTATTATAGCAATAACTGGCTGAAGTAGTCGGTATTTGTTCATCATTCATCATGTATGGAGTAGTTTTTAATAAATAAAGGTACTTACACTACCGGTTATATTAAAGAGGGGGATTTTCTAAGAAATTGAATTGTTGCAGGGGTCTTCGTGACCGCTCTATGGAAGTTAAGGGTTAACATAACCTCTTGCAGGCCTTACTAAAGGAAATTATTAATAATTTTCCATTGTCTTTATGGGGATGAAAATAAAACACAATTTAAGAGGACCCGAATACATATTGTGATGATTTGAACAGTGATGAATTTTATTTAAGCGCGTAAATATTAGGTATATTTCAATTTGAACACAACATAAATATCCTAAAAGGTGCCTTCGGTTGTATTTTATTCGATATGTTTTGCTTGAATACCCGCCCTCGGTCATGCAGTAATTGGAGCCAACGGCGTTCAAATAATGAAATAGCACGGTATAGAAAATGAGGCGTTTATATTAGTGATTTATTATAGGAACAAAGAGATTTTAAATCGCAAATGTGCATCATACGCAATATGGAATGTGTCCGATAATATTGTCAAATATTTTATCAAAAAGATATAGGATATATAGTTTGAAATTAAGCCAAATTTCAATGACCCAAAATTGCATATTGAGCCCTCAGTTTATGGAGTAGTCGCGATTGGAATTAGTCCCATAGACTTTATATTTTTTCCCAGCAGTTATACTCCGATCAATAGAAAGCTAGAATCGAAAAATGACATCACTTTAAAAATGTTCGTGCTCGTATCATCGTTATACCGTATGAAGTCAAAATGACGCCAAACAAAAGTTTTCTATTAATTGGAGTCTCCCGGCGGCTTTGTCCATTTCTACTATTTTTATATTTGTGCAAATTTTTGCGCCTGTGCTCAGACGACCAGAAATACACACAAGGGCTAGTGTGGGAGTCGAACCCAACAAGCTAAACTCAACTCAGTTCCTCTGTCGTTTTCTTAAACCATGAACAGTTAACGTTGTTAGTTACCGCTATACAGGGTGTCAAATGTTTAAATGTTTACATTTAAAAGTAAAAATTTGCCCTAATCCCAAGACGTCTTTAATTATAGGTATTTATATTTTTATATAGGTATTTATATTTTTTATATAAATTTGGCAGCCATTAAATTTTTTTTAAAAGTAATATCCATCTAGTTGTAAGTATATGCTTTTATCCATACGAGAAATACGGACTATTGATTATTTGATAAAACTAGTTGCTACAGCTAAAAAAATCCGAATAACGCAGATGCTATGAAAATTAAATTCAAACACATGTATGACAACAAAAACAAAATTGATTTTTCTGCTTTATTAACAGAAAATGATATTTTTATGGGAATAAGAATCCCAGATAATTAATTTAAAACAATGGTTCAAGTTTTTTTCAGATCCCCAATCTGTATATTTCAGATTCAAATTGCGATCTTTCTGCAAATAAATTTTTGCTTGTTGCTCTTCAAAATTTATTTTTACTTCATTAACGTCCACAATAATCCAATGACATAGAAGAATATTTTTTTAAGCATTCATACATTCTCTTCTTTTGTTTCTTCATATATTTCGTTCATCTTGAAAACACTTTATTTTGCCAGTTAAAGATAGAAGCATTCTAATTTGCTGTACCAATTACAATTAGCAAACCCTATATAAATTCTAGTGTATTAAGAAATAAATTCTTTTCATTACCCAATATAATAGAAAATTTAACACTTTTCCATGTTTACATTTTTAAATTTCTTGGTGATAACACGACAATTACTGTCTGTTTATTTCAAATACATCAAACGTTTTAAGGGTCTAAGTTAGACCCCGTTTATAATAGGAATAAAAAATAGTATTTGTTGTAAAGTATTAACGGATACAATTGTTACTATCCATACTGTACTATTTTAGGTGTAATTTTTTTTATTGAAATATGAAGTGAAATTGAAACAAGCGTATTTTATGATTTGAGTTCTCCCAGTCTATACGAAGCAGAATTATTGTTTTGTGGCACCAGATAGAGAATGGAATGGACATTACTAGAAGCACAGTGAACAATAGTTGGTACGAAGAAACGGAAGAAATGCAAAGCTGTTACCACACCACGTGAAGATCGGTATATTAGTCAATCAGGCTGTCGGAGTAGGTCAATACTGTTTCGGCCGTAAGATGGTAGTTCTAGACCACTTATAGGGTAAATTCGAATGCAATAGTTCGAAGAAGTGTTTTGGCTTCAGGTTTGCGATCCAGGAGACCTTTAAGGGTCTCAGTACTAACTGCTCGTCATCGGGCAGTCTATAGTAGGCCAGAGTTTACCAAAATTGACGTTTAGTTGACTGGAGAAACGTGCATTTTATTGATCAGTCCTGGTTTGAATCAGTGAGTTATGATTATCGAGTTGGGTTTGGACAGAATCCGGAAATGCACACCGACTGGAAACAGCGATTGGAGTTGCCCCTTACCGAGGCGGGACAGAAATGTTTTGGGCCACAATGACAGGCGCATATTACCTTAATAATGCAGTCATTATATCCCTACGTATTGAATTAGGTGACCGGTTTGTTTCAATGGACGACAGTGCCAGGCCCCATAGGACTAGAGCGGATCAAGCAGAGCTACGAAATCAAAATGTCATTAGTTTGGGATGGCCACCGTTGTCACCTGATACAAATCCCATCGATCATGTGTGGGACTACTTCAAGAGGGCCAGTTTTAACAGAATTAGCCCACCCAGAAAGCCACTAGAACTGATTGTTGCTGCTATAGAGGAATGGGAAAATGTATCTCAAGAGATGAATAACTTGATTATAAGAAGTAGAGATTCAAATACCCAATATTAATTTGCTTTGTTTAGTTATCTTTGAGAAAATTTTATTTAGAACGGTTTATTAATTTTTGGAGAATTTTATTTGTTATAGATTTATTGTCACTGATAAAAAAATTACTAAAAACTTTTTGTAAAGTTTTTTTGTTAAGATTGAAAACTGACATTTAGAATTCTTTAACATCAACGATTTGCTATTCGCTTTAACCATTTGCTTCATACTCTAGATAACCTAATTTATCCATTTGCTTTGTTTGCGTATATTAGGCTAATTATACGGATATTAATCCAACTTTAGTAGAAACAATCTGGCGAGCATAGCTACAAGATTATAATCACTAGTCCTTCCATATTTTCAGCGAACTACATTTCAGCTAACATAAATTTTCACAGAAACCTTTCGGTGTAAACAAATGCCAGCACATTTTGACACTGATGCTCAGTATTAAAACCGACGTTCAACCGAAAACTTCAAAGCTTTGTGATAAAAGTCCCTTCAACCGGATGGAAATGTAGCCATAACTGAATTGCAGGCCGGGCAAACTGGCGCATTTTGCGAAATCATTGTGCAGCGATAATAACTTGCTTTTTCACAGGATAGATGCGGAACGTTGTACTAGTTAAAAGTGATATTGTTTTTAATAGATGTAATGCTTTCACGTAAAGTGGTGTGCTAATATTGACATTAAAATAAATGAGTTTACTGGATATGCACATAAATAGGTTTGCATTTATAACTTTTTGGGGCATCAAAAATACTGAACTGATTCAGCCCCTGTGTGATGGAAATTTATTGTCGAAACAAAAATTAAATTCAAACAGAATTTCCAAAACTAAAATTAAAAAAAACTGTTTAATGAGGTTCTATATTGCCAAATTTATAGAATTTATATACTACAAAAAATGAAAACTGATTTATTTGTATAGAATATCGAACACAATTTGTTGCATTTAACTTTAGAGTAAGCCTGTACATAACGAACCGAATATTAATGAATGAAAACCAAACATTTTTAATATTAAATAAAGAATCCTATCATATCAAACAACAAAATTTATTCTCTGAAGCGTTGACGCCGAGTATGTACAGTGCATCCCATTTTGGTTGAGATTGCCAGGTTACTCGGTTGTTATTGAAGATAGAGTCTTGCGGTTTTCACATACCTATTCTACTTTTTTATGAAACTCAGGATGGCCATATCAGATTTTGCATAAGTGTTTCCATTTATAAGATACAGGGCGATTTTGATAATTTATACTTTTTGGACCCCCTCTATATCTACGAAGTTATTAGAAATTGCGCTAAGAACTATGTCTAATAGAAAATTTTGCATAGAATCTAGTGGAGTACTCAATTTTTTTTCCGAGTACGGTTTTGAAGATACTACACAACATTATATATTTTTAAAGGAACACCCTGTATTTTATTATTTCATTGAATTCGTTATTTTTTTTTCCTTTAAAATAATGTATAATACAATACACATGGTATTATTAGAAATGCGAAAAAAACACTAAAAGCTGAGTTTTTTGCTAGTAGGCCATGTATTTTCCATTTAAAAGGAGAATCAAACAAATAATTCCATTTGAGATTTTTTATAGGAGTCTATCAGCAAAGAAAAATAATGTTAACAATAATTCAATAACATGAAACACGAAATTTAGGTACCTAAAAGCAACTAATAAATTGTTATACATCGTTCATTATGTATAACAAACAGAACAAGTATTACAAATCAAATATCTATCTTAAAATTAATTTTGGACATTATTTATTACCTTATTGATTTAACTGCTCAAATTGTTGTCCATTTTCCCTAACACATAATTGGCAAACCTTTCCATCTCGCATGAATCCATTTAAAATTATTATAGAATTCCGCCTATCCCCAGACTTCTTGTGCGAAATTAGAAAATTACACTGGAGTTTCACGGGTCCAAAGAATTTAAAAAAAATATAAATTTAAACCTTACAAAGTCAATATTGCCCAGCACTAATATCCTGGTGATGCAGCAACACGGTTAAATTTTTGCAATTGGTTTTTAGACCAAACCCGAAGGGACAATGATTTTGTAAGGAAAGTTATGTGGTCAGACGAATCTCATATAAGCAGTGCCGGTATATTTAACAGGCAGAATACAAGATACTGGTATGATGAGAATTTTTGAACAAAAACAGCAGGGTCGATTTGGTTTTAATGTAGCCTGTTTCATACTGGGGACAAAAATAAAGTACGGCTTATTTGAAGGAACCCTTACCGCCAATAGGTACTTGACAATCCTAGAAGACTTGTTACCGGAAATATTGGAAGATGTTCCCCTCGCCTTTGGCAATTCTATACACTTTCAACAAGATGGCGCCCCTGCCCACAATTCTAGATTAATTGGGCGCTTTTTAGAAAATAATTTTCAAGGATTTTGGATAGGAACACATGGACCAATTAGGTGGCCTCCAAGATCACCCGATTTATCTATATTGGACTTTTTTTTGTGGGGTTATTTGAAAAATAAAATATATACCAAAAGACACAACAATCGCGAAGAACTTCGTGCCACAACGGTGGCAGCTTTTCGGGATTTACAAAGGCGACTTGTTATAATTTTAAATGCACTCAGGCGTATTGAAAAGGTTTGCCAATTATGTGTTAGGGAAAATCGACAACAATTTGAACAGTTAAATCAATAAGGTAATGTCCAAATTTAATTTTAAGATAGATATTTGATTTGTAATACTTGTTCTGTTTGTTATACATAATGAACGATGTATAACTATTTATTAGTTTCTTTTAGGTATCTAAATTTCGTTTCATGTTATTGAATTATTGTTAACATTATTTTTCTTTGCTGATAAACTCCTATAAAAAATCTCAAATGGAATTATTTGTTTGATTCTCCTTTTAAATGCAAAATACATGGCCTACTAGCAAAAAACTCAGCTTTTTAGTGTTTTTTAGCATTTCTAATAATACCATATGTATTGTATTATACTTTATTTTAAAGGGAAAAAAATAACGAATTCAATGAAATAATAAAATACAGGGTGTTCCATTTAAAAATATATAATGTTGTGTAGTATCTTCAAAACCATACTCGGAAAAAAAAATTGAGTACTCCACTGGATTATGTGCAAAATTTTTTATTAGACGTAGTTCTTAGCGCAAGAGTATTTCTAATAACTTCGTAGATATAGAAGGGGTCCAAAAAGTATAAATTATCAAAATCGCCCTGTATCTTATAAATGGAAACACTTATGCAAAATCTGATATGGCCATCCAGAGTTTCACAAAAAAGTAGAACAGGTACGTGAAAACCGCAAGACTCTATCTTCAATAACAAACGAGTAACCTGGCAATCTCAACCAAAATGGGATGCACTGTACATATATATGGTTATATATGGCTGCCCATACTTGTGAGAAGCAGGTGTGATTGACTTAATTATGGCTTTTGAAGTCTTTGGCTCTTAGATCTATGCGAATAGCAGATATTGACAATAGACCAAACGCACAAATTCTTTGACAAAATGGTTATCACCCGGACCATAATTCGTCAATCTCAACAACCCCCGAATACACCAACTCCGACAGAAACAGACCAACTACACCAGAAAGCCTTGCTTCTGTACATTCGAAGAGTAACTCAAATAAGGACAGTCTTCAACACCAACCAGACTATAGTAAACTTAACCGGGAACCTAAAAGGCAAAGTACCTAACGAGCATTGAGCAGTTTACGAAATTCCATGTCGAGATTGCCCACAAAGCTACATCGGTTGTACCAACAGGCGGGTCAACCATCGAGTATACGAACACTCTCTGTCAGTTCGTAAAAAAGATCCGACTTCAGCTCTCGCGTATCATCATATCCAAACATGGCACTGTATCAACTTCGAGGACAGTAGGACTATTATATCTCTCAATTTCCTTAGGCCATATAAATAGAGGGACGACCACTCTGTCTAAACCGACACGATGACAGTTCCCGCCTTCCTACAGCATAGACTTCCGTAATTGCCAGATTAAACAAACTAGACACGCTCACCAACACCCAACCAATCACCGAATAGCCCCTTCATCACGTGACTTCTCCCCTAATCGATCGATATTTATAAATAAAAGAAGCAGAACAGATTTACATTCAGTTCAGCCTAGTGACCCTTGGGGAGTAGGCAGATTGAGTCCCTGCGTTCGGTCTATCTAGACTCTGAAACTCTTTATCACTTTTTGCCTCTTGATAATGGCTCCAAAGTAGGAGTTGAAACGTCGAGTATTTAATAAATTCAGATGCGGTTCTCACCCTGAACCTAGTCTAGTTCATAATAATGGCAGCGGAAACCTCTCAGAACATATATATTACATCATATCGTCTTCCCTCAATTCACTTATTTCCCTGAATTTGATTTATTAAAAAAAATAGATATATGGTTTTGTAACTATTTAACAAAAAACCTTAAAAAGTAAAAAATATCTAGAATGACAAAAATACATTAAATAACATGAGAAAAAATGTTGACAACACCTTAACTGCCACAAATGTCAAAATATTTAAAAATGTCAAAAATATAAAAATTGCCAAGAACACCTGGAATACTAAAAACGGCAAAGAGGTCGAAAAATATCTAATCCAATATCAAGAATTTTAAAATGTTTAACTACTCATTAAATACGAATATTACCCAAGTCGTTGGCATAAATTTTGCTCACGAAAAATGGTGTGCAAACTGATTTCGCAGAAAGTCAATTAGATGTAGAAAGTATGAACATATCAAATGAGAAAATTGTTCAAGATAAACAAAAATAAAAAATTCCAACAACAAGATCAACAGTGACAACAACCACCTGGGGCCTGTTTCATAATCAACTTGTAACTTGTAGTTTTGTTACTTGTAGAATTTCGTTTCGAAATTCAACAAAATTATTCTACAAGTTATAACTTATAAAATCCAAAATATTAGTATTTTCAATTTGCAAGTCGTGTACATGTAGAATACTAATATTTTGGATATTACAATTTGTAACATGTAGAATAATTTTGTTAAATTAAGAAACGAAATTTGACAAGTTACAAAACTACAAGTTACAAGTTTATTATGAAACAGGCCCCAGGAAAGAAAAAAATGACAATAATGTTTAAAGTAACAAAAAAACGTCAAAATACCTGACAACAGAATAAATAATAAAATACCGAATAACTTCACATTCTTCATTTGAAGTGCAACGTTATATTTAAAATTTGTACAAGTGAGCTAACTCAAAAAATTACACATGAAATTGTTCGGCATTTTCGAGCATCACAGGGTTGATACCCACGATGTAAGTAGCTTTTATGTGCTATTCAGTTTTAGATGTTCAGTTACGCCATCTCACGGTTATTTTGAAATTATCTGAATACTTCCAGAGTTTTATCATTCACGTTTTCGTGCAGATCAATATAATCTTGGTATAACGAAGTATACATTTCCTTCTTATTGCCTATTCAAAACATGTTGGTATTGATAAATATTCCCTCGATATTCCAGGCAAAAGTGTTAATCTTGTACCTATCTCTTTCTAACATTCATTTATTTTACTTATAAATAAATACCACTAGCTAATTTTAAAAAATGGTAATCTCTGTGAAGAGTTTAATAAGCCTGTGCCAGTTCAAAATTCGTGCTTCAAATTTCACAGTCTGTCCAAATTTCAAGAATAAAATTCAGGACGCATTTAAAATTCCCAAATTCCCTTGAAATTCCGATCCCACCGTTTACCTCTTTACCTAGTACTACATCTAATATGGCATTAAAAGCACCGTTTAAGTTTCGTTTATGGCGTGATCCCTTTATTAACTACCCTTTTTAGGGTTCCGTATATACAATATACGGATACCCTTATAATATCACTCAGGATTTCTGCCTCTGTCAGATCACAGCCATTTTCTCGTAAACTACTGGACGGAAGAGGTTGAAACTTGGTATCAATGTATAGTTTGGTGACCCGATCAGGAGTAGATATCGTAAAAGAACAAAAATTGATTTTAGGGGTACTTCTGGCGCGAAAAACTAAAAAAATCGACCGTTCCCCCCCTGATCTCCGAAACTACTGAGCCTAAAATTTTGAAAAAAATAGGAAATACAGAACGTTGCCCGAACTTTACAGGAAAAATAAGGAGAAACCATTAATATTAATTTTGGGGGGCAAATTATAGAATTAAATAAAAATTTAAAAATAAAAAAAATTTCAAACGCATCATGTAATATATCAAATGAAAGATCTCATTCTGAGGAACACAAACATATTTTTTTCATATTTTACAAAAAATTATTTAAAAAGATATTAACGAAAATATACCAAAATTTACCCATCCCCCCCCTTATCTCCAAAACCATAAGCTGGAAAATTTTGAAAAAACAATGGAGGTCTAGCCCCTCACCTGAACTTTACTGGAAAAATAAGGAAAAACCCCTAATATTTTTTTGGGGGCAAATTATAGAATTAAATGGAAAATATAAAATTAAAATTGTTTCTAATCCAGCATGTTATATATCAAATAAAAGGGCTCATGATGAAGAAAACAAATATATTTTTTCCATATTTATAAAATAAATTAATTAAAAGATATTAACAAAAATATTTAAAAAAATACCCATCCCCCCTATCTCCGAAACCATAAGCTGGAAAATTTTGAAAAAACAATGGAAGTATAGCCCCTCACCTGAACTTTACTGGAAAAATAAGAAGAAACCCCTAATATTCATTTTGGGGGGCAAATTATAGAATTAAATAGAAAATAAAAAATTATAATTGTTTCTAACGGGTCATGTAATATATCAAATCCCAGGGCTCATTATGACGAATACAAATATATTTTTAAAATTTTTTTAAAATGAATATTTTAAAATATATTAAAAAAATATTAAAAAAAATTACCCATTCTCTCCGTTATTTCCCAATCTCTAAGAACTGTTTTATTGTTTATAGGAAAAATATGAAAAAAATCCCTAATTCTATTGTTTGGCCCCCAAATAATAGAATTAAACGGAAAATAAATTATTAGAAAACCCCCATAGTAATTTTAGGGACAAATTATACAATTAAATGGAAAATAAAGATTCAATTTTCAAACGCATCATGTAATATATCAGATAAAAGGCTCATTATGTGAATTACAAATATATCATATTTTTAAATCGTATAAAAAATATTAACAAAAATATTAAACATCGACTTAATTCCCACTTTAGAAACTACACTATTTAAATTTTGAAAAATATAATAATAATTTTGTAAAATATGTTTTATTTATATTTTTAAATAGTTTGAATAACAGATTTAATAATTTATAATTTAAACTTTGACCTATTTTGCCCTTTTTCTTTCAATCTACAGAGCCTCAAAACTCAGACAGTAGATTATAAAAGGCATCTCTGAAAGTTTATTAGTAAAATAAAACTCTAATGTTACTTTTTGGGGGCCAAATTAGGAAATTAAATACATATGTATTGTGATAAAAATCCAGCGAATCCTAAAGCAGATAAAATAAAAAGTCTATGTGTGGAAAATCAAAGTGTATATTTTTTACAAATTTAAAACGCTTCCTTTGAAAGATATAAGGGTAAATATAAGAAAATGTACTCATTCCCTGCTTGTCTGAAACTGGAACATTCGAATCTTGAAGGTGGTATGGAATTCTAAGTATGCGAGTCCAACTCGCACTTGACCAAATTATTTGAAATTTAGAAGACCATGAACTAACTGCCTCTGATAGAATTTTTTAGATACTGTCGACCATAACGGAAGTTTTCCTGTAGCTTCCTCCTTGAACCAACGATGTCGATCGAAAACACGATGGTCACCTTAGCAATTCCCGTTTCCGTACTACCTTAACCATATTTTTTCCCGAAGTATAAGTACAAGTCTCACATTTGTAATTAGTAGCAAACGCATCTATCGCACATCTATCACATCATTATCTATACCTAATAAAATTAACTTTGCTAAATTAACCTTACACCAAAACAAGATTGATAACCTTTCTTTAACCCTGAGATCATTCTTATAAGCAATGTGTCAGAAAAATATTTCCGCCGCTATGGCATCAACTACAATACTGTCACATACAGACGATCTTCAAAGGGTAAAGATGCCACCGTAACCGTAAAAACGCTATCCTCACCGAAAGACGTCCTGGCACATAACGAGGACAAAAAATGTGGTAAAAAATATTTTAATAAATATTCCGCTGGAGAGGATGACACGGGAACAACCTTCTTGATTGATGGCGGAAAATATCAGACGAAGCGATACAGATTTTTTCACTTTAATATTTAGATTTTTTTATAAAATCTATAAACGTTTGATGTATATCGTTTATACGCGCTAAAGGCACAATAGTTTTGAATAAATGAGTTTCCTTCATATATCGTCAATACAAAGTTATTTAGTTTGAATATTAAATGCTTTGATTACATCAACACTGACATTGATCAACATTTAGATGACCTTTACAGGATGAGAAATTAACCATTTTGTTGGCATAGGAGCATAACATAATAATTTTCTTTGATATCAAAACGATTGATTGACACCAAAAACAAATGTTTATTTTCTCAATTGTCATTAGTAATTTTCTCAGGCTATATACACTGGATGAGTCAAGTCTTCGCTCTTCTGATCTGAACTCCTCGCCGAAAGTGATCTTTTTATTCATTATATATCAATTGCCCCTTAATAATTTCTCGAAAGAGACTGGCATTATTGGTACATTTTTTCCAGCGATAATTATGTGTTAGAAGAAGAATGTTTTTTGTCAGAAATTGTTTATTTCGGAGAAGAATTTTTTATTAATGATGATTAATTTCAAGAAGAATTCTATTTAGTGGCGTCAAAATTATATTATACGTTGTAACACTGCCCTCCTTTTAATTGTGATCGTCCCGATCGGAGTCATCTTTATGGCCCTCTGATTCGGGCGAATGTGATAGACAACATCGTTGATCCTCTTAACTAATTCGTATAGCTTACCCCAATCCGGTGTGAGTTCAGAAGACTTGCCCTTGCTAATCTGGGGGTTGTTTAACCAGACTTAATTTTCGTTTTGGTACCCCACAGAATATGTCTTGAGATCGTAATTGGTCATCATCCGATCACTGCTGGTTGCCAACATCTTCGTGAAGGTTAGTACGTTTGTGGCCAGTCTGCTTTGTCTGAGTTAGTCGGCATAATCATTAACCTCATTGGGCATTTCGAGTAACCCAAATCATACGGTAGTTTCATATCCTTTCCGGAAAGTACTCTGACTAGAGTTAGTCCGGTGCTGATAGTCCAACAGGAAGGTTTTCTTGATTCCCAACATCGTGTAGACCTCATGGAATACGTTGGACTCAAAGTTCCGCCCTTCGCCAGAATGCAAATCTAACGGTATACTAAACCTGTTGGAATACTGTACCACCAGCATCGGTGCCACCGTGGTTGCCTGCTGATAGGGTATGGCATATACTTCAGGCCATTTACTAAAATAATCTATAGCGACGAGAATGTATTTTTTAACTCTATCGGACTTGTCGGCGACATCAATAGCACTTCTTTCAATTGTGACGCCTACTTTGTAGTATTGCATCTTGCTGTTGGTATGGGTCTTCGTGTCCTTATTGGTTGCACAGATGTGACATTTCCAACACCAGGTTCTGACGTCTTTAAAGTAATTTACTAAGTAATAACCTTTGGCGAATTTCCAGAGTCTTATTTCTTTACAAATTAGTTACAATGTCATCATTGTTCTCTCAAAATCTCTTCACCGTGCAATTATCTACCTTTAGAGAATTACACTCACACTTAAGGAGGCCATGATGCTCCTTGGTTCTATAGTGAAAAGACTGGAGTTTTTTTATTTTCTTTCCTGGAATTGGATGTCGTAACATGAATTTCCCATTTAAAGATTATGCATTAATTTTTTTTTCAGATTCTGAACGTTTGAGTGTAGAAGAGATAAAGACAGGTCAAGCCTAGAAAGAATATCTTGTCGTGTGAGCAAAGTTATGGCAAAGAGTTCGATATATCAGGTCACACTGAGAATATGAAAAAAAAAACTGTTTTGCAAGTAGTTTAATAATGGATACTTCGAAAAAAAGTTGCCCGTCTCGGGATGCCCGGCAGATGGCAAATATTCAAGTTAATATAAGAACTAAAAACTTATAATTAATAAAAACCAATAAAGAAAATATTGATTAAAAAAAGATTAATAGTTAACTGGCACGATTTGCCTCGAATTAAATGTACCTTGGTCATTAT
The DNA here is from genome assembly GCA_034190945.1 of Octodonta nipae. Lineage (NCBI taxonomy): Eukaryota > Metazoa > Arthropoda > Insecta > Coleoptera > Chrysomelidae > Octodonta > Octodonta nipae. The sequence continues at coordinate 66,901,332 of CM067224.1, read as the reverse complement.
AAGTTTCAATTATCAAATCACCTGTATCATGTGTTGCTTGTGTACTGCAAAAAATCGCTTGTTGACATTAGTAAACACGTTTCTACCTTCACATGAACAAATTAATTAATTAATTAATAGTAATTAAATTAAAATGAAATGATATACTCACTGTAAAAGAAAGAAAGATCTTTAAGTTTAATATTGCTTTGGCAAAACATAGATGCAGTAAGGAATAAATGATTAAAATTTTAATAAAAAAGACCATGAGTTTAAATGTTTTTAAGCTTGTTATTAATGTGTTTGTCCACCGCGGTTATCTATACGTTCCCCAACACGCCTTGGCATTGATTCAATAAGGTGGTCTAGTTCTTCTCTTGAGGAATACTATCCCAAGCTACCGGTATTTTATGTCTTAGAACCTCCAAAGTCCAGCTGTCATGTGGCCTCAAACAAAACTAAAAGTGACCTACTTCCATATGGAATAGCAACCTATACCATAACTCCTACTGTTCGGTATACATGTCTCTCAAAATCAAATTGAGGTTGACGTCTTTCTCCTCGACGAGATCTAACCCTTCTTCGGCCATCATGTACACCCAAACACATTCGAGATTCATCAGAGAAGACGACCTGATGCCACTCCACATTCCAGTGTTGTCGTTCTATGCATCACTGTAGTCGTTGCCGTCGGTGCTCAGACGTCAGAGGTAGCACAAGATGGGGTCGAGAATGCTGCCGTCCAAAAGACCTTATGCGGACGTAAATCGTTCGGGCAGTTACAAGATGGCCTGGTTCTTCTAACCATTCATCAGCTAAATTTCGAGTTGTCGAAAATCAGTCTCTTAAGGCCATAACCCCTTCAACGTCCAGTGCCTACTCTTTTCTCATAACAGTAGTTGGATTTCTGTTCGTGCGGCTAGCGATTTCTCGAAATGAAAAACCTGCCTCCCGTAAACCAGTAATTCGACCTTTTTCAAATTCACTTAGCTGGCGATCTTTTTTTTTAACTAATGCATAATAAGCTAGAGAAAGACTTTGTTTAGAAATACATTTTTTACAAGGATAATGTCACGGGATTTTCGAAAATCCTCGAATTTTCGCGGGAAAGGGTACTTTTGGACAAAATGTTAAAGAACTATAATTTTTGAATTTTTAATTTTCTTTATTAGTTAATCCTCCTCGTGAGAACAACAAGCTGGCATCAATTATAATTGTCAAAACAAGATACAGCGAAAATACGTTTTATTATTGTTTGGAAATTTTCATCAAGACAAAGACATTCCATTCCAACAATGATGGGGTGTCAAAAAGGTTCCAAAGCGCATTTAAAACAAGCAGTACCAAATTAATATACTAGTTATTTATTGAGTTATTTATCTTCAGCATTTGATTTGAAAAAAAAAACAATGTGCTTGGTGTTCCTCCATTAATTTTTTATAGCATTCAATAAGAATGGCAGTGTTCAGTAATTTTTTGTTTGTCTTGATTATTTTTGGTTATATATCTTTCAAACCTGTTTCTTTCAGTTTTTTGATTTGGATCCCATCAAACAATTTGTCTTTTGGTAAATTAAAAAAATGCAAAAATCAATATTATTTGATAAAAAATGTTTGCATGAAAAAACATACACCAAACTTTGCCAAATTTTAATCATTTACAACTTACTGGAGCATCTATGTTTTACGAAAACAGTATTAAATTTAAACAGCAGTGAATATATTCTTAACAAATTTACTAAACATTGGTTTGAATCGATATATTGTGTTTCATAAAACCAAAGTTGTGCACCCATATTTTCTTATGTTTCTTTTTGAACACTTAATCGTCACTGTCACTCCTATTTCGATTAATTAATAATGTCACTTATTTGAATTTTTTTTAAGCACTTTAAAAACAACAATAAGATTCTAAAGGAAAAACATAAATCATGAATACAAGTAGTAAATGTGTTAATGATACTCTAGTCCGATAGAAATAGAACGCAGCTTACACAGAGTAGCAATAAAGCGTGTAGAATATGCGGGCACACTTACAAGAAAGTCTTGAACGATGACATCAGTGTCATGCCGTTTTCAGTGCCAGCAAAGCAGCCGATTTTACTGCCCAGGCGCCCCAATAGATGTTTCACATCAAAAACTAAACAGTACGGTTTCAACAAAAATTATCGCAATGTACTTTTGTGACTTATGCTAATCCGGAAAAACAAAATCCTAAACGAAACATCTTAAAAATCAAGTGAGATTTCAATATTCGTTATTACATCCCTATTAAGTATGTCCCATAAAAATAAAAACGTACGTTGGATCCAGGTCAATTCTCAAAAACTCTGGAAAGTTTTCCGAATGCTGGCAAGTAAAATACATCGCTGACACAACCGGTGCACCGGGAAACTTCCCGACCAGCATACACATTTTCCTCGCTTTTCCGCATTGAGCCGTATCCTGCATATTTTTGATAACGACACATGCACCATATAAAATGTCACAAATCTGTTACGATGACGACAAGACGGTTATCGCCCAGTTCACGGAAACTTTCGAGCTGGCGCAGTTGGACGTTATTATGATAGTTATTTCAATTTTATAGGAAAATATATGGAGGGTGTGCAGTAAAGTTTTCTAACTTCCGTGCACTTTTGCTGGAAGAGATTAGTTTCGTAATAAAAGGGGTCGCGTATGCCGAAATGTCATAAATGCAACGTGGGACATTAGAAAATTAAATTGCGCTTTTCCAATAAGAGGAAAAATGATTGTGAGGTAAAAGTTGAAGCATGTGTACCGAGATAAGCGTGAACGGTGTAGGGATCTTAAACATTCCTGTTTTTAATTCCCAATATAAAACGATTAAAGAATATTGGTGAATTAAGTTGTTTATAATGAAAATAAATAAGGTCTAATAATTTTTAGGGATTCTATATACATCTCAAGAACCGAAACTCTTATAGGACTATTCTTGTGCCTGTATGTTTCAGAAGCACAAGACTATTTGAGACTCTTTGCTGAAATGTAAAATTTTATTTATATTATCAACTATTTTTTGTTAGTCAATAGAACTCAAATTCCAAACAACAATTATATGATGACGTATATGTAATAAAATTCAAAGCCAAATCAAAAGTTCAAAATGTAACATCAAAAACATTACCTAAAAAAATCTACCAAAATATAGTAATGTAAAAACATAGTTTTGCACCCTAACACCAAACCTTTATTTTAAACACTCAACGCCGTTTTAACAACTCTAAGTTGTCATCTTCAAGGTGTAAACCAATCCAAATCGAAATTACAATTTTCTTTAATTTATACCTACCACTAAACTATTACTTAAATAATTAGTCCAAAGGGTAAATCCTAACTACCTGAATCCTAAATAACAGATTTCAAAGATAAGGCAGATTTTATATAATGCAATTATGTAAATTAGGACAACCTTAATTACCTACCTACTTTTACCCTACATTATTAAGTAATGACATTTTTAATACTTATTTTATGGATTCTTAGAAAGTAAACTATACATTGGACTGTATGGAATAAGCTCCTTATCTGAATTCATTAGTTTATTATTTTTATAAATCATAATGCTTTCGTAAGAGTCCAGTTCGCTATAATTATTCACTTGTTTAACTAATTTTAAAGAAGATAAATCTATAGAGTGGTTGTGTACTAAAACATGATGTGCAACACTAGATTTATCCGTTCTTCGGTATTTCAAATGGGCAATATGCTCTTTTAAACGGGTACTGATAGATCTGCGTGTCTTTCCATAATACTTTAAATCACAATAATTACATTTGATTTCATAAATACCGGACTTCTCGAAATCAGCAAGTTTATCTTTAGGATTGACCAACAATTGCTGTAGTGTTGTAGTTGTTCTATACACCGCCTTCATACCAAGTTCTTTAAAAAGTTTCTTAACGACTGTACGAAACCGAGACAAACTTTTGTTCTTGTGACTCATTTTGAAAAGTACGTTGAGTGTTTAAAATATAGGTTTGGTGTTAGGGTGCGAAACTGTGTTTTTACATTTGTGACACACCAAAGGTTCCACAGCTTTTCTAACAAAATATACTAAATAAATCTAAAAAAACTGTTCTACGAATAGTTCTTTTGATATAACAAATTTAATTAACCACACAGTGCAATTCCTAATGTAAACTAAAATAAATATTTCTCAATCAATAAACAAATTATGAATTATCTTATCTAAATTGACTCTGGGCGCATGTAAAAATTTTTTAACCACTTTTATTATGAATTTATACTACCTAATTACTCTGAGCGGGTTTCAACCACTTTAACCTCTTCTTACTGTCTTGTTCCAAAGTGTATGAAATCGATGGCTTTGTCGGCAAACTCTCTCTCCTAACCTGACTGCAATTCAAACCGCGCCTCTGTATGCCTGCCCTCACTATAATCTGCTTACTATTCACCTGCTCCTTAATATACCTGCTCTTTCGGCTCTCTCTATTCCTTTTCAACTGATTCAATAATTGCTCTTATTATTTCAGCTCACCCAATTACAATTGTATTTGTGTTACCAATTGGTTGCTTGTAACTTTACCACTTCAATACTTGGATAACTTTTGCAGAACTAAATGTCAAAATATCTCAAAAGGTTTTTGACAGGCACTAAATGTCAAATTACTACTTCGAACGAAATTTACTGAACAACTGATACAGATGACATATTCTTTCGCTCATTTGTAGTTTTTTCACTGATATGGGACGTTAATTTATATAACTCTTTAATTACCAGCTTCCCAATCTCCATTTCTCCATATATTGTTCTCCTTGTTCAAATTTTACTTCCCATGTTAAAATTTCCGAAATAGCATCTAATTTATGAAAAATTGTGTAATATTTCCGCCTAATAATCCATTCAATCTAAACTTGATCCATTCGTCAGCCATGCTATTTTTTCGTGTCCTTACATTAACTGTCATGTCACTTGTAATTTTGATATTTCATATGGAAATAATGCATATTCAAATGCTGTTTCCCCTAAAGTTTTCAAACAAGATCCTAATAGTGTTGATGATTCACAAGCTTTATAGAATAAAAATAAGGTGAATTTCTTACATTCCATTACTTAAACATTTCCAATATGATTAGAATATTCTGTTGGGCTTGGTTAAAAGTCTGCTTGTTTATTAAAAAAATTCAATAAAAATGTCAAACTCAGCATATTCCCAAACACATATTTTCCTGTTTCTATTAATGATTATTGTGATATCCCAGTACAAAATTTACTTGGACTAGTGGTCGCCCAGTGGTCGAAATTCGATCCTATTTCATGAAATTGTGTAAAAAGTATCTTTATATATATATAAATCTTCTGTACGTATTGTTAGTCATTGAACTCCTCCTAAACGGCTGGATCGATTTTGATGAAATTTTTTGTGTGTATTTCAGGGGGTTTGAGGATGGTTTAGATTCACAGTACGGTCAACTAGATATTGTTTTTGTAGTTAAATTATCTATTTAAAAATTGTTGTTGATGTTAATACAACTTACATAGGATCCGGCAGACTGCGCTGTAGTCGCTGTGTCAAATATTCAAGAGTGTGCTTTAGTTTCAGTTACGTCTGATAGATGGCGTTCAGATTATATTGTTACAGCTAATTTTTAAAAGTTTATATGGGACAGGACAACGTCTGTCGGGTCCGCTAGTTTTTTTTATAAGAAACAGAGTTGTGGAGAAATCAGAGAAGTAGATGTAATGATCAAAATTGTTCACTCATATTGACAAATCTATTGAAATAAAAAGAAAATAAAAATGTAATCAAATATCGGTATTCGAAATATTTTTGACAAATGAATGACCCCTCAAAATTTGGCAAAATATTCGACATAATAATTGGAAGATTGTTCTTTGCAACCTAAAAGTTTTCCTCATATGCGGTTTCAATCAAGTTCAGGAATATTTTTAATAATTTTTTACACAACACCTTCGGGAAGGTTGTAATAATAATATATTAATCAAATAATTAAATTCACATTAAAAACTAAACAATAACAACTCTTGCATGTCACTTCCAGAAGTACATGCTTTAACGATCGCTCCGTCCAAATATAGTTACTCAGTGTTTTGTGTTTTGACCGTCTGGCGGCGGTGGCACTGTCAGTTGTTTGGCGTTGACAGATGTACGTAAAGAATCAATTTTTATTATATTTTATTTAATGACTGAATCAATATTAGCTGTTTTCGCGGTAACGATCCGATATCGATCCAGGATTGACCGCTTGCGCACACTCATTCACGGCGTTCGTGGTAACAGAATTTCGAATACCAGATGTTAAATTCAGTGTTCGCGGAGCTCAAAGGATGCGTCTTGGATCGATTGATTCAGGACGAGTGAAATGAATCCGCTGACGTGAGGAAGAACGAAGAGTTCGAACATGCGCATTATAAGTATTTTTTAAACACTTTTATATTTCTGTGACTTTGAAGCTTTATACCAAAGTACAGAAACGTTTAATTTAGAATCCATTCCTCTTTGCATGATCTGTAATCCATTCAACGATTCGACTAATTGTATTCATATTTGTCGGATTGTTTGATATGTGTTAGCTAGCTTGTGTCTTGTGTTCATAACCTCTTTTATTTGAAGTAATAGTTGCCTTGTATATAAATATAACATCTGCTTTTTCGAATTAAGTACTGCTACATCTTGTTTTGATCTGTGCTGCTACAGTTCTGAAATTTTTCGTGGTACAGAGAAGTCTCGTAACTGCACTTGCGCATAAAGCAGATCCTGGATTCCTCTCGCATCCATTCCGTATGCATCCTGAATCGACACCGCGAAAACAGCTATTATAAATTAATATTAGCATTCTGCACTGAAAGTTGTCAGTAGCTACTGAACAAAACAAAAATGAAGGAAATCGTTTGAGAGACAGAGGAGAAAATGGTACCTAATCGTTTTGTCTTTGCCTATTTATATATAGATAAATCTTCATTTTATATTTGAATTGTCTTTTACATAAGAAACCATCGTAAATTTTGACCATTGTTTATTTAAATATTGGTAGTATATAGTATCTTATTTTCACTAAACTATATATTACCAAACGTTTCAAAGTCTATTCTTTGTCAATGGATTTACATTTATTCATGTAAATTGCAAAATAAAAATTTACTTTATGAAAAAAAAACTATATATTAGTTCCATTCTAATAATTTTATTTCAATATATATTTGTGACTTTTGTGTATTCGAGTAACTAGAAGCAAAACGTCGTTGTTATACAATCGATCCTGGCAAGGATACGACATTCTTAATTCTTAATTTACCAATTATAGTTGGAAAAACTAAATATAACAAATTTTAATAGCAAATGAATATAATTAAATAATTTTATGTAGTTTAAATAAAATCCGATATATTGATTGACTAAAAATTCTTAAAATCCATTGTTATTTCACTGAAAATATATGGTGAAATGAATCCACGCTTTATACAATGAAGATTTGTTTTTTTAAATCGCTTTATTCTCTTTCAAACTCACTAAAAACATATAATCCCACTTAAACAAAATTTTAATATTTTATAATTATTTTTTACTTTTTATTTCAGTTTGTTATTAAAGTGTAGTTTTAAAATTTTTTAAACTATAAGTTAGTAGTTATTTTTTAGTTCTGTTTGTTATGGTTAAAAGACGTCGTAAGTCGTAATCTTAATATTAATACATATTAAGAAAAAAGTTATTTATAAAATCATATGTAGAATTTGAAACCTAAAATAAAATTATCACGTGCCACTTTTTCAATTGCTTTGAAATATTTTTACAAATTACACCAATAAATGATAAGATAATAGATAGATAAGTGTGATTTTTTATGTCTAGTACTTTATTTATTATTCAACATCATTTTTTCAGAAAATTATAATTATGATAAATTTGATAGTATTTTACCGTCGACATTGTATATTAAATCATAAGAATAACTTACAGAAATATACCCAAAATGTCAGTACCGTGGTTGTCTGATTCTCGTTTTTCAAACTAAATGATGACACCTCGAAGAGAGTATTCAATATCTCTGACAGGTTAACCTCAAAATTTCTTCATAACATTCTAACCTAGAAGTAACAGAAATTACATGGAACTGCTGCAGATTCAGAACCTGTATTTGCTAGTTTCCACCAAAATCCTAGATGTCGGTCTTTACATCTCGCGTCTTCAAATTTAACGATATGTATCAAATACATAAAGAAGTGTTCGAGAGGACATTCAATTGTGGGAAGCGCAACTGATGAAGGTTCCCTAACCAGAAACAATATATATTACATATATTGTCTTGCGTACAAAAGAATGGCACCTCGAAGAGAGTATTCTAATTTTTGTGCTAGTTTCTTTTTTGTTGAAGTTGTAATAGAACTACATTACATGCTCAATTTTGAGCATACTGAAAGATCAATAGCACCCAGAATAGAAGTTTAAAAGCATTTTTGATTTAAAAAAAATGTTGATTTGTAAAAATCACAGTTATCTAAAAAACACCCAAATAATTTTTTTAACAATTAGATAAATAAACTTATAACGAGTATTTAAGTGTTGCAGAAATATAGTATTTCTTGTACAGTTACTTTTGTGTTTATTTTTTATGAGGGTTTTTTTTTATTTAAAAATTTATTTACGTCTCTCTTTTATCAATTTTCTTAGGGATTTTCTTTCATTCGATAATGACATCTACGGATCTGACTTGAATAATGTCACAATAATACACCTCTGCAACGTCATCTACTGGTCGTTTGTAGAGTTATATAATTATTTTCATTGTGTTTGTATACAAAATGTATTTTCTAGTTTGAAAACAATGGCCATAATATTACGTTTCGTTAATTAAATTTTGAAGCAGTTATGAAGGAATTGCCATAAAGTTCTAGATATTAAATGTTTACAATGGTATCTTGCTGTGTTTTAAATTGAGAATACAGTTTCCATAAAACTGAAGAAACCCATAAAAGCGGACGCATTGCTTGATTGCTGCGGCTGAAAAGCTTCTATTGTATAAAAACGGGTCATTCATTTATGATGTTATTAAAAATAGCGAGCAATATATGGTTTCGAATTGGAAATTTTGTTACATAATGGCGAAAAATGATATTGCATACACCTGCTTTTAGCAAAATCATTTCCCTATTTGAATTTACTGAAAGAATGAACAAAGTTGGCAATGCCAATAGATGCAAGTTCACTTTCCAACTTTTTAGTTGTACTAAAAGCTTTTAGTATCAGTTTTTTTATCAACTGGAAAACTTGTGTTCTTTCCTGTAAGATTTGAGTGAGGAAATACTTTCAAAAATAAGTTTCTCATTCTTTTTAAGACATGGCTTTCAGATTTTTTACTCGGTTTGTCCAGAACAAGTTTTTAAATTGAGCAGTCTTTGGTGGTTTCGGCCACTTTTGGTTATACCAGAAATTGACAGTAAGTTTCATTTTAAATTGAATGATATCGTTTTTAGGATGAAATGAAAATTTTATTAAAAGAAATTATCTGATGCGTTGAATCAGAATTTTTAAGATCAGGAATATTTAATAATCTAATGGGGTTATTATCATCGTCATGATATTGTAATAAAATAGATGGTGCGTTCCCGCAATTTATTTAGTGTATTGTTTTCAATTTGATTGAATTACTTCATTGATTTTTAAACTTCTGCACATTTTCTAAAAAATTCCGTCGCGCTAATGCTAACTGTAAGTGTTTTTTGCTTGTAAAATATAGACAGTATTGACATTCGTGTTTGGGTTCCCTAGCTATTAGGACGCTTGGGAGGGTCGTGTAATGTACTCCGAACTGTTCGGTCGCTTTGATTCCGTCTGAAGAGACGGCGCTTATTGTTTTTGCGTTACGATTTCGCGAGTTAGTAGCTCCGTTCGAAACGACCGCTAAACCGCTTTCATTTTGTTTCTTTTGTGTTTACAAAAGCGCATCATTTGTTGTTAAACCCGCATTTTTGTTTGCTCAGTCAATGAACATTACGTCGCTATTTTTTGTGTAACGTGTTGTCCAGACGAAGCTCTAAGAAACTGTTCCTGCTGTTACGGCGCTAGCCTCTGAAGAAAGAAGACCCAAGAAAACACCAGAGCTTCGACATAAAAGGTTAGTGATAACTTTTATTTGGTGATTCGTTTATGTGATTATTGATTGTTCCGCTAAAGGTCCTTCGTCAATTATATACTTGCATTGAACCAGCATTGAACTAAAACCGCAACATCTAATTCATACATTTTTTCGAATATTCTCTATGGAATGTGCATCGAAGACATTCCAATAGATTTCCAAATTCTATTTAAAATTAGGGATCCTATGGAGGAAGATTCCTAATTTTTATGAACTTATAATAATGCAATGTATGTTTCCATAGTATTTTTAACCGTCTTCCAAAAAGAAGGAGATTATCAATTCGTTGGCCCATTTTTTTATGTATGCTCAGTGATTATTCAAAAACGGCTTGGATAATTTAGATGATTTGGACTGCATTATAATAAGCAATTTTAGAAAAAAGTACCATATAATTTTCTGTAACTTCAGTTTTACGGTTTTCCAGAAAATCAGAATAAACAGTAAACACTTCCGTGAATTTCAATGAATCTACACTGTTTCTCTAAAACGACTCAATCAATTTGAATATTTTAGTTTATATTCTAGAAAGAGATGTTCCAGCTTGATTCTGTATAAATTTTCTATAATGTAAAATATACAGTTTTTCTGAAAATTGGAAAAATATATGCAAAAAACTGTAAAAATCAATGTAAATGTCAAATTTTCATCATAAATATCTAGAAATTTCAGGATATGCCATGAAAGGTTGTATGTAACGGTTTTCATTTTACAGGGTATAAAGTGAAATGTTTCGATAAGAAAAATTGTTATGTGAGCGAACTTTTCTTTACGGTATACAGTTGTAAGTGTAGGTGTGTTGGTGCATGGAAATTCAAGCAGCAAGCAATGTGCCAAGGGCGAAGTAAAATTACAGTTATACATGTGGGTTCAAAAAATCTTACAAGTAAATGTGATCATCATCATCATCATCATATGCAGCTAATTTCGACCATTATTTTATGGTGTAGCCTCTCTTACATGTTCGTTTCGCAAATCTCTCCATGTTGTTCCGTTGTACTCTTTTGGGAACAGGTTATGCCTGCTATTTTCTTGATGTCATAGTCCCATCTTACATTGGGGCGTTTCCTTGGTCTTTTAACACCCCTAGGATACCATTGTGTGATTTTTGTTGACCACCTATTATCTTGTCTTCTTGCCAAATGCCCTGCCCATTGCCACTTCAGAGATTTCACTCTGTGGATAACATCTACTACCTGGGTTTTGTTCCTTATCCACTCTATTCTCTCCCGATCTCTTCTCGTTATTTCGATCATGCATCTTTCCATAGACCTTTGTGCTACTTGTAGTTTTCTTGTAAGTTCGGTTTTCAGAATCCAGGTTTCACAACCGTATGTCAGTACTGGTAGAACACACTGATCAAATACTTTCTTCTTAAGGCGGAATGCTATTCGTGATTTGAAGATTATGGAGCTTCTTCCAAACGTCATCCATGCAAGTTTGATCCTTCTGTTTATTGATATGAAATGTGATATTGGGTGGTATATAATTATAGTTATACAAGGTTTTATTGGGTGGCACATAAGTAGTTGCATACACTAGGTGATTGAAATAAGAGTGAAGTAAAACTATAGTTATAGAGATCAAAAAACGTTACAAAAATGTTAAATAAGCATAAGAGTAATGATATTTGTGTTATAGGGAGGAGGGTTCAAAAATGTTAGAAGCAGTTGCAAATACCGGATGATTGTAATATAAGGTGGAGTTGAATTATAGTTATACAGGGTGGTTAAAAAATGTTATATAGTGTGGAACATATGTTGTAGCTTATACTTGACATATGAGGTGAAGTAAAATTATAGGCATACAGACTGATTTAAACTATAGAAAAATTGAAGCAGTCAATAGGGTGGAGAGGAATAATACTTATATAGGCCGGTTGCAACATCGTGTGGAGTTGAATTATAGTTGTACAGGGTGGTTCAGAAAATGATAGACAAATAATTTGTTTTGGGTGATCAATACCCAGAAGCATATACATGGTGGTTGCAATATAGCTTGAATTAGAGTTATACTTATAGAAAGTGATCTAGATAATGCAACAAATAGAAAGTTAAAAAATGAGTTGAAAATGTAGAAAAATATACAAATTATAGAGAGAGGGAGAGATAAGAATACGCTAAAATAATAAATAGTATTGTACTTTAAATCAGATAAAAAAAGAATATGTCAGAAAATAGTAATTGATTGCATAATGTTTCTAAATGGTTTTTATTTTAAGCCAGTTAAAGTCGGTTCTCTTTGAAATATAAATTAATTCGATTGATGAGTAACTGCTGTTAAAATCTTCCACAGAGTTGTTGATGTAAGTTCGGTTTTTTTGCAAAAACACGGTAGTACATTTTTTTATTTTCAATCACACGTTTAGAAATTTTTTTCGGAGCTTAAAAAGTAGTAAATTGCAACAGATATGCTTTAAATCCACCAAATTATCCCTTAATCATGGGAGCCAAGGATTAAAATCTCTCCATGTTTTAACAATCACTTTCCTGTATTTTGTAAGATGAATTTATCAAAGCTAAAAGGCAGTATTTTTCCTATTTTGTTGGTTAAATAAACTTGTTGGTGAAACATTTTGCGTTCATTTGAGTGCAGTGGTTCAGAGAAGGACATGATTGGAATGTGGAATGACCATGACGTCGTCTTCTCTGATAAATATCGATTCTGCTTGGGTGGACATAATGGCCTAAGAAGGGTTAGACGAAGTTGCGGAGAAAGACATCAACTTCAATGATGTTGAGCGACTTGAACACGGAACAGTACCCCATGATATGGGGGGTTATGCCCATGGAGGTCTTAAGCGGCTCATGGATCACATATTTTAACAAGAGAATGCTCGGGCCTCATGTTGCCCGAGTTAGTTTAAACTTTTTCAAGAGGTCCATGTGAATCTAAGGCCAGACTTGCAAATTTACCATAGAACCCACAGACATGAAATACAGGTGTACAGAAATATACCACCATATTGAACTAATGCCAAGAAGAGTTAGGAAGTCTATAGATAATCGCGGTGGGCAAACAAATTATTAACAAACTTAATAAAAAAAATTAACTGCTTGGTATTTCTTATTCAAATTTTAATCATTTATTCCTTACTATAGCGTCTATGTTTAAACAATATTAAATTTAAAGGATTTCTTTGTCAGTATATTGAGAACTAAATATTTCACTTAAACACATGTACTTACATAAATAAACTTCGAAGTTATTATTTTTAACTGAAAAATGCACCAAAATTCAATCTACTCTTCGAAAAAACCTAACATTTAAAAAAACGTTTCAGGAAAACTGCCCAAATAAAAACTAGCCTTTAGAATGTGAACAAAACAAACAATGCAAAAAACGTTACATTCGTTAGGGTAGGGTAGCCGTTCCCTCATTGTCAATGATGGACAAAACCTTCAAAAACCCTTGAAAATCTTTTACAACCAATTTAATAACAAATATAATTAGGCCCACTTGTATTTTTAAATTTAAAAATAAAAACAAAAATTATAAATTATGTGTCAGCTCAAAATAGATTTCTAATTATTCTTCATTAAAATAAACTACGTGTAAGTTTCCCCAGGCACAAAAATTCTTTTGAAAACCCGGTCGACGGTCATTGGCGGCCCCCCAAACTAGTACAAGTCTGGGAAAATCCGGATGGGCGGCAGCTCTAATAAAGAGCATAACAACTATCGCCATGTTGTAAAATCTTTTCAGTAAATTGGCGGTGTACCTACTTTCGATTTATTTTCAGCTGTCAAAAAAGGGGTTAGTAAACCATTTAACAATCTCAAACCACTTTTTTGATAGTTGAAAATAAATCGAAAGTACACAGCAAATTTACTTAATTACTTAATTAATTATACTTAACCAGATAACCTGTTTAGTATTTACATTTGAAGCTTCACAAGTGTTTTATATGCAAAATTATCTGTTAGTGACTTTAAAAATGGGTGCAAATTTCATAAACTTTTATATATATATATATATATATATCTATATTTTAAAAAACTATAGATTTAGTTAATTTATCCAACAAAAATATATTTTACTACTATTAGTGTTTAATAATAATTATGGAGCATGTTTCTTAGATTAAGAAATCCATCAAATATCCCAGTGGAATCTTAAATTCAATTCCCACGAGCTCAGCGGTAACCTGTTCATTATTATACACCGCTTTCATGTAACCGACATCAATCTTCCAGAAATTCGTGTGGCGAATTCATATTGTATATACGAGGAGTTATACCAGAGAAATTTATCGAATGGTAACGTTGCTTGACTCACTTCGAAGGCATGACGTTGTGACTTTTGAAACATTTGAAAAATTATAGATTTTCCGATGAGTAGTTTCTCTATGAAGGGCATTCAACTAGCTAGAATTACAATTTAGTCCAGCATAAATTCAAGATATTATTCGCTTGCTCGTGTTCATCTAAGTTATTGTCAAATTGGGTATGTTTTTACCCAAAAAACATCTCATTTGTGATTTATCCATTTAGTAAATGAAATTTTTTAGAAAAAATAAATTACAATTTAATTTATATTGAAGCACATATCCTATTGCATTGGTACGGGTTCGGCTGTAGAGGAGTTAATGTCAAAGGACAGTCACAGTCACCGTAACCGCCACCGTTAGATTTTGCCGAATGCAATCTTCTACATCTAAATAATAATTTGTCAAAACTTTGGAAATATCTGGATGTAACACAATGCAACGCAAATATTTTGATAGATAATAAATCATCCCTATCTACATAGCTCAGGTCATTTACGGACAAAACGACTTTTTGGTGACAAAATTAATAGTAGAACAAAACCAACATTAATGTGTTTTAATGATAAAACATGACTAATTGACATAGAATTCAACATTTTTTATCGATGCGTTTTTATTTTAACAAAAAAAAAACCGAAAAATCGACAACAATTTAGTTTATTATCTTTTACACAAAATCTGCCTATGATATCATGTTTCCTACTATAGGCAATGTTGAAAAGAAATGAAAAACCTACAAAATTAGCTACTATATGCTCAATTTCCTTAATAGGTTTCTTAGATAATGGAATCTTTACCCGAAATTCCAAAAAAATAAATAATAGCTTATATATTTTTTTATTTTAGAGCTAAATTAGCTAATTAACTGAAAAGGTAGATCTTCTCATACCCAATTCATGTTCTAAAAATAAATACCGTAGCTCCGGTAGTTTTTGCAAAATTTCAGTCAATCCTATGGAAGACATATTTTTGTGAAAGGCCATATTACCTCACCGGATGACCCTATCAGAATGAAAAAACCACCGATGGAAAGTAGAAAAGTTTATCTCGAAACCCATTGCCTCACATTTTCAAAATTTAAAGCATAAATACATATAAGTACTGAAAATATTTAGCCATTTCCTATATTTTTTCTGGACGAATCCATTCGAAACATTGTTAAGGGTTGGTGTGTGTGTCCTTATCATAAATAATCTAAATGCAAATTTTAATTTTAAGCATATATGTACATTTAAAGGAATCTCCCTTTACACTTTCAGTACAGCTGATATTTTATTATGTTATAAAAATGAAACGCTGATACAAATTGATAATAGTTTACAATAGAAAAGAATGGTATTCTTCAATTAGTTAACAACACAATTTTTATGTTGTTCAATTCAGATTCCTGTTAATAAATTTTTTATTAATTAATACTAATTAAAGCCAAATTTCTTAAGATATATATGTTTTGATCTTTTATTGAAACATTTACAAATAGAAAAATCGCTAGCAACGGCGTCATGTTTTATCATTAGAACAAGTTGATGTCGGTTTTGTTCTACTGTTAATTTTGTCACGTATTTTCGTAAGTGACATGGGCTAACAGAAAAGTTTCAAGAATGCAGGGTGTTAATATACAAGGTACGATTCTACAGACAAACAACTCACTTGTTTGTCTGAAGCTGGTAGACAAAGTAATTCGTTCCTGGAAGTTTTCTTGGCCTTCCATCGTCTTAAAATGGTTGATCTCACAATGTTTCAAGACGATGGAAGTCCAAGGAAACTTCGAGAAACAACTCACTTGTAACAGTATACTGGGTGAAAGTATACAGGATGTAAGTCCACAGGTTGTTAGTATATTTGCATGGAAGGTTGCGTCATGTTTACCTTTAGACGTCAGTTAATCCTATCTGTCAGTTCTAGGCTTGTTAAACCGATGTTCCAATGTTTTCTGTGTCGATTACTGTTAGAAATGTTTGTCTAATTTGTGGTAACTTGCAGACAATGGCCACGCCAGAATGTAAGTATACAGGATGTATTAGGGAACAGAATTTGTAGTAGTATACAAGATGCAAGTATTCACTATATAGGGTGTACGTAAACACGATGAACGTATACAGGGTGTCAATTGTTGGTCACTAGGTTTTAGAAACAAATAGAGATAAGAGAGTTGAACCAGGCCCTCACCGACGGTGGTTGGGCGGTAGCCTAGTATATAGTTAGTAGACAGAGTGTAAATATACAGGGTGTTAGTAAACAAACTGTGAATATACAAATGGTTAGTGAACAGAGTGTGAGTGTATAGGGTATTAGCAAACAGATTGTAAATTTACAGGTGTAAGTATTCAAAGATGTTACTAAACAGAGAGTAAGTATACCGGGTATACGTATAGAAGATTTTAGTATTGTTAGGGAAAAGCATTTGTAGTAGTATACAAGATGCAAGTATTCAATATATAGGGTGTGTACGTAAACACAATGAACGTATACAGGGTGTTAATTGTTGGTGACTTGGTCTTAAAAAGAATTACACATAAGAATGTCGAACCACCCCCTCATCGAGAGTAATTGGCCGAGAGCCCACGATATAGTTAGTAAAAGAGTGTAAGTATACAGGGTGTTAGTAAACAAACTGCGGATATACATAATATATAATAATACATATATATTACAATATATATAAGTGTTTGTGTACAGGGTATAGGTATACAGACTGTAAGTGTACAGCAAAGAGTTTGTAAATCTACCGGTGTAAGTGTACAAGATGTTAGTTAACAGAGTGTGTATACAGAGTGTCTGAAGAGCGTGTAACTATACAGAGTGTTCGTTTACATGATGAAATATATTCAGCAGTATTTATGTGAAAGTATATAGGATTAAGTATAATATATTTTAGCATACAGAATGAACGTATAGAGCATGTTACACCCTAAAATATAATAAAATTACTGGTTAACATCAATATATTTTCACCAAGAATACGCTTCTGTCGGAAGCTCGCTCAACATGATAATAATTTTTTTACACTGTAACTCGATTATTTTGCAGAAATAATATAATCATAATGAAGGAAAACATAATTCAAATCTCTTAACAGTAAGTGGAAAACTACGTCAAGGGTGTAGCCTGTCACCTTTGTTTTCAGTGTATACATATGAATAACACTACCCTGTGGAAAGGAACTAGCGTTGTTATGGGCCCCCAGTAGATGAAGACTACTTGTTTATCTTGCACGGAGCAGATGACAAAATGGTGTTGGTTTAATACAAATATAACCTAAAATGTATGATAAAGAGATCGTACATAATTGCACGAATCCTAGTAATGTCTACTTCCTTTACAGCTAAGGTTGCGACTATCTATGGAGTTAGTCAAAGTACAGTACATAGGGTGTTGGTATTATAAAATTTCATCCATACAAAGTAAAAATGTTGCACCAGATTTCAGATGACCACCCCGACAGAAGACTGGAATTCTTTGAAATTGTGCCAAATGAAATTAATCGAAACTGATATTACACAAAAACCATTTATTTTACAGGATGAATGTACCTGTTCCCTCAATGGAAATATGAACAAACCAAATGAACGGTATTGGAGTAGCACAAATTTGTACATCTTTCGTGAAAAACATACTTAATTTCGTGAAAAAGTCAATCTTTGTGCCGACATTTTGAGAAATCACATAGCTGGATCAGTTTTCCTCAATACAAACTTAACCGGTGAAGTGTATCTGGAGTTGTTACAAAACGTAATTTGAAATTCTGTACGATAATTCAGATGAATTCGCGTTATTATGGTTTAGTAAGATGTTACCTGGATGAAGGCGAGGACCCATCGAATGGCCAGCTCGGTTACCGGACCTGACATAATTAGATTTTTTCTAGGAGTAGTTGAAATACTAAGTTTACGCTAAAGAACTCGACAATATTGTTACGAAATTTACCCAAAGCCGACCCTGTGTCATTTCAGCACGACAACAAACGCTTTACGATAAAAAAATACGATTCTCGAAAAGACTCGGCAGCGGAAGGAACGATGACGATTTCTACTGGAGAATTCTACGCTGGTGATATAAAAGAAGCACACCACGATCGCCGGGGAGTGATACCGCGACGACTAGCTTATATGAGATTATTATTGTATTTGTGAATCAGCTGTTTGGATGTAAATAAAGTTCTAGAAAAGTGACAGTGCATATTAGTTTTATGATTTTTAATTGAACCCACGAAGTATACCACATTTGGTGTTAGAAGTGAAGGATTAAGTGCCGTTAACATCGTAAATTGATTTATGGAAACTCGTAGTATGGAAAAGTTAGACGAAAAAATTGCACAGATTCTAGAAAAACGTGACAGGAAGGAGAAACAACATCAAGAAGAAATTCAACAAAGGTTAGTGAAATCTTTTGATGATAAACTTAAAGTTGAATTAGAAAATCTTGTCACCACGATGGAAGAAAAACAACAAAATCTTGTTTCCACGATGGAAGAGAAACAACATAAATTAATTGAAGGATTGTTCTCGAAATTTAAATTATTAGATGAACAGAGACAAGAGAAACAAGATCAAACGGAATTAAAACGACAAAATGAATTTAAATTATTAGAAGAAAAACGACAAAATGAATTTAAAATAACTGAAGAAAAAAGACAAATGCAATTTGAACAACTAATGCAGATAGTTAGACAAGTTAATGAAACAGTTAATGAAAGAATGCAAATAGTTGAGTCTGATATAAAAGAGATAAATGATGACATTAAGACCATAAAAAATACCGTTGACACTCTTGAAACAAAAGTAGATGACCTCGATTCCATCCAAAGCCAGGTAAAAGTTGAAATCAGTTCAATTCAAAACACAGTTCAAGACCAAATCAGTGCCATCCAAGACAAGGTAGAAACAGAAATTAAAAAAATGCAACAGGACTTACAGCGAGGAAAATACCAGAACACCGTGAGTACCAGAGGTTCCATTAGTAAACCACCCACATTTGATTGCAGTTCATCTTGGCCTATGTATAAACGGCAATTTGAGGCTGTGGCTACAGCTAATGGATGGGATAATCAAGAAAAATCTACTTCTCTGGTAATCTCGTTAAGAGGTCCGGCCCTAGAACTCCTCCAAAGCATTCCAGTCGATGAACAAGGCAATTTCGACAAGATCATCGCCATCCTAGACAAACGATACGACAATCAATCCTTGAGCCAGGTATACCAAGTCCAACTCAGTGGAAAAACCCAAAAATCCGGTGAAAGCCTCCAAGAATTCGAAGCAGAAATTAGACGGTTAGTTCACTTGTCCTACCCAGACCTGCCAGAGGAAACGAAAGACCAGTTGGCCACACAGAGTTTCATAAACGGCATCAGAGATGTGGAAGTACAAAGAAATTTAAGACTGAGTGGCGTCAAGAAAAGTAGTGAAGCTCTACTTCGGGCTTTGGAAGTAGAGGCCGTCATGAACATGTCCAAGCCGAGGGTCCGAGCAGTTTCCTTCAACCAGGAAGAGTCAGAGTCACAATTTCAAGCGCTGCTGGCTGGTCTGAACAAATTATTAGACCGGTCACAAAGAACTGGCACCAGAGGGGCATGTTACGGCTGCGGACGGACAGGGCACTTCCAACGTAATTGTCGAGTGAGGCCACCTGAACGATCACCGACCAGGGGTAACCAACAGAACAGCCACATGTCCAGGGACCGTCAGTCAGTCAGCATAGGGGGGCGAATGCTGACTGTCCCTCCACCAGCCCCCAAAACGTTATCCATCCGGGGATTTTGCCGAGATAGCGGCAGCCTAGTCATCAGAGGCACCATCAACGGGCGAGCAGTTACCATCACCATCGATACCGGCGCCGCTGTGTCCATTGCCAAGTCCAGGGTTTTGAGAGCATCAGAAATTCGGCCAATTACCAATAACATCCAGCTCAGAACAATCACCGGCGAGTCCATGTCAATACAGGGTGAGGCAGATGTCGTGCTACAGATAGGGGACAACATGATCCGGCATAGGGTCCTGGTAGCGAATATTGAGGACGATTTTATACTGGGAATGGACCTAATTAGCCAGCATGGATTTATGTTCGACCCGAGATATGATGTTCTTCGGTTCCTGAATGAGGAATTTGTATTGACACGGCCCGTCAACACATCAGTCACGCCCATAAAAATTGTGGCAAAGTCTTCAGCTAGAATTCCCGGTCGAACAGAACAGATTATTCATGGGCAGCTAGACAGCAATCCTGGGAGCTGCGTTGGAATGGTGGAGCCCGTACACTCAGCTCATGACTACTTAGTTGGACGGGCTGTAGTTAAAACCGGACGAGATATACCAATCAGAGTCCTGAATTTGTCCAACAACGACATCAGAATTACCAATGGTCAAGAGATAGCTTGTTTCGAGCCAGTAGAGACCATCATCAATTGCGAAGAAGAGTACCAGACGTCGGTGAAGGAAACAGGGCCCGATAAAGAGTTCCTACAACAGTTTGCTGACCACTTGACACACTTGACACCAGAGAACCAGAAGAAAGCCAAGCAATTTATCACAAAACACTGGCAAATTTTTAACAGTAAAAATGGAACTACCGGTCGCACCAACATCATCCAGCATCGAATAGATACCGGAAAGGCTCAACCCATCAGAATACCACCTAGACGACTACCATTGGGGCAACAACAGGCAGTCGAGGGAAACATCGAGTCCATGTTACAAAATAGAGTTATTGAGCCATCCATCAGTCCATGGTCTGCTCCCGTCGTGCTAGTTAAAAAGAAAGATGGAACCACCCGATTTTGCGTGGATTACAGAAAGCTGAATGATGTCACGAAGAAAGACAGCTATCCACTACCTCGAATCGATGACACTTTGACCACACTAGCAGGCTCCCGTTGGTTCTCCACACTAGACCTAAAAAGTGGATATTGGCAGGTTGGTCTACACGCAAACGACAGAGAGAAGACAGCGTTCTCCACCAGTAAAGGGCTGTTTCAGTTCACGGTCATGCCCTTTGGGTTATGTAATGCACCCGCAACCTTTGAGAGGCTAATGGAGTATGTACTGAGCGGGTTAACATGGAGGACGTGCTTAGTATACCTCGACGACATTCTAGTCATGGGTCAGACATTCGACGACCATCTGAAGAACCTGGACGAAGTATTCTCTAGAATTAATAATGCCAACCTGAGACTCAATCCGAAGAAGTGTTCCTTGTTCCAAAAAGAAGTAGAGTTTTTGGGTCACGTAGTGTCCGAGTCAGGAATCCGCACTAACGAAGACAAGATAGAAGCCATCCGTGATTGGCCAGTTCCAAGAGACAAACATGAACTCCGAAGCTTCTTGGGCCTCTGTTCATACTACCGGCGTTTTGTTGAGGGATTTGCCACCATTGCCGCCCCTCTACATCGGCAGACCACAGATAAGGAGATCTTTCGTTGGAATCAGGATTGCGAAACATCATTCAGGCGACTGAAGGCAGCACTATGTTCCAGCCCAATCCTAGCCTTTCCTACACAGTCCGGCAAGTTCATCTTAGACACCGACGCCAGCAACACAGGTTTGGGGGCCGTCCTATCCCAGGTGCAAGATGGTGAAGAGAGGGTGATCGAGTACTACAGCCGTGGATTCTCGAAACCAGAAAGAAATTATTGCGTCACCAGAAAAGAACTTCTTGCAATAATAAGGGCTGTAGACCTTTCCACAAATACCTGTATGGTCGCCATTTCTTAATCCGAACAGATCATGCCGCACTCAAATGGCTGCTGGACATGAAGACACCGGAAGGACAACTGGCCAGGTGGATGGAGAAATTACAACAATACGACTTCAAGTTCCGCTGGTGATATAAAAGAAGCACACCACGATCGCCGGGGAGTGATACCGCGACGACTAGCTTATATGAGATTATTATTGTATTTGTGAATCAGCTGTTTGGATGTAAATAAAGTTCTAGAAAAGTGACAGTGCATATTAGTTTTATGATTTTTAATTGAACCCACGAAGTATATCACGATATTAATGTTTTAAAACAACGAATTACTGAAGAATGCTGTTTCAGCTGATACATTTGAATGAGTAAAATTTACTAACAGGATGCATTTATGTCATCAAGTAGATGACGCACATGTTGAACACTTGCTGTAAGAATTCGGTTAATTAATTACAGTGTAAGTGTAAAATAATAATTTGAATATTTATTTAATTTATCCTGCAAAATTGGCCTAAACTCAAACAAAGTTAATATGGCTGAATAGGCATTTTCAGTACCTTTCAAATGAGTTATCACTTGATATATAAAATCCATGGCTTACTAAGGGTTCCGTACCACCTTCAAGATTCGCTGTATTTAGTTTTCTAGTTTGGCCCCCAAAAATTAACATTAGTGTTTTATTTTACTAATAAACTTTCAGGGAAGCCTTTTATAATCTACTGTCTGTATTTAAAAATATGATATATTTGTATTTCATATAATGAGCCTTTTATTTGATATATTACATGATTCGTTTGAAAATTGAATTTTTATTTTCCATTTAATTGTATAATTTGTCCCTAAAATTACCATGGAGGTTTTCTAATAACTTTTCTTATAAATTTCAAGTGAGCCCCAGTACCCCTAATTATTTTCAAAATTTTAGGTAGTATGGTTTCGGGAATAAAGCGAGAAATGAGAATTTTATGTTAATATTTTGTAAACAATTAATTTTGAAAAATATTAATAATATATATTTGTATTCCTCATAACGAGCCCCTTCATTTGATATATTGCATGACATGTTAAAAAAATATTTTTTATTTTCCGTTTATTTCTATAATTTGGCCCCCATTATTAATTAATATTAAAGATTTCTTCGTATTTTTCCTGTAAATAAAAAAATATGTCTTATAGTTTGGGGAATAAAGGGGGAATGGGTAATTTTTTAAATATTTTTTTAAATATATTTTAAAATATTTATTTAAAAAAATAAAAAAAAATATATTTGTTTTCGTCATAATGAGCCCTTTCATTTGATATATAACATGATACCTTAAAAACAATTTTAATTATATATTTTCCATTTAATTCTGTAATTTGCCCCCCAAAATGAAAAGCAGAGATTTCTCCTTATTTTTCCAGTAAACTTCAACTTTATAGTTTCGGTGATAAGGGGGGGGATGTGTAAATTTTGGTATATTTTCGTTAATGTCTTTTAAATTAATTTTTTTAAAAATATGAAAAAAATATAAACGTGTTCCTCAGAATGATACCTTTCATTTGATGTATTACATGATGCGTTTAAAAAAAAATTATTTTTAAATTTTCATTTAATTCTATAATTTGCCCCCCAAAATTTATATTAACGGTTTATTTCTTATTTTTCCTGTAAAGATCGGGCAACGTTCTATATTTCCTATTTTTTTCAAAATTTTAGGTTCAGTAGTTTCGGAGATCAGGGGGGGGAAACGGTCGAATTTTTAGTTTTCCCCCCAGAAGTACCCCTAAAGTCAAAATTTCTTCTTTTGCGATATGTATTCCTGATCGGGTCACCAAGCTATACATTGATACCAAATTTCAACCTCTTCCGTCCAGTAGTTTAGGAGAAAATTGCTGTGATGTGACAGAGGCAGAAATCCTGAGTGATATTATAAGGGTATCCGTATATTGTATATACGGAACCCTAAAAATGTAACTAATATAATCAATGATTATTTTTACTATAAATGTAAGGTGCTCCTTGCAGTATATTAGCTTGCTGATGTATCGTGCATGGTGTCGAACGTGAAAAAGACAAGATAAAAAAAGTGAAACTGGTTTCCTTATGTTTTAACTTATTTTCATTTCTTCCATAACCATACTATATTTACAGCATGAGGCAGCCTTGTTCTTACAGCTGTATCACTAAACCTAGCACTAACAATCACTTGCTAAGCGTCTTTGTCACTTTATAAGCGTCTTTGGAAGAAGCCAACACCTTTTTTAGATAACTTTTAATATAGAGCCTTATCCTATACCTTAACATAATGCCCACAGATATGCGGCTGCCTCACAATCTTAGCCGGAAGGCCGGCTTTATGTTTATTAGTTTTTTACGATGTTTTACAACGACAAAAAAGTAAAGGACCAGGCACCTTTCTTATGGAAAAATTAACTTCCGTCAAATTGTTTGAAATTTTGATATACTAAAGAAGTTGATGTTCTGATAAAAAGAGTCCATGGGCTCAAACAGACTCTATGACTAGTTTTCGAGATACAGGATGTTAAAAATCGAAAATGCCGCATTTTTAATATCAGATTTCGCATGATAGATAAGTTTTATTTTCGGTTATTGGAGAAATCGTGATTTGTACATTATTGGATATAAATATTTCACAAAACAATTGCCATAAGTTTTGGTGGATTACAGGTTTTTTAAAAAATACGTAACATGTGATTTTGGAAAAAATCTTGTTTTTATTACAACGTTGAAAACATAAGAAGATGTTATTGCACAATTAATATCTCGTTAAAGTAATAGTTTCTTGGATGTGCTTCACATAATATACAGTGTGAGCCATAAATATAGCTAGAGAAGGCATATATTATTTTTTTCCTATTAATGAGTCACCCTGTACGAACTATTCGTGCTGCAATTTTAAAAAGACATTAAACAGATGTATTGTCCGTCTCTTTATACTCAACGGGATGTTAAACTCATTGCAAAAACTATACATATTGAAAAAATGTATGTTATTACATTTTTACGTTAAAAAATGTTCAGTGTTTTACTGAGCAGAAATATTACTTTAAAATTGTATGACTAGTTTTCGAGATATAGGGTGTTAAACTTCGGAAATGTCACCTTTATGGTATCAGATTTCTCATAATATATGTTTATTTCCAGTTATTGCAGAAAACGTGGTTTGCACATTGTTTGACATAAATATTGCTAAAAAAATTACTATTATTTATTTTTTATTACAGGGTGTTTCTCATATACGTAACATGTTTATTTAGAAAACTCATTTTGTATTATAACGTTGAATACATAAGAAGATCTAATTGCTCAGTTAATATAATGTAAAAGAAATTAATTTCTGGACGTGTTCATACATTATACAGTGTGAGTGGTAAATATTGCTAAAGTGGGCATTTATACAAACCATGAGTCCTGGAATTTTGATATTAAATTATGCAAATCTACGCCTCAGCACACTAAGTTCTATAGGTTTGCAAAAATTGACCCAATTAAAGTATTGTAGTTTATACAGGGTTACTCATTAATGGTAAAAAATGGTATATGCTCACTATAGCTATATTTACAACACTAAAATATATGAACACCTCCAAGAACTCATTTCTTATTAATTGTACGATTACATCTTATATATGTATTTATCGTTATAATTAAAAAAAGAATTTTCTGGAAAAACGTGTTACATACGAGGGTGAATCAAATATGAACCGGACTTTTCTGTTTCTCGTCCTGTAGGTAATTCGAGTGGCGTGACGTCTCCATATATGTTAGGTAGGGATGTTAAGAAGAGGGGAGTTCGTCGGTTTGGGGAGGCGTAGTCGATGCGCTGTTAGTAGCATCATGTCAGAGCAAGAGGTGCATACGTTTGTTGGGCAACGTGTTGTTATCAAATTTTTGCCGCGGGAGGGCGTTAGACCGTCTGAAATTTTGCGTCGACTATCTGCAGAGTTCGGCAATGAAACACTTTCAAGGACCCAAGTGTACGACTGACACAAAAAGTTTTCAGATGGCCGAGAGACAGTGGAAAATGAGCCTCATGCACGCCGTCCCACGACAAGCATCAATGAGGTGAATATCTACGCAATTCGTGAGCTGATTGAAGGCGTACAGCTGATCGATTTTCTGCACGAACGCAGTAATACTGAGTATTACTGCGAAATAATTCAACAAGTGAAACTTGCCTATCGGCAAAAAAGGCGGGATATGTCTATCCGAATTGTGATTCTGTTGCATGACAACGCTCGGCCACATACAGCTGCATTGACTCAAGGAATTGAACAAAATGCATTGGGAAACCCTTGAACACCCGCCTTACAGTCCTGATTTGTCGCCATGTGACTACCACATGTTTGGGTCACTTAAAGAAGAACTGGGAGGCCACCACTTTGAGGACAACGAAGGTGTAGAAACGTTTGTGCGCAATTGGTTATCGACACGACCAGTTTCATTCTTTGAGAAAGGTATTAAAAAACTTCCGATTCGGTGGGAAAAATGTATACATAAGAGAGGAGACTATGTAGAAAAATAATATGTATTAAAATTTGTATTGATCGTGCCAATAAAATTTTTAAACCAAAAGTCCGGTTCATATTTGATTCACCCTCGTTTATTGAAAACACACTGTAATCAACGATAATTAATAGTAATTGTTTTATTCAACACTTTTGTCAAATATACTGAAATAATACACGTCTGTTATGAGAAAATTGAGACATTTCCGATATTTAACACTCTATATCTCGAAAACTAGTCATACAATTTTAACAATATTCTGTTCAGTTAAACACTGAACATTTGTTAACCTAACAGTGTTCACATACAATGAGAGAAGTTAAGACTACAGGGTAGCATAAAAAACTACCTTTTTTCAATATGTATAGTATTTGCAATCCTGTTGAGTATCAAGAGACGGATCATATATCTGTTTATTGTCTTATTAAAATTGCAGTACGAATGGTTCGTACCGGGTGACTCATTAATAGAAAAAAAACAATATATGCCTTCTCTAGCTTTATTTATGGCTCACACTGTATATTATATGAAGCATATCCAAGAAATTATTACTTTAATGAGATATTAATGGTGCAAAAACTTATGTTTTTAACGTGGTAATAATAAAAAATATATTTTTTCCATAAGCGCATGTTACATATTTCTTAATTACCCTGTAATCCACCTAAACTTATGGCAACTGTTTTGTGAAATATTTATGTCCAATAATGTACAAATCACGATTTCTCCAATAACCGGAAATAAAGCACGTCTATCATTGGAAATCTGATATCAAAAATGCGGCAGTTTCGATGTTTAACACCTTGTATCTCGAAAACTAGTGATAGAATCTATTTGAGCCCATGGGCTCTTTTTGTCAGAACATCAACTTTTACAACATACCAAAATTTCAAACAATTTGACGGAAGTCCATTTTTCCATAAGAAAGGTGCCTTTCAGGAAAACACTATATAATCCGTGAACTATCCAAATAAGAAAATTGTTTTTAAAATTTAAATGCCTTTGATCAACGTTTTGAAATTTAAATTATAAATTAGTACAAACAAAAAATCTGTTCAATATTTGGGGCTTAATGTAAAAAGAACTTACCCACTAGATGGATCCACAAAATTGTCGAATCCTTTGGCGTAAGGCACCAAAAGTTTTCCGTAGGAGTCATGCAGGCCGTCATTACGTTCCGGCAGGTAGTTAGGCGTGAGCGGGAGCATGTGTAACGGCACCGGATGATCATAGTAACGACTCAGCGAAGGTGGAATAGGTGGAAAATCATCAAGTTTTCCATCTACTTCTCCGTCCAGTTTCCCCTCTGTAAATAAGATTATATTAAAAGATCAGATCGGATAAAGTTACCCCCCTCTAATCAGCTTTTTGGAGGGTATTATGTTTTGTGTATATCCTTTAGTAGAACGTTGAAGATAACGGTCTTTGTTTTCAGTTGGAAGTTTAATGGCTGGGGGCTCGGGTTTCGAACTTTGTTTAAATTAAAAGTTTTTATCTTTGATAATATTTTTTTGGTGGAAGGCCCGGAAGTAAATAATTTGAGAGCGTGAAGTTTGCTTGCACCCAAGTCGTTCTGCAAGTTCAATATTTACTTTTGTTTTTCGTAATGCTAGGAAATGTGTAAGCAAGAAGCAGGGGTTACAACTAACAACCGCTTTATAGAAATGAACATGATTATGCTTACCGAAAATTTGAAACATATTAAATAAGTGAAAAAATAGGGATTAAAGACAACACTAATTTGTTTATTATTAGGTTTTTCTACAAGAGCGTCACCATTTTGTTTAAAAACAACTGCAGTAGACAACACAGTTGGTTGATGAAGTTTTTTAGTGTTTTTGATTGGAGAAGCAATTGGTACAGCTTACTGTTAATGCTCAACTCTATGTTGTTGAAACGGCGTTGTGTTTTAAATAAAGGGTTGGTGTTGTTGTGCAAAACTGTGTTTTTATACATTTGTGACACACCAAAGGCGGAATTTCACTTATAAACTATATAAAATGTATGCAGGAGAGAATGTGTTAACGCGTACAACAAAATTGAGATGACAACAATTGTAGACAAAAAATCATTTTTATTGATGACACTTATTTATGTCTTCCAGGGTATATCAACAAAAACAGCACGCGTTTATGGAGTTTTGAAAATATAGGGGAAGTGATAAAAAACATATTCAATTTGTCTTTCGTGGTTTTAGAGAGACATTTAACCCCTCTAATAGAGCAAATAAACACTAATGATTACAATAAAATGACAGCAAACTGCCTATAGGATGTCTAAAGGAATTCAATTTGAACTGAATTTTGTTAAACAATAAAAACGTTAAAGAAGTGTTTAGTTTTCTTATATCTTATGGAAGGTATTGAATGGATAGCAATATTTTCAAAGGAAAAATTATAAAGATTTAGACACCTACAAAATTGTTTTTTAAAAACCCCGATTTGACGATTTTTCACTAACAAACTATAATAAAAATGCGTCTAAAGAATGGTTTCTACAAAAATCACATATTTTTAGAAGTTTACCCAGATAAAGCAAAACTTTTCAGTAATTTATGCTGAAAAATGTATTATTTTGTTTACATAACCTATTAACCTGAATTACCGTTTGGAATTTTCCAACTGGATTTATAGCTTAGAAATTTCGAACAAGATAAAAAAATAGGCCAATTTTATTGAAACTGGTCTTGTAGTTCTAAACGCATTAATTAAAAGTCTAATTGGATAGAAAATCTGAGTAATTTGTTTTCAGTCTACACTAAGTGAAGTTTTCCCTCAACTACTCTGTATATGAAGAAAGTGGCTTTCGTAATAATAGTTGCAATGGATATGTTTAAAAACCATTTGATTTCACTTCAAAGTTGAGTTTTTAACCTTTAAGTCATCAATGCTGTGTTCTTGCTACTCAGTGCAAAGGGGGTTTTCTGACTACGTTAATACTTTTTTATATAGTTTATAGCTATGATGATCATTCACCTGATGACGACAGCAGATACACAGCTATTGAAACGTTGTGAGATCAACCACTTCAAGACGATGGAAGTCCAAGGAAACTTCGATACGATGGAAGTCCAAGGAAACTTCGAGGAATTTAATACCTAGTTTTAAATAAAAGACTCTGGTTGTTCAGGAAAGAACTTGTTAAACCTATATATTTTATTTCAAGATGAGTGTCTCACTTTCCTAATTTGTTCTATCAGAATTTTGTCATTAACCATGGTAAGCTGTTAAAAATTATATCTGTGTATAATACATAACTGTACATTAAACAACAGGGAATTTACAGACTGAAATATACAAAAAACCCTGAAGTTAAGACTGAGACCAGCAGACAGCCAGAAAACTCTACAAGGTACTGGGGAAGACGAGGATCCCTTTAGAACAACGAGGAGTGTACGTGATTCCACGTACAGACTGCCACAAGACAGATATGGGGCAATTGTGATCGCGAACAGGCTTCACAGTCTAAACTTACAAGATGTAACACAGAAATTATGGAATTCATGGAAAATTCTATCAAACACCGACTTGTCCCCGCCGTATAATAGCATAACAGCTAACCCGGAAATTACCAATCAGCAAGCGGGGGGCGTGACGACGGAGCGCCAAATGCCAATGACACCATGCCGCTAAGGTTCGAACCGAACACCTCCGAACCGGTACTGTATAACAGCGCCTGACTACCACAAATCTTAATATTCGAGTGCCCAGAAGCATGAGACGGAAACGAGGATTGTGCGAACGAACCTGCTGAGGGCAGATGTGACTGTATCAAAACGTCGTTATTTTATGATCGATACCAGGAGGGATCAGTTATCAATTACGCGAATGAATTTCCGGAAATCACCTGATACATACATTGGGCTTATGTTCATTTTGCTATTATCCATTTTAGGTAGGTATACATTTTTGGTGCTCTTTTAATATACTTGTTACTTTCTTCCGATTGTTTTCGTTTAAGTTTCTTTCCCAGCCATAAAACTAACCAGCATTTGCGAAGCCTGTGAACTATCCTCATAGAACAAACTTGTTGAAGAAAGTTACAGCTTACATAGCCTCTCAAATCCACAGACACAGACAGCAGTGCCGAGACGGAAAGAAAGAAGGTTTTGTTCTTGTAATTCCTTTTATCTTTTTAGGCAACCCGAACAACAATAATAACTGGTGATCCCGAAAAGGGGTCAAATGTTACAAGGATAACCTAAAATCGCACGCGGTTAATTTTTTTGTTAATAGCAACCAGAATTTTCAGAAGTTTTAAAAGTTTTATTTCACAAATAAAGTCTGAAACATTTTCTTGACAAATCCACTGTGATAAGCGTATGACAAAGACTTACCTGTAAGATCACTGTTGTAGCTTTTATATGTGAATGGATCGCCTGATCTTATTTGGTATGAATACCCTGTACCTGATGACTGCATGTCCTCAACATTTGCTTTTTGAACATACGTGCTACTCTTTTTCATTGAGTATCCTCCCAACACCATTGTGAGGAATATGATTATTTGTTTCAACTGCACTGTGGTCATCTTTCCCTGTAAAATTCACAATTAATGTCAAACATTGAATAATTTAGTGTATATTTTTATTTATATAATAAATTATTCAGTCGCAATTTCTTCAATTTGTCTGATTTTAAGTGACTCAGGTTATTTTAATATTTCGTATTGTTGACTGCTTATTTATAGCTAAAACAATATCTAACAGTTAAGTTTAGTCTATAATAGTAAGTTTCATAGTTTTAGGTTGATCCTTGAATTAAACAGATGATTGTGACGGTTGTTTGTCATGGTTGTTGGTAGTCACGGTAATTATTCTTGTGGTTGAAGCTGTTAGTATCTCAGTCATAGAAGCATAAACATTAAAAATAGTTTCCTATCAGTGTCTAGGGTTAAATGTTGATTTAATACTTCTTGCAATATTTTCTTAGCATTATGAGCGACACAAGAGTTCAAAAGACAAACAAAATTACAATATAAAATAATAATTAATAAGTATGTGGAAAGTAAAGTATGAATAACAAAAAATGGATGTGTACGAGGTATGTTTAAAATGTAATGGTAATTTGAAATTCCATACTTTGAATCAGTACTTTATAGTCACATCTGATGTTTAGCATGTCTGATATCAGAAATGTTAGATATGGTTGCATTCTTTATTTAAAAAGAGAATTTGCACAAAATTTTGCTTTGAGAATGGAATAATTTTCAGCTATGTTTTACAAATGTTTAATGTGTGTTTTGGTGAGTCTACTATGAGCAAAACAAAGGCTTACGAGTAGATAGACGTTTCCAAGAAGTTCATAAAGACGAAGATGTGAGTAACGATAGAAAAATTAGTAGAACGTTTCAAAATAGGAGATGAAAAAAGTTTATTGATATGACGTCAAAAGTAAGGCCCAGTTGTCCAAATGGAAGCAACTTGAACAGCTAAGAAAAAATAAATTCGACTAGTACAATACAATGTAAAGATTGGGTGCAGTGTGCTCTTTGATTTGATGACAAAGCATGATTAGTCAAGTGACATCATTACAAATTTATAATGGCGGACTTCCAACGATGGAGGATCAAGTATTTTTTATGCACCTCCATGTTATGGGTATTAAATGAAAAGGTTTACTGAGAAGAGTGATGTTCTAGATTCAATATTGCGCCTCAAGATGGCGGACATAATTTTCTTTTCTACCCCTCAGATATTGGTATCAAATTAAAGGGTATGACAACAGAAATGCGACAAATGTGATGACTTCACTGATGGTGAGAGTCAAAAGAAGTTAATGACTGCATAACCATTGGATACAAAATAATCTAGAACTGCTTAACGACACGAACATCACAGCAGACCAGTTAAGGCAGGGCCCAGAGAAGATTGTTGACTATGGTGCTCTATAGGGCTTCCACTGATAAGAATCAAGGCTGGATGTGGGACACGGCCTGGTATATTTAGGCCCATAACTTCTGGTATATTTAGACCCATAACTTCTTGCTGCTGGGCTAACGTATGTTGCCGAGTTAAATCTTTTGATGACCTCTCAATTGAAGATTACAAAAATCGTAAAATTATGAATATATAGTAAGATTCAAGATAAAAAGTTGATCTGACAAACCTGGTATTCATGCCATCTGTAGCGAAATTGATTTATATTTTGACATTTCGTTACTTTTTTAGCGTTGGGTTAAAAGTTTTTAATTCAGTTGAAAATGTTGTCAATGTATTTTCAAGATTTCAATTGACTAATATTAATTAACAGTAGTCAGAAATCGTCATGGATTACTCGGTAAGTATGTTTAACTCATATTAATGAAAATATACTGAATCATAAGATATATTCTTGTTTCAAGTTTATTAATATCTACTTATGTATACTCACATACACTTTAAAATTATTGAATTTTTTTAGTCTCAAATTAAAAATATTATTTAATATAGTGTTAGAAATTCAAAATTTGATTACATTAAAAATCACACTGAAGATTATAACTATATTTGTAGATATACTTAAAGGCAGAAATTTTGTGCTTAATTTACGAGTCTCTTGCTGTCTTTAGACAATCAATATCTAATTGTTAATTTATTTTACATTAAATCGTCACATTCCTGCAAAGTCCGGGCTCTTAATATAGGGTGACTAACTTTTAAAACATATCATTAGAATACTTTTATGTTTTTTTGGGGAATAACACCACAATAGAAATAAAACTACGTATATTTCAGGAATACCAAACGTTTCAAAGTCTATTCTGACTTCGTTGTCAATGGCTTTATATTTATTGATGTGATTGCAATAAATATAAAGCCATTGACAACGAAGTCAGAATAGACTTTGAAACGTTTGGTATTCCTGCAATATACGTAGTTTTATTTCTATTGTGCTGTTATTCCCCAAAAAAACATAAAAGTAATCAAGAATATGCCACAAACAACGTTTAGAAGACATACCATTAGAATGTGTTCAAAATGTAAAAAAATCAATGCATCTACCTATTTAATAGGATAAGATTATTTATTGTAAAGTAAAATATATTTTTATTCGATATATTTTTCTTTGAACTCATAAATAGCTCGTTTTAAAGTTGATAATCTAAGAGTGTTGAAAAATTTTAAAATTCAAATCGCTCTACCACGACAACAGTCTGTGGTCAAATTACTTAGTATTTATTTATATGTTAGATTGAGTCTCAAATGACTATAAATGGCAATGACTAGGTAATGTTCTTTCAGATCATGTGATGACCATCATTTACTGTCCAGTCAGTGTTTGGCGTTGTTTATAGTTCAACAGGAAAATAGTCAGTGTCGTAGATCACTATTGAAGTTTCGGATAAGTAGTACTAACTTACGTATGAATTAATTTTTGTAAGTTTTTGTAGTGATTATTTCATTAATTTAATATTATTGTTGTATAGCAAACCATCAATCAGCCGGCAGCAGAAAATACATTAAAGATTATAGTTTTCATTGGGTTGTTTGTATTCTCTATTTAAGAAATCTTTGATTTTTAAATGACGGAAAATTTCAGGTTACAAAGAAAAATACTCGATATTTACATCGAACATGTTGCATAGACACCATTGTCTTTTTAATGATTACGACATATTTCTATAAAAATCAACCTACAATATTATATATTTCTATAAAGTTGATGAGGTAATGAGGATTGCAAAGGCTTCTTCTACTTTTCTAATTTCGCCCCAACTTTATTTCTTATAGAAATTTTAATTATATTAAAACACTAACCACTGTGGTAATTTTCACAAATTTATTATATTTTATTTGACATTTGTTTCGCTCTGATGACAGGCTTCGTCAGAATTAAATATTAAACTAAATGCTAAACATCTGAATATATTATATATTGTTGTCAGATAATAATGAGTATATAGGTAAAAAGCACAATATGTTTACTGTATAATATTAGTGAAGGTAAATTATTATTAATATAATCTTGAATTTTGTATTATATCAGTATATTAAGATTAAGTAAGGGAGACATATTTGTATCAGTATGGTCATTTAGAAAATGGAGTGAATTTTTATTTTTATTGATCTAAAAGAGTTTTTTGTTCTAGATGTAAAATTTCGAAAGTAGTTTGTGGGATATGATTTTCATTTAATAAATGGTCGGCAAATGTAGATATGTTTTATTTCTGATTTTCATAGGCTTTTAAATGTTCAGACCATCTTGTTTTAAATGACCTTCCTGTGTGACCGATGTAAAAGTTTGGGCAACTACCACTTATAGACTCCTGAGTTTTCATACTTATTAATTTTATCTTTATTATTTTTTATATGTTTGGCCAAATTATTGTTGGTTTTAAGGCTGTTTGAATATTTGTGTTTAGTAGAAATTGAGAATTTTTTTCTGATGGAGAACCTATAAATGTAATGGATTGGTGAAATTTTGAGTTAGAGTTGGGAGAGGAAGGGTATACTTGTTCTATCGCTTTTTTCTTTAATTTTCTAGATAATATGTTGTCAATGATTTGCGGGTTGTAACCATTATTGATAGCAATGAGTTGTATCCTATTGAGTTCATTGTCAAAGTTAGGTCTAGATAACGGGACAGTTACTAATCTGTGTACCATGGAGTGATATGCTGCAAGTTTGTGTTGGATTGGATAACATTTATAGGTTCTCCATGTGAAAAAATTTCTCAATTTCTACTAAACAGAAATATTCAAACAGCCTTTAAAGCCAACAATAATTTGGCCAAACATTTAAAAGCCTATGAAAATCAGAAATACAACATATCTACATTTGCCGACCGTTTATTAAATGAAAATCATATTCCACAAACTACTTTCGAAATTTTACATCTAGAACAAAAAAGTAAAAAATAACTTTTAGAATCACTTGAGATCAATAAAAATAAAATTCAACACATTTTTTAAATGACTAAACTGATACAAATATGTCTTCCTTACTTAATATTAATATACTTATACAAAATTCAAAATTATATTAATAATATTTACCTTCACTAATATTATACAGTAAACATATTGCGCTTTCTACCAATATACTCATTATTATCTTACAACACTATATAATATATTCAGATGTTTAGCATTTAGTTTAATATTTAATTCTGACGAAGCCTGTCATCAGAGCGAAACAAATGTCAAATAAAATATAATAAATTTGTGAAAATTACCATGGAATGACCGAAACAATCATCTTATAGAAATATACTCTTTGACAAAATAACATCAATAATGTTCAAACTCTAAAATTTAATAAACAGTGGGCTACCGCTAGTTTTTATAAATGGCATCTGTTTTATTTTCATTACTGTTATGTTTCCAATTTTCTGTAGATTTTTAAAGAACCAGTTAAGCAGACATTTGAAAACTGTATATTACCTTTAAAATTGTTAATAGTTACCTTATTAAATCGATATATCACTTTTGAACCCACAAATTCACAAAATTGTCACACCACACTTTTTTTACCACCGTGTTCCTCACACAAACCAAAACCAAATAAAGTTTGTATTTGATGCAGACCTTTATATGACCAATGTGATACATGCGGAACTTTTGCAATACTTTATGTCGCAATACACATTAAGGTATTAAAGGCCACAGAGATGACGAAAATTGTCTATGAGCGATCGATTTGTCTTATAGTGCATCTACACGGTTGACCGATAACCGTGTGAAGGCTAATCGACGAGAATACCACAAAATTTCTGTTTCAACAATTTCTTGTTGGAATATTAATTATTAATCGACATTGAAAGGCAACGAGAAAATCAGAAAAAAAGTTTCTCATTGTTGTTATTACAAAGGGGTCTTACTTCACGATTTGAAGAAGTTTATTTAGATAGTAATAAAATGTATACGGTGTGCCAATTGAAAAGTGGAAAAGTTTTTATCGACAACATCTTTGAAAAAGTTGAAGTGCTCGCAAACATGTTTTCGTAGCTTGAAAAGTGGTTGTTTTTGAAGCGAAAGTTTCTTAATGGAGGCCCACACTTACACATATGAACATAGACGAATATGGTAATGAAATGCAAAGATTGCATTTGTTTCGACATTTTGTTCCGACCGACACGACGTTCCGACCGACACCACACTACCTAGATCTTGAAATACCCATAGAACTCAGTTTTCTGTATAACAAATAAGGACGAGTTTATAGAGGGTGTTCCAATTTGAGGTTAATTTTTAATTTTGCCGCCATTTATATTTTTTGTACAAGAAGATCATATGTTATTGGGTAGATGACAAGTAGGAATATACCGGTTATTAAAAATGGAGAGATATACGATTGAGCAACGCGTCTTTATTATTCAAAAGTATTTTAAATTTGGTGAAAGTTGTGCAGAAGTTGGAAGAAAATTTAGTACAGAATATGGAAGAGAAAATTGTCCGTCAAATGTTAACACTGGAAAAATTGTTCATAAATTTGTGGATAGTGGTTCAGTAAAAGATGAAAAAAGCAAAATATATCATCGAAGTGGACGTTCAGAAGAAAATATTGCAGCTATTACTGCTAGTGTTGTTGAACAACCAAAACATCATTCGTCATCGTGCACAGCAGTTGAACATTCCAAAAACCACTTTACTCAGAATCTTGAACGAAGATCTTCAATTAAAGGCTTACAAGATTCAGATAACGCAAGAAAAAAGCCAACGGACTTTGGTTTACATCGTCAATTCGTTAATTAGGCCATACAACAGAAACTTGAAACTGTGAATTTTTTCAACAAAATCATCTTCAGCGATGAAGCACATTTGGGATTGGGTGGATTTGTTAATAAGCAAAATTGTCGAAATAAGAGAAATAATGGAAAGACCGATGCATCCACAAAAAGTAACTGATTGGTGTAGTTTTTGGTCTGGTGGAGTGATTGGTCCATACTTTTTTGAAGATGAGAATGGAAATGCTGTTATTGTGAATGGTGATCGATACGAACGATGATTACTAACTTTTTGTGGGACGGTGTAACATGTGATTCAGCAGCAGAAACGATCAATCTTTTGAAACAGAAATTTGGTAATCGAATAATTGCTCGAAGAGGAAACATCAATTGGCCCCTTAGATCTTGCGATCTAACATAGAGATTTTTTCCTATGGAGCTATTTGAAAGAAAAGGTCAATGCCAACGATCCACAAACAATTGATGATAAAGGAGAACATTATTGACTTTTCAAGTAATTGAAGCGCAGTTATGCCAGAAAGTTATCGAAAATTTTGGCAAAAGATTAGAAGCTTGTCGTATAGCAGCAGATGGTCACTAACAAGATATTGTTTTCCATTACTAAACCGAAACAATTGTACTATCATTTGAAATAAAAGATTTGATCATTCTCAACAAATTTGTGTATTTTATTAAAAATTTAAAAATTAACCACAAATTGGAACACCCTTTATATTAAATGTCCCATAGAAGATTATGGGCAAAAGATCGGGGGATCTGGACGGCCATGGCAGATGCACATGGGTCTATTCAAAAAGGTTAAAACTAACTCGAGCAATTTGAGACCGAGCATTATCTTGTTGAAATATGGGAGCCATCAGGGGATTAAGGTAAAGGAGTTGATGCGACTCCACTACTTCCTGAAGATAATGTTACGGTGTCATCTTGATTTGAATAAAGACTAAAGGTGACCTACTTCCATACCAAGGGGTCCTGTTCAATAACATTGGCATAACACAAGCAACAAAAGGCCGTAATAATGAAGGTTAAAGTAATAATTTTTAAGTAAATCTTGATAAATGTCGGATTTTTATTAAATTTTGTACAGTTTCAAATGTATTTGTTCAGTTTTACATACATGTTTTGATTGTCAAACGATGTAATGTTGTGCAGGTTAGGGTGTCCAATTTGATATACACTAAGTTCCACTAAGATAATGATGGTCATAAATAAATCATAAAAACCAGAAATTTGCACTTAATTATCAACACTTAGTTATTATTTAACATTCAAAAAATTATTTGTAAAACAATTTATATTTAAAAAAGAACCGACTTTAGCTGACTTAAAATAAAAACCGATTAGAAACCGTGTGCAATCAATCACTATTTTCAGACATCACTTCTTTTTTATCTGATTTAAGGTACAATTCAATTGAAAATTTTAGCGTATTTTTATCTCTGTCTCTTTTTCTCCCTCTCTCTCTCTCTCTATCTAATTTTTATTCTTGGTTTATATATTTCAAATATATTTTAACTTTTTTATTTGTTTGATTATTTGTACCACTTTCTATAAATGCAGCTCTAATTTAATCTTTATTGCATCCACACTGTATATGCTTCTGTTTATTGGTCACCCCTATATTACTTACTGTCTATCATTTTGTGAATCACCCCGTACAACTATAATTCAACTCAATATCACAACGGTCCTGATATCTTTAAAACCACCCTGTATAAGTACAAATCCTCTCCACACTATTGACTATTTTTATTTTTCTATTGTTTAAATTATTCCTGTATAGCAATGATTTTACTTTGCCCCATATGTCTAGTATTCCATTTATGCAACTGCTCATGGTCTATCCTATATAACAAAATTCACCTTTTTGAACCACATTATATGACTATAATTTTACTCTACCATTTCTTTTAATCACCCGGTATATGCAACTGCTTCTAAATTTTTTTGAACCCACGTCTATAATTATATCCCGTCCTACGTCTTATAATTCAAATATCCTAACTGCTATGCTTATACATAACAAATTTTTATACACACTGAATAACAATAATTTTACCCCACCCTTATTTCAAACACCTTGTATAACAACTACTTACGTTCCAAACTAGATAACTGTTTTAAACCGCACTGTATAACTGTAATTCTACTCCACCTTATATTTCAACCATCCTGTATATTCAACTGCTTCTGACAATTTTTAAAGCCTTTTGTATAACTGTAATTATTCTCCCTCCTATAACGCAAATATTCACTCTGTATAACTGTAGTTTTACTCCACACTTATTTCAACCACCTTGTATACGCATCTACTTATATGCCACCCAATACAATATTTTTAGACCCACTCTTTATAACTAATTCAATTCTAACTTATATTTCAACCATCCCATGTATACAACTGCTTACCACCTAATATCACATGCACGTACGCGCACACCAAGAGTATATCATATAGAAGAGTTCGCCGACGTAACAAATTTTCGTTTAGATAAACTAACGGAATATTTTCTGCTATTTCACGCTACTATAAGTCCCCTAACTTAACTTCGTCTTTAAAAGAAACTTACTTAAGACGAATTAAAATGAAAACCATTACAAACACCCTGTACGATATACTTTCATGGCATAACTTGACATTTAAACTAGATATTTAGTTTTTTTACATATATTTTTCCGATTTTCAGAAAAATGGTAAGTTTTACGATATAGAAAAATATACGGAAACAAGCTGGAACATATCTATGTAGAATACAATTTATAATATTCAAATTTCTGAAGCGGTTTTAGAGAAAACAGTGAAGATTCATTGAAATTCACTGAAATCTAGTACCTTATTTACTTTTTTTTCTGATTTTCTGGAAAACCGTAAATCTCATGTTATAGACTACTATATTGGACCTTAATATAATGCAGTTTAAATCATCAAAATTGCCCAAACAGTTTTTGAATAATTGCTCGTCATACATTAAAAAAAAGTTGCAGGCATTGATAACCTCCTCATTTTTGGAAGTCGGTTAATGAATCTTTGTAGACCGTTCAAACCTTAATGAATCTGAATTTACCGCACAAAAAAATACTTCATTCTCTATTTATTAGTTTTCTGTTGCAAGGTCTTAAGAAACAAAATCTTTGGTTTTTCATTTTTACGTGTAAAAGAACGACATTTTTCAAGACATATTCATCCTTTGATACACAACTGACCCACTTTTTCGATGTATGTTATTATTGATTGAATTCCTGTGTGAATTTTTTTTTCAACCAATGCATGCAGGACTCAATTTCCTCACTTCCTTGACCCTTTTTCTTTGTCAGAAGTTCGAATTTCATGAGCACCGAGAACTACGAAGCCTGTTTGAAATAATCAAGGGACTAAACACAAGAGGAGAAACAAACATTGTCGCTTGTGCTTTAATTAACTGACAACAGATGTTACATCTGCGAAATTATTGCCTTTAGGTGGATTACAGATGACTCGCCCGCCACGAGTTCGCTAATGAGTGCATAGACATGCACAATTTCGCGCTGCTACTATCGAAAGGGCTAATTCACTTGCTCAAGTGCATGATTGGGGCACATATGATTTTATATTACAGAGGGAAGTTATGTGAATAACCGATTTCTGGCATGACCTTAGGTTAAAAAGAACGCAAAATTTAAAAACTAGGATTGTTTGGTACGCCAATGACTTTTTGAATAAAATGTATTTTTTCTGGAATATAAGTATTTCTCAACATAGCCTCTTTACATCTCTGTTTCTGTGATGACCTCTTCATTCAACCCAAATCCCTTACCGCTCAGCTATTTCTTCAGCTTTGGAAATAGCAAGTAGTCGCGCGGGGCTAAATCTGGAGAATATGTTGGATGGTATAGCAGTTCGTAGCCTTAGTAACTAAACACTAGTGATCCCGTGGTATTGTGTTAATGGAACAAGACAATATGTGATCAACTCGTGCATTTGTGATGCCTACAGCCTCAGCCACCCCACACACTTTCATTCTCCTATCGTCCAGTATAATTCCACAGATTTCATAAACGACCTTTTTGGACCATAGAAATTGATGGTACAGAGTATTCATGGTATTTCTCAAGCATTACCTTGATTTCCTAGATGTTTTTTATGCAAATATAATGCTTAGTCAGCACACAAAACTCCCTTTTTCCATTTTTGTAAAAATTCATGAAATTGTCTGCTTTCAATCTTTGACAGTAGTCTATTGATAAATGGTAGTTGAATGGAGCAGTGTTGCATTTAAGGTTACTGCACGAGAAATTAAAAAAGCAAGTCAAAAGGGTTTATGATTAGTTTTTTTTGTTTATTAATTGAAAAATGCTCTACCAGAGTACAACACGATATTTTGGTAAACACTACGGGCTAACTCAAACCATTAAGATGAAATAGTTAAGAGAGCATGAAGACGGTATGATCGCAGCATTAAAACCTAGGGCCGAAGTCACTACAGGAACTTACACAAATTATTACAAACCTCTAACAAATATAAATGATGTACACTCATTAAATAAAAAAGGAGAATGAACAGATCTGAGGCACTACAGAGGTATCTCTTTACTACAAGTTGCTTACAATATTCTATCAGCTTGTTTACAGGAAAGAACACAAGAACTAGATTTTTACTAAATAGACATCTTGAGATCTTGTTTTTCTTCTTCTTAAAGGTGACTTTAGGTCATAGGCTCTAAGGATGTAATGGTTCTGATCCTTTCAACCTTAATGACCAGACTGAAGTATTATTTGATTAATTATTCTATATACTAAACTATTTACAGCACAGGGCAATCTAGGACTGCCGGCTGTATCACTAAAACTAACACAAATATTTAGTTCTAGAACGTCAAAAGTGTCTTTGGGCAACTAAGTAAAAGTTCATCGGTTGTGACAGGGTGTCAATATCTAGATAACTCGGATTCCTGGAAAATTTACTAGCCTAACACACACATGCGGCTGCCCTGCCATCTTAACAGGAAGTCCTCATCTTGAAATCAGTATTAAAATATAGGGTCATCAGGAATGCTGCAATTATCTTCAAGTTTGTAGATTTCCAGAAGACATACGGGTCTATCAGTCATTGTTTAATATTCTAAAAGAACGGGAATCTAAAACATTACATCTTATCAAAGAAACGCTGACAAACACATCTTCGAAGATCAAATTTATAGGAGAAATCTCTGAGTCATTTGAAAATAAAACCGGGGTACGCCAAGGATATGGATTTATCCCCACTACTCTTGAACCTAGTACTGTATAAAGTGAGCACCGAATAGAAAAAGAACTGGAATGCCAAGGTCAGTGGCAAATACTACAAATTGGACAGCAAAAGGACAACATAGAAGTCATGTCTAGCGTTTGCAGATGACTTAGCCTACTCACCGACAATGAAGCAAAAGCAAGTAGTCACATAGAAGTTCTCCAGGAATGTGCAGATAAAGATTCCTACCTGCTGAGCAAGATATTCCAAATTTGAAAAAATGGAAGTGGGAAGTTGTACAAAAGATTAGACTACAAAGAAGAGGAGCGCGTATGGTAAGAGCTACAACATCTACAACAGGAAATGCATATATTTACACAAAATAATCAGGGACTACAATATAGTAATAAAGCCGGTGGTGTTACATGCAAGCTAGACACTCACACTTAACACAAAAAGTGTCATGGAAGATTTTTTATTAGAAGAAGCCGAATAGTGAGGAAAATTCTTGGTCCAAAACTAAATGAAGAGGGATATAGACTACATTCGAGGAAGACCACACTTAACAGCGTATATCAGGACGATTCTACAGGCCCATCAATAGATTTCCATCGACAAGCAAGTTCTTACACACCTTAGAAAAGATTGCCCAAGTCGAAAAGGAACTCAGTAAGGCACAAATGGACCTAAAAGAGGATGAAGACAGAAACATCTACCGAAACAGAATATCCAAGTAAAACGTAATGGCAGAGTCAATAAGAAAATTTTAAGAAAATGGACAAACGAGAGAACCCACGAAGAGAAGATGAGAGACGTCTGAAAGATCTCCAGCACGTGCGATTACATTGCATAATTTGTCTTTAATCTCCCCTTCTCGAAAGCTCATACCTTGTCGTAGCGAAAGGGCTTAGTAACATTTTTCTCTAATTTATTGAAGGCTAAAAATATGAACTTGAAACAGTGGCCTTCACACAAATTAGTTTAACAATTTTTTCTAGTATAAGTCAACTACAAATCATCGAACTCTCGAGCTAGTGTGTATAAATTGCTTAATTTCTCTCTAATATGAGATAGCTCTAGCTCTAAAATAGGGGCTTTCCAGCAATATAGTGCTAAAATACACTTTAATTGGGAGTTCTCATCAGGTAAGCTTTCCTAGTAAGAGCCTTATATGACTAATGTAAGCGAAATGAACCTCCAGACATCAACGACA
The DNA here is from genome assembly GCA_034190945.1 of Octodonta nipae. NCBI lineage: Eukaryota > Metazoa > Arthropoda > Insecta > Coleoptera > Chrysomelidae > Octodonta > Octodonta nipae. The sequence goes on along the minus strand of CM067224.1, from coordinate 66,857,659 downwards.
TCTAACGTAATGCTAGGTATGTATTAACTAGATGAATGCAGTCTCATGCTATTTACTCTGACGGCGGTTTTCGAGTTTAGTAAAACTCTAAAAGCAAAAAGGAATTTTACTATTATAGCTACATTATCCAACGCAGCATTTCGAACTCGGAGTTCTCATCAGGTACACATCCCTGAATGAAGTATCTCTGAACTGAAATTTTTCGATGCTAGTAAGAACCTCATATGATTAATATCAGCAAAATGATCTTCCAGACATCAACGATATCTAACGTGATGCTGGGTATGTATTAAGTATATGAATGCAATCTCATTACATATACCAACACTCTGACGGCGGTTTCCGATATGAAATTTACTTTTTATAACGACATCATTCACCGGACTACTACCGTTTCGAAATGGGAATTCTCATGAGGTACTCTTCCCGGAATTCTAGGAACAGAAATTCTTCGATGCTAGTAAGCACCTTATACGACGATTGTCAGCGAAATAAACCTCTAGACGTCAGCGACATCTAACGTCATGCTAAGTATGTATTAAGTATATAAATACAATCTCAGCCTATTTTCACATACCAACACTCTGACTGTTGTTTCCAAGATTAGCAAAACTGTTAATAGTAGGCATACAATTTTAAATATTTATTTTCATTTATTTTCAAATTAAAACACATTATGTGTCCACACCTTTGTCTCTAAACCACTAATGATCACCAGTTACAAAAGTTTCCTTCAACGATTTCTTCTCATGAATAGCCGACCTCAAGAAAAGAATTCCCTAATTAAATCGCCCGAACTGATTTACACAGTTCACCATTTACGACTTAATGAAGGACCTTAATTTCAAAAAACAAATTTCTCTCGACTCTCATTCCTCCAATATTTCTTGATGAAGACTCGAATACCTAATGAGTGGAATGCGATTTTCATTTGAAAGCACATTCTTTCTTATTCAAATTTCATCAGCGCGACTTCGAAAAGGTTTTCCCTGTATTAATGAAAAACTACATTAATCATCTTTCCCCCGTCATCGTTCATTTCTGCCAGACGTACCCCCCATTAAAATTTCTAATGAAACCATTCTTTTTCACAAAGGCGAAAAGTTTCTTGTTCTGCACTTCTTCTGCTTCTGTTCAATAACTCTTTTTAATCTGAACGACATCATTGATTACTTCGGTGACGTCAAAAGAATCACCTAGCGAACTGAAATGTTGCTGAAAAATTGCCGGGGCGGCACTGCTTTAATTATAATTTTTCCGGAAATTCAGTTTCGATGAAAATAGATCGCTAAAAGACGCAACGTTTATTACTAACTCTTCGAAATTTTTTGGAGATCATATGTGTTACGGGAGAAATGTTTTTGAAAGTTTCAGAAGTACTCAGCTGAAGTTTGTATAAGAAAGTCGCTAAAAAGGTTTTTGCGATTTTCTAAGAAACGGTACAAGCTGTTATTGAAAAAAATAAGGGAACAATTCGGGATATCCCGGAACTAATCCAATTTCTTTTCAAATTATCCTATGTTCCTAATAAAATAGATAGTTCTAATTACTTGTTTTTGCAACAAAAAAACTATTTATTTGGAAACAAAGCAGTAGTTGTTTTTGATTGTCTGTAACTTTCTTAAATGACATTTTAGGTTATGCATTTACTATTTTACATTTTTACGTATACATTTAAAAATAAGTTTTGTGCAGTTTTGCAAAAATCACTTAAGGACGACTAAAGAACCACATCATTAAGACATTTATTGATATGTATAAAATTTTAAATATCATCAACCTTAAACAATTTAACATATGATACTCTCTTCGAAGTGTCATTCCTTTGTACGCATGACAATATATATTATATATAATACATATTGTTTCTGGTCAGGGAACCTTCTTCAGTTGCGCTTCCGACAATTGAATGTCCTCTCGAACACTTCTTTATGTATTTGATACATTTCGTTAAATTTGAAGACGCGAGATGTAAGACCGACATCTAGGATTTTCGAGAGTACAAAGGAATGACACCTCCAAGAGAGTATTCAATATCTCTGACAGGTGAAGTAACCTGAAAATTTTATCGTGACATTCTGTCCTGGGAGTTAACGGAGAACAGCAATTACACGGAACGGCTCCAGATTCGGAACCTCTGTTTGCTAATTCTCTCGAAAATCCTAGATGTCGGTCTTACATCTCGCGTCTTCAAATTTAACGTATGATGTTGACGTTTTCTGGTTGAACCAAATTGCATTTTAGCGAATCGGTTTTGGCTCTACTTTCAGTGGTGAAAAGAGAAATGTCAATGTACAACCACTGTCAACCAAGGGTAGAAGCAAAGTTATAAATAGATCGCTACAAATCAGCTATTGACCCCATAATAAAATTCCCTAACGCAAATGAGAATGGATATTAGCATATTGAAACGCAAGTTGGGCACTCCTGTTGCAATTATTTTTTAAATACCTAAATAAACACTGTAATTTAACTTCCGAGTTTAGCTTAACATCGGCAAGATCATTTGCGTTATTTTTTTTTAAAGCTCCAGCTATAATTTTATCTGTGCTTAAGAGTACGGCATTCGTTTGTGACCAATTATTTACATCGCTGTAACCCTGTAGTCTAAAGGCGCCTACAGACACACAAACATTCCTTCAGATATGTACGTGCGTACTTGTACGCGCGTACATAAACGTTTGTTCGAATTGCCTACACACGGAAGATAATTTTTATATTCAGTTTGTTAATCAATATGGGGACAATAAGTAACAGTGACTTAAATTTATTAGCAGTGGCGTGTGTATGCATAATCAAGAAGAAACAAAACCGCTTATTGAATAAACGAAAGCCACGAAGTAAATGGGTAAAAAACTGGTTGTTGCAGCGTGATCGATTTTCACATATAAATCTAGTGGAAGAACTTCGATTAGAACCGGATGATTTTCGAAATTATCTCCGTACGGATGAAGATTGCTATGCATTTCTTTTAAATTTAGTAACCCCACTAATCCAGAGACAAGATACGTGCATGAGGTCTGCCATATCACCACATGAAAGATTATCAGTCACCCTTCGATACCTCGCCACTGGCAGGAATTATGAAGATTTGAAATTTCCTAGTATCAGCTCACCCCAGTCGCTAAGTAAAATAATTCCGGAGACCTGCAGTGCTATTTATCAAGTATTAAAGGATGAGTATATGAAGGTATTACTAAGGAAAATAATTATTATTAATTAATATTATTATTAGGACCTCGTTGTAAAAAATGACAATATAGTTTAGAGTTTGGCCAATAACCGACCATTAACCTGTCTCGCGGCCCCCTATTTTAAAAAAATGTAATAGAATGAATATTTATTAATTAACTAAACATAACAGGTATTTGATATGAAAATTTAAAAAAATAAAATACATTCAAATCTTTCTTAAATTATGCTAGTGTTAGTTGGCATCAAAGTTGCTTAAAAAACTGGCAAGGTTTCCTCTTGTGCCCAATTCGTTGTGAGACTGTTGTATAGAGATTGCAGCGCTATTGTTTGATGAACGTATCGGAAGTGACTGAGTAGTAGGCAACTCTCTTATTGGCTGTATGTCGTGTGTTTAAGATGGATAGGTATAAACTGAATTTTGTGACATATGTTGCGGAGGAGCAGCTATCTGTAATGGATAGGAATTAGGTTGAGTAGAATAATAAGAATAAATGGAAGCATCTCTGTTTAAGATAACTTGGGGATTATTTTCTGTTGAAACGGGTAGCGAGACAATTTTTGTTGATTTGGTTACATGGCCCATTTCTGCTTCAAACAATAGGTCATTGATGAGCTTTTCTGTGTATAACCTAGTTTCTCTTGGAAGTGTTCTTAATTTGGCTGCAACGTTATTTGCAAAACTAGTGAATTGGTCATTATTATGAGTTAGCCTTTCAGCAACAAGAGTAAGAACTTCATCTGTCTGGTCAACTGTTTTAGCTCTGCGTTTCTTTGTGGCACGACTTGTATTAGGTGTTAATAACTTGTTTCCATGAATTTCAGACCTACTGTTTGGTCGGGAATCTAAAGGGCTCTGTACTGAACTCGTAAATTCTTCAGTATCGAGCTCTAGTCCATGAGTTTGATAAGTTGTACTTGATCGGGAATCCAATGGGCTCTGTATTGAACTACTAAGTGGTTCACTGTCGGGTTCTAATTCATTCTCAATGACCTAAAATAAAAATGTAATGTAATAAATTATGTTTGGACGAGTTTTAGTCTTGGGAGATTTTGATGAGATTTTTAAAATACTGTACCTAAATTAATTATCATATAATTTACAAAAATAACTTTTTTCCAGTTTCCTGCAACAGAAAATGAATGGAAAATAATTGCAGGCGATTTTGAATTGAAATGTAACTTCCCGAACTGTGTGGGAGCTGTTGACGGCAAACATGTTCACATACTTCCTCCTGCTGGAAGTGGTTCATACTTCTATAACTATAAGGGAGGACACAGTTTAGTACTCATGGCTATAGTCAACGCAAATTATGAGTTTATTATGGTAGATTTTGGGGTAAATGGTCGAATATCTGACGGAGGAGTTATTGACCACACAATATTTTACAAAAAACTTAAAGACGGAAATTTATCTTTACCACCTCCAACAAAACCTAGATGCAGTCAAAATTTGTTGCCATTCGTTTTTATAGGTGACGAAGCATTTTCCTTGCGCTGCGACTTTTTAAAACCATTTGGACAGAAAGAACTGAATCATGATAGAAAACTTTTTAATTATCGACTCTCACGAGCAAGATGTAAAGTTGAAAATGCTTTTGGTATACTGAGTACACGATTCAGAATATTTCAAGGAGCAATGTCTATTAGTTTAGAAGGAATTGAAAAAGCAGTTATGGCCTGCTGTGTTTTACATAACTATTTAAGACGAAAGTGTGGAACTGCATATGTGCCCGAAGATAACGTTTACAGTGAAAATGTACAAGATGGTACCATCGATTTAGGATTAGAAACCACCGGAATGATAAGACTGCAACGCGGTTACAACCGAAGAAGTAGCAATGATGCAAAACAAGTTAGACTACTGTTTACTAATTATTTCTGCCATGAGAATCCGCTCTCCTGGCAAGAAAAAATGATACAGTAATTTAACAGACGACAACATCCTGTAGAATACTTGAGCCGTTTTATTAATAAAATGTTATCAAACTTCTATAATATCTCATTGTTTACTTACCTGTCCTTGATCTGAATCAGAACGTTCATTCTCCACGTCATCGTTTGGTACGTTTGATACAGACGATCTGGGCATGTCTTGATCTTTTAAAAAAAGCAACAAATCATAATACCATAAATGTGGCATATATATGTCATCCTGCCTAGCCCCAGACCGTTTCGATTCTAAAATTTTTTTGGTTTCTCTGCGAAATCCAGAACGTAGACTATTTATCTTGGTTTTAACCATTTCTTTCGTAGCCGTCTTTTCTACTTCTTTCCACTTTTCGACCAATATTTTATACGCATCGTTTTTTTTATTCCGATTCATGTAGTCTTTGGATTTAGTTTTCCATAAACAGGGCTGAGATTTATAAATCTCAATAAACTCTGTTAAAAACTGTTTTGAATAATTTCTACTATCAGTCATGGCTTCGCGTAATTAAACAGTAATAAACCAGACGAACCGCACTGATATTATCCCCGATACGTAAATGCGTGTAGCCTACAGACGGAGAGATGTGTACGTGTAACTTGTACGCGCGTATAAAAATTCAAGCAGCACCTGAAGATATCTTCGACAGATATTTTAGGCAGATATTGTCTACACATTGACGAATATGTACGTGCGTACTTGTACGCGCGTACATATCTCAAGGAATGTTTGTGCGTCTGTAGGCGCCTTAAGAGAGTTCAGTTCGTGAACTTCAACACATTTCTAGGCAGGCGCCAGTGGAAGTGCTAACCGAGGATAGTTACAGGGGGTGAAAGTAAAGAAAATATTTTTTGGTCATGCTCATCATCGAGTAAACGTTTCCAAAATTAGCTGCATACAAGATTGTGATGCATTTAACCAAATTCCCGAAAGACGCCATTTGTACTATTTTTTTGCTTACACAAAAGAAATCACAATCCGAAAAGACGTACAGCTAAATGACATAAATGTATTTTTCATGACGTCATTAATGTGGTCTATATGACGTCATACACAAGTTTTTTAAATCCGAAGCCACATTTTTCATTACTGATTTGGAAATAGCGGAAAATTTCAGGTCCGAGTATGACCATGACCTTGAACTTGAACTTCAAGGTGATTCCAAGGTCAAAGTTTGTTTAAAAACTGGTCCGCTCTCTTGGATTGCGAAAATCTGATTTCAGATTCGTAATCAGACTTTGAAAATTCGCAATTTAAAAAAAATCAACCAACTTACTCCCAATTTGGTATACGGGGGTTTTCGACGTCGATGATTACTAATATGAAATCAGTTTTTGAAAATTTTCAAAACAAGTTGTGACTAAGTTCAACGTCAAATTTGTTTTTAATTTGGAATACCCTCTTTGAATCAGTCATCTTTCGGATCAGGATTAAAAGCATCGATTACCGATAATTGGTTGTGCATCAATTGGTTGACTTTTTTCCAAAAGTTGGTCCGCCATCTTGGATTGTGAATTTTGAAAAACTGATTTCAGATTCGAAATTTGCGATGTCGAAAACACCCTGACACTTAATTTTGCTATAATTGATTGATTTTTCAAAAATACTTTGATCTTGGAATCACCCGGAAGATCAAGTTCAAGGTCATGGTCAAAGTCATATTCGGACATGAAATTTTCCGCTTTTTCCGAATCCCTAATAAAAAATTTAAAAAAATTGTGTATGACGTCATACAGATCGTATTAATGACGTCATGAAAAATCTATTTGTCATTTAGCTGTACGTCCTTCTAGATTATGATTTCTTGTGTGTAAGCAAAAAATGGTGCAAATGGCGTTCTTTTTACTTAATGCCGAAATTCACCCCTATTTTTGACAAGTTTACCCCTGTCTGCCACCTTGATGGTAACGCTGTAGGCAGACGCCTCTCGGGAATTCGCTTAAATATATCACAATCTTGTATGCAGCCAATTTTGGAATGTTTACTCGATGATGAGCTTCACCATAAAAATTACCATTTTCACACCCTGTAACTATCCTCGGTTATCACTTCCACTGGCGCCTACCTAGAAACGTGATGTAGTTCAGGAATTGAACTTAATCCGATACATTCTGTCCATTTTTAGGATGACGACCAAAATCCCGCTCTATCTCTCCTACTATTGTGTTGCAGTATGTTGAGCTGACTGATATTCATTTCTAACAATTAAGAAATTTGTATCATCTGCGTAAAAAGTTACATTATTTTCAAATTTGTTAAGAATGTAGGCGGGCAGATCATTGGCACATATTACATACAAAAATGGTCCAAGAATGGAACCTTGTGGAACGTCAGAGGAAACCTCTAATTCTTAGCTGTATGAGTTATTAACACATACAATTTGTGGGCGAACCCAAAATCAAACGAACACAGCTTTTTATCTACCGCATTTATAATATGTTTGTGAAATTCAACGACAACTATATCGACACTCTTGTGCTTTACAAAATAAAGCTGAGAAGTGACAAAGTAATTATAAAACTCAGTTTCAATAATTTGCGAGAAATCAGGAGTTTCGACATATGGGACTTTCAGGAAAAACTAGCTTACACAGACTCCAAATCGGGAGTCGTACTGTGTGTAATACCGTTTCCCTGATTTCTAGGATGGAAATCACATGAAGCAATCCTTAGGATAACTAAACTCTATCAAAGAAATTTAATACTATCTTCTCGACATTCTTGAATTCATTAGTTGTAGAAATGTAGAAAAAATGGTATATAGTGAGTCGTTCAAATAAATAATACAGTTACATTAGAGAGAGAGAGAGAATTGTATCTTAAATCAGATAAAAAAACTAGTGATTGACTGCACACGCTTTCTAAATGGTTGTTATTTTAGCTACTTGAAGTCGGTTCTTTTATAAATCAAAAGATCTGAATTAGAAGTCTAACCACGATTTTCGGAAACGAAAAATCCTAGAGTGTCCTAGGGGATTTTCCTGTGAAAATTAGATTTTCTAAACAAAAAAATTAGGTGTTGGGACGACTTTCTGAGTACTGCCATGTTAATGAAACTATAGGTTACCGTCGATTTTATCAAGAAAATTGGGTTGAAATCGACATATGAACATGTAAGAAAAAATATTAATTATGAATGATTTTCTGAGTTCTGCCAACTCAATTAATCAAACATATTTATATCTAAATGAAAATAATTAGTTTAAAAACACCAAAAAATACACTTTAATAGCAAACCGAACTAAAAAGCAGAAAATAATTTTTAATTATGAACATTTTATATTACGCAGTGGAAAGTCGAATAATCAATCATGAATTATTACCTCAAAATAAAAATATAATAAAATTTAAGTTATTAACAGAATAATTCGATTCAGAGTAAAAAGTGTGGGGTGCATTTCACTATATGTGCACAACTTTCCTCTTATAAATAGTTGCCAATGCAATAATTGTGAAACTTTATATTTGAAGCACCCCACGCTTTTTAGTCTGAATCGAATTGTTCTGTTAATAGTCATAAAATAAACCTTTATATAAAATAAATAATGCAAATATGCATAATTCGAAGTGGCAGGATGGTAAGGTGGAACTTTCATATTACAAACTGTTCAAAAATTTGTGAAAATTTCTGAGTCATGCCATTTTGCTAATGTTTCAAAAACGGTAATATAAGCCTATTTACTAAGAAGCAGGATAGTGTTACAGTAATTTCATATATAAAAGTAAATTTCAATTCTATTAAAATTATGACAACTAGTGGTCGCCCAGTGGTCGAAATTCGACCCAATTTCATGAAATTGTAAAGAGTATATTTTTATAAGAAACAGAGTTGTGGAGAAATCGGAGAAGTACATGTAATAACAAAATTGTTCATTCATATCGGTAAATATATTGAAATAAAAATGTAATTAAATATCGGTATTCGAAATATTTTTGACAAATAAATGACCCCCCCAAATTTTTGGCTGGAACCGCTCCTCGCAAAATATTCGATATTATATTTGGAAGATTGTTCTCTGCCACCTAAAAGTTTTCGACATTTGCGGTTTCAATCAAGTTCAGGAATATTAAATAAAAGAGACGACCAACAACCCTATGAAAACTTCAATATTTAATACATTCTCTATTGTCCGCCGTGAGACCATTTTTTAAACAACACCTTCGGGAATTCACATTAAAAACAGAAAATTTAATATGAAAGTTACTGCACCGCGTCCGAAAAAAAAAAAACGATTGCTCCCTCCATATATAATTACTCAATGTTTTGAGTTTTGACCATCTGGCGGCGGCGGCACTGTCAGATGTTTGGCGTTGACAGTATCGACGTAAATAATGAATTTTAATTATATTTTATTTAATGAATGAACCAATATTATAAATTAATATTAGCATTCTGCACTGAAGGTCGTCAGTAGCTACTAAACAAACCAAAAATGAAGAAAATCGGTAGAGAGACAGAGGAGAAAATGGTACCTAATCGTTTTGTCTTTGCCTATTTCTATATAGATGTATTGCATAAATATATCACCATTTTCTGAGTCATGCCATTTCTCATATACTTAAAAAAATGTTAATACAACAAGGCAGGATAGTCATAAAGTATATTAATACTACAAATTTGAATTTCATTAAAATTCTTGTTGCGTATTGTAAAAATAGGCAAAGAGAATAGGTAAATATAGAGAAAGTAAAAGATACCAAGAAGCTTTCAAAGATATTCAGGATCCTAATTGTACCAATTATAGGTATTAATATTTGAAAATCGTATTTACTCTTTATAAATAAATTATTTAAAGAAAGATACGCCTAACTGTGCAATATAAAGCCTTTAAAAATTATTATAATTATAGGAACGCTTAGGGAAATATTTGTGTGTAAAATGTATGCTACCAATAAAAATGTCTTGTTAAATTAAAACAGTTATGGCACAGTAGAGGGAACTGAGCAATTCAAAAAAAGTTATTGAATTTTGATCCATGCACTTTGCCTCTATGCGAGAGGGAACTGCAGCGGCATATTCTACGAACATCGTATGGGACGTCCACGGAGCACTGTATATGGTGCAATAACATCAAATTTAGATGTTACTCATTATGGTTGGCTGCGTACAGATAATTCCTATACACTTAATTAGTTTAGAGATGAAGAGCTTCCCGAATGTGTTGTAGATATTTTACTAGCTAACGAAACATAAGGTAAATAATTGCTTTACATTTCACTTTGCAATGTCTTCGATGGCAGAGTTAATTACTAACCTTTAAATAGATGGTGTTTTCTTGGTTCTTCTTTCTTCTTCTTCTGGAGACGAAATGTTCGTCCATTGAACAAACAAAAAATGTGGGTTGAACAAACAAATTATGGGCTTTGTAAACACAAAAGCAATGAATGAAAGCAGTTTAGCGGTTGTTACGACAATAACAACAAAAAAGCGGCCGTCTTAAACGGAATCATAAAGCAAGCGTCCAATCAGATCGGAAGTCAAAACACGAGTCTCTGTCTGATTTAGACACAAAAAACGTACAAATATAAATTAGCATTGGCGCGACGAAAGGTTTTCGAAAGAGGTGCAAAAGTTTAAAAACCAATTGACTAATTCAATCAACTTTAAAAACTAAGTTGCGGGGACACAACACACCTCAATATATTTTTTATGTTATTATTTATAATTTATGCCTTCATGCATAATATGATTAACATCTAATACAAGTAAACTGATAAAAATAGTATACCTATTGGAAATATTATATTTAATACAGATAAAATTTTTGACAAATAAACACTGAAATAAAAATGATGGAGAATCCACTCAAATTGCAATTTTTAAATCAATAACAAGATTATTCCTTGATTCAAATACATTGTGTCATTGATGCAACATCAAAATGTCGGTGAATCAAAGAAAATTACGTTCCTTAACTCAATAACTTGAATTTTCTTTGATTCAACTACATTTTGAAGTTGAATCATTTGCATTTTTTCAAGCTTCGAATGATGAGCAGGATAATGATGATAATGAAATGGAAAAAGCGACGACGAGATTTCAAGTGACTCTTCAAATGATTCTTATGACTATAACGAGAAAAATGAAAGAAGTTGTAGTGATACATGCAGTATCAATGACGAAGATGATGTGGATGAAATTGGAAATACTGGCCAAAAATGTGAAAATGATGAGAATGGGGTATAATAATTTTTTATGATATACTTTTAATATATGTCGCAAATCGCCAGTGCCACTATAGGAAGCACTCCAAAATTCCTTTTATAAAATGGCAGGGTGAAGATATTTACTTTTAATACTTACAATAAATTATTCAATTGTATTTAAATCGATATGAACACTAAAAATATTTTTACAAATTTATTTTGTTCGCCCTAATTACTTTTATAATAATATATAAATAACTTATTAGGTTATATATAATTTAGTGCTATATTAGAAACACTGCAAGCAATTAAAAGGCATTACTTAGAAAAATAAAATTATTCTTAGATATTTTTACAATACCCAAGGATAATTTTAATGAAATAAACATTTTATTTTAATACTAAAACACTTTATGGCTATCCTGCCGTATTGTAAGTGGACTGGTATTAACAGTTTTTAAGTAAATGGCATGAGTCAGAAAATTGTGATGATTTGTAAATATTTATGCAATACATTGCCATAATTTTAATAGTATTGATATTTACTTGTGTACATTAGATTACTGTAAGACTATCTATCCTGCCTCTTTGTAAATAGACTTATAAAGGTCCATTTTACGGTTAACATAATCGTCCATCAGAGCAATTAATTCGATTCGATTAACTATGCAACGTTTTCGCACCACGTTTACTCTAAATGATAATACGCATCCACAGAGATGTCGTACAGTGCGTACAGAAGAATCGATTGCTGCTGTAGAGCGTGGCGTAGAGGAAAACCCGAATCAGTCTATCCGCCATTGTGCACAGATATTGGATTTGTTTCCATCCACTTTATGGAAGATTTTGCAGAAAGATCTTGGTTTGCGTGTTTACAAAATTTAACTCGTGCAAGAATTGAAGCCACACGATCACCTAGCAAGGCGTACATTCGGTGAATGGGTTCAAAACAAGATTGCCGTTGATCCCGATTTTCATAAGCGAATTTTGTTTAGCGATGAAGCTCAGTTTTGGTTGAATGGATACGTCAATAAACCAAACTGCCGGATTTGGAGTGATGATAATCCTCAAGTTCATCTTGAGACACCGTTACATCCAGAAAACTGACTGTTTGGTATGCTTTCAGGACTGGTGGAATAATTCGTCCGTAGTACTTTAAAAACGATGATAGCCAGAACGTTACAGTCAATGGTGATCGCTATAGAGCCATGATTACTAACTTTTTCGTTCATCAATTGAACAATCATGATACACACGAGCTGTGGTTTCAACAAGACGGGGCAACATGTCTCACAGCTCGTGCCAAAATTGATTGATACACGCGAAGCGCTAGTCTACGCCGATAAGCCCGAAACGGTTAACCACTTGGAGGACAACATTCGCCGCGTTATTGCCGAAATACAGCCACAAATGTTGAAAAAATTCATCGAAAATTAGACCTCCAGATTAGACTACGTCCGAGCCAGCCGTGGCTGTCATATGCCAGAAGTCATATTCAAATTATAATGCCAGAAGAATATTTATCGAATAAAGTAAATTTCATGTCAATTTAAAAAATATATCCTTGTTTAATTCCATTTCAAAGTTCTATACCTCTAAAAAAAACACCTGTTATTAACGTTTTTGGAACATATGCAAAATGGCATGACTTAGAAAATTGTCACAATTTTTACAAATTTTCTTGCAACTTTGGGACTCCTGCCTTCTTATTTGAACTTTTAAACCGCCCCGCCGATTTGAAAAACTGAACTTTTTTGTATTTAATGATTATAAACTTTTAAAGATAGGACTCATATAATCACAGCATCAGGATAAAAGTTTTCAGAATTTTGCAACAATTTTCCAGAAATGACCTCAGCAGGCGTAATGCCAATTTTTTTTGATCAATTTAAGATAATATTTTTGTATTATTTTAGTTGGCAGGACTCAGAAAATCATATATATCAAGTTCAACCCTCAGACCTATTGCGACCCTCCTGCCAAAACATTTTTTAAAATAAAATCAGTGGTAACCTATCGTTTTATTAACAGTAGCAGTACTTAGAAAGTAGTCGCAGCACCTATATTTTTTTTTGTTTGGAAAATCTAATTTTCACAGGAAAATCCCCTAGGGAACCTAAGGATTTTTTCATGAATTGTAAGTACCTCATATAACTTTTCAGTATTCTAGAACGCAGTCTTTCAGTATCTAAACTTCCGGGACTATTACATTGGATTTTATATACACGGTGTTCAAAAAGTCCGAGTACGGCTGATTTACTCAGTGAGAAAGCATTTTAGAGGGAAAAATTAAACGGAAAACTTTTAATATTTTTCCCCGGCTACCTAATTGCCATCTCAACTTTGACCTTGATTATGACCTTGAAAGTCATATCAAGGTCAAGTCGATTTTTTCAATTGGAAACCATATACTTTTTATATCGGAAATGAAAAGAGCGGAAAATTTCACGTTCAAATACGTTGATGGTCAGTGAAGGTCAATCACTAAAACACCCCAATTTTTGGATATTCAACAAAATAGTAAAATTAATTAGTTAGAATTAAAACTTGATTCAAGGTAGCCGGGCAGAAATCCTAAGTTTCTGTAATAAAACAAATGTGTCTAAGCCCCATAGTCCTCGTGGCTCGGAGCTTAATTATCCTTTCCCTCAATGTGACCTTCACCTAAAAGGTCATGTCAAAAATTTGGTCAAGGCCATAATTGGACGTGAAATTTTGCGCTGTTTTCATTTCCGACATAAAAAATGGGGTTCCCATTTGAAAAAATTGACTTGACCTTGATATGACCTGCAAGGTCATAGTTAAGGTCAAAGCGGACATAGCCATTGGGCAGCCGAGGAAAAATATTAAAAGTTAATCTTTTAACTTTTTCCTCTAAAATTCTTTTCTACTGAGTAAATCAGTCGTACTTCGACTTTCTGAACACCGTGTATATACAGGGTGAGTTTTTTTTGTTGATCAGGATGGGGATCTCGGAAACTAGCGGAGATAGAGCAATGGTTAAATTGGGAAAGATTTGCAGTTTTACTGGCCCAATTTAATGACACTTTCGGATTTTGGTAAAAAGTCATGGCTTACTAGATATTTTGAAAAAAAAAACGAAATTCTGTCGATTTAGTCAAATCTCTCTAGCTCCTTTGTTTTTGTATTGTAAAAAAGTGTAAATATAAAATTAAAGGAAATTGTATTCCGAATATGATTGTCATGTCCTCGTTTACGTGACAGCTGTCGTTTTCGAAATATGACACAAACTTTTTTTGAATAGAAACCATAGTTGGCTATGACCTCAAAAAATCGGACATTTTTAGAGCTTTTCACCGATATAATGCTCGATATAGTTATTCATAAAAATAACGGAGTTATGGATGCTTTTCTCCCTTATTTTCACTTTTAACGTAGGTAGCCATGAAAAAGATTGTTTTCACTTTGACGTTTCCTCATTTGTGTAATTTCATTAGTAGTGCTGAACTGACAGTCGATATTGACAAGTTTTCGTGATAAAATGGAATATTCTAACGAAGAAAAACTGAATATGGTGGAATGTTATATCATATGCCATAAAAATTCAGTTCGTGCACCTGAGGAATACTTTCAAAGATATTTTAATCGTCGTCAACCTGCTCTATGTACATTTAAGAGGCTTTACGATAGTTTTCGCAGATATGGATCTTTTACTAAATCTCCAAAGGAACGTAATCAAATTAACGAAGAAGCACAAATAAATGTTTTGGCAATGTTAAATCAAAATCCATCTACATCAACTCGTGAGATTGCGGCAGAAGCTGGCACATCTCAACGAACTGTAGTTAAGGTACTGAAAGGCACAAGTTCCACCCGTACAAACTTTCAGTTTCTCAAATTTTGCATGCTGGTGACGAACATCGACGTATTTTGTTTTGTACATGGTTTAGAGACATGTGCCTTGACAATCCACAGTTTCCATTAAAGGTCTACTATTCTGGGACCTTTTATCTATGACGAATCACTTACTGGGGAGCGCTACTTGCATTTCTTGCAGTACACTTTTCAAGAAATGTTGCATAATTTGAATTTGAGAACTCGTTTAGAAATTGAGTGGTTCCAACATGATGGAGCACCCTGTTCATGACTCGTTATTAGACTTAGATAATATCTATCCAAACTCTTGGATAGGAAGAATTGACCCACGCGAATGGCCACCCCGGACTCTCGATGTGGCAGTTATAGACTTCTATTTATGGGGTGCGCTAAAAAACAAAGTATACAAAAGAAAATATGAGACAGTTGCTGACCTAAGGGAGCGGTATTACAAGCAATTGAAAAAATTAATAGGCGGTCTTTGAGGAAAGCGGTAATGTCAATCTTAAAAAGATGCAATTTTTGTCTAAATAACAATGGTGGACTTTTCGTGCATAAATTGTAATCATTATTATGTACTTTAATTTGATAAGTTTTTAGTAAGAACCTACTTATTTAGTTTTTTCGTTATATCTGATATAACTAATAAAAAAAAACGATCAATGTTTTTTAGAGTAGTTATTAATAAATCAATCTATTTCGTGGGTAACTACGTTAAACGTGAAAATAAGAGAGAAAAGCATCCATAACTTCGTTATTTTTAGGAATAACTATATCGAGTATTATATCGTTGAAAAGCTCTAAAAACGTCCGAGATCATAGCCAACTATGGTTTCCATTCAAAAAAAGATAACTTTGTGTCATATCTCGAAAACGAGAGCTGTCACGCAAACTAGGACATGACAATCATATTCGGGTTACAATTCCCTTCAATTTTGATATTTACACTTTGTTTATAAAATCAAAAACAAAGGAGCTAGAGGGATTTGACTAAATCGACAGAATTTCGTTTTTTTCAAAATATCTAGTAAGCCATGACTTTTTACAAAAATCCGAAAGTGTCATTAAATTGGGCCAGTAAAATTGCAAATCTTTCCCAATTTAACCATTGCTCTATCTTCTCTAGTTTCCGAGATCCCCATACTGATCAACAAAAAAAAAAACTCACCCTGTATATGAGGAAATGTCACTTAAAACACTTCGATAGTGTTTTTGATAAATTGGATTTTTCGGAGATTTTCTGAAAAACTACATGTTATAAGTCATAGAAAAATATATGAAACCCCCCTCGGGATCTCTTCCTTAATAAAGAGCAATTTTAAAACTATGCATTTCAGTCCATGCAGGTTTGTCTTCAATCCCAACATCATCTGCTTACTTTAGAATTCTTGTATCAAATTTAAAATTACACCAAACAGCATCTATACTCAATTGAAAAAAAAAATTAAATCGATTACCAGAGTAATCAGATAACTTATATAAAAAGATCATAACCTAATCCTTCTTGAAAGTCGGTTAAAAATGAGAATAAGTATAATTTACATACGGTTGTTTTTATTTACGAAAACCAATTCCGAAATATATATTTTTAACAAATTCTATTCTTAAGACTGGCCAATTCAATTTCTTAAATAGCCGCCAGTTTCGATCAGAAACTCCAGAAGTTTTACAAATTCACGAAACAATTCAAAGAAAAACACACACACCAAAGATAAATGATTCAGAGGTAAATTTATGAGGGCGAACTCGTTTCATATTCAATATCCTTGGCATCGCTCAGTGTAAAACTTGATATCATCCACATGCATAATTCAGCAACAGAAACAAGGTCGAAGATTAAACCCCTAAGGAACTTTTTTTCTCCACAGTCCGAAGCTTTTCGGGGCAGTGTTGTTTGTTTCGCTTTCCGAGCCTTTTATCAACCATCTATTGTTTGGATCTCTTAATTAATTAGTGGAGCGGGCTGAAAAGAAAAAGAAAGAAGCCTGGGAGGGAAACATTTCTAAATTACTTTATGGTAATTGTGGCAGGATTTTTCGCTATCAGTTTAATTAAGAATTCGTTGTTTTAATAATATTAGTGGTGAAGTTGTTTTGTCTATTTTTGCCAGGAGATGTGGGTTATTTAAAAGCTGTTTTGAACAGTGCATTATATAGAAGTATAATGAATATAATTAAATTAAATTGCAGTGTATGTGCCCTACTTTAAAATGACTTTTTTCTAACAAAAGCTATGCTAGGTAAACTCCTTAATACACCCAAGAAGAGAAAGAAGAGAAGTAGAGATGAGAGGAGTTGAGAGGAGATGGTAGGGGAGGAGATGAGAGAAGAGGAGACGAGAGAAGGTGAGAAGCGGCGAGGTGAGAAGGGACGAGATGAGACCAGAAGAGGCGAGAAGCGACGAGAAGAGACGAGACTAGACGAGAAGAGACGAGACTAGACGAGAAGAGACGAAAAGAGACGAGAAGAGAAAAGAAGATACGAGAAGAGACGCCAAGAGACGAGAAGAGCCAAGAAGACAGGAGACAAGATGAGTGACATAAGACGAGACAAGATAAGACGAGAAGAGACGAGGAGAGACGAGTAGGGACAAGAAAAGATGAGAAGAGATGTGAAGCGATGAGAACCGACGAGAACGGCGAGAAGCGACGAGAAGTGACGAGAAGCGACAAGAAGAGACGAGGAGCGACAAGAAGAGACCAGAAGAGACGAGAAGAAACGCGAATAGAACAGAAGAGACGAAAAGAGACAAGAAGAGACGAGAAGACACGAGTAGAAGCGACTAGAAATGACTAGAGTGGAGAAGCTATGAGATGCAACAAGAAGTGACAAGAACAGACCAGAAAAGAAGAGTGGAGAAAATAAGAGAATGAAGAGTGAACATGAGCAAGTAGTTCCACAGTGTTAGCGACTGCTCCTTAAAACTTAGAACGTTATACAGGCTCGAAGGAACAAGCAAAAAAAATGTTTGTCAAACAAGTTCCATTCATTTACAAAAAAGAAGCGACGAGACAAGACTAGACGAGAAGAGACGAAAAGAGACGAGAAGAGAAAAGAGGAGAACAGACGAGAAGAGACAAGAAGAGACGATAAGACACGCGAAGAGACGAGAAGAGCCAATAAGACAGGAGACAAGATGAGTGAGACAAGACGAGATAAGATAAGGCGAGAAGAGACGAGGAGAGACGAGTAGGGACAAGAAAAGATGAGAAGAGACGTGAAGCGATGAGAAGCGACGAGAACGACGAGAAGCGACGAGAAGTGACGAGAAGCGACAAGAAGAGACGAGGAGCGACAAGGAGAGACCAGAAGAAACGAGAAGACACAAGAAGAGACGAGAAGAGACGGGAAGAGACAAGAAAAGACGAGAAGAGAAGAGTAGAGAAAATAAGAGAATGAAGAGTGAATATGAACAAGTAGTTCCACAGAGTTAGCGACTGCTCCATAAAGCTTAGAGCGTTATACAGGCTCGAAGGAACAAGCAAAAATATGTTTGTCAAACAAGTTCCATTCATTTATAAAAAAGAAGCGACGAGACGGGACAAGACTAGACGAGAAGAGTAGAGAAAAGAAGAGAATGAAGAGTGAACATGAACAAGTAGTTCCACAGTGTTAGCGATTGCTCCATAAAACTTAGAGCGTTATACAGGCTCGAAGGAACAAGCAAAAAAAAATGTTTGTCAAACAAGTTCCATTCATTTATAAAAAAGAAGCGACGAGACGGGACAAGACTAGACGAGAAGAGAAGAGAAAAGAGAAGAAGACACGAGAAGAGACAAGAAGAGACGAGAAGAGATGCGAAGAGGCGAGAAGAGACGAGAAGAGCCAAGAAGACAGGAGACAAGATGAGTGAGACAAGACGAGACAAGATAAGACGAGAAGAGACGAAGAGAAACGAGTAGAGACAAGAAAAGATGAGAAAAGAAGTGAAGCGATGAGAAGCGACGAGAACGACGAGAAGCGACGAGAAGTGACGAGAAGCGACAAGAAGAGACGAGGAGCGACAAGGAGAGACCAGAAGAAACGAGAAGACACAAGAAGAGACGAGAAGAGACGGGAAGAGACGAGTAGAGGCGAGTAGAAGCGACTAGAAATGACTAGAGAGGAGAAGCTATGAGATGCAACGAGAAGCGACAAGAACAGTCGAAAAGAGTAGAGAAAAGAAGAGAATGAAGAGTGAACATGAACAAGTAGTTCCACAGTGTTAGCGATTGCTCCATAAAACTTAGAGCGTTATACAGGCTCGAAGGAACAAGCAAAAATATGTTTGTCAAACAAGTTCCATTCATTTACAAAAAAGAAGCGACGAGACGGGACAAGACTAGACGAGAAGAGAAGAGAAAAGAGGAGAAGAGACGAGAAGAGACAAGAAGAGACGAGAAGAGATGCGAAGAGGCGAGAAGAGACGAGAAGAGCCAAGAAGACAGGAGACAAGATGAGTTAGACAAGACGAGACAAGATAAGACGAGAAGAGACGAAGAGAAACGAGTAGAGACAAGAAAAGATGAGAAAAGAAGTGAAGCGATGAGAAGCGACGAGAACGATGAGAAGCGACGAGAAGTGACGAGAAGCGACAAGAAGAGACGAGGAGCGACAAGGAGAGACCAGAAGAGACGAGAAGACACAAGAAGAGACAGGAAGAGACGAGTAGAGACGAGTAGAAGCGACTAGAAATGACTAGAGAGGAGAAGCTATGAGATGCAACGAAAAGCGACAAGAATAGACGAGAAGAGAAGAGTAGAGAAAAGAAGAGAATGAAGAATGAACATGAACAAGTAGTTCCACAATGTTAACGACTTCTCCATAAAACTTACAGCGTTATATAGGCTCGAAGAAACCAGTAAAATATGTTTGTCAAACAAGTTCCATTCATTTACACAAAAAATATCAAGCAAGCTTTGATGTGGCTAATATTTTCATCTTTTACATTCCATTGCATGCAAGATTATACATTTTTCCCCTTCATCTGTTACGCTAACTTCAAAAGAACAAAATCTCGAAATAAATGTTCAGCTACTTCTAAAGTATGACAAGTAAACTTTGTTCAATTCGCATCTAGAATTTTCACAGATTTTGTGAGCATTATAGAAATGATTGGATGTATTGAAAATATTATTGATTTTAAATATTTATTTAACGCTAACAATATTCCCGGGAATTTGCTATTTCATCCATTAAATCCAGTAGTCAATTTTCACCGCACTTTACAGTTTAATTAAATATTCAAACAAAATAAATTTCAATATATGGCTATTTAAATTAACTGAAGCGTTTGAAATGATTCAATTTGCAGTTAACCATAAACCATAAATTAATATCTAAAGCGTATAGGATTATTCTAGAATTGTGCTTTATAGTCCATACTTTTGAATGGAGTATCTGTAGTATATTTGAATGGTTTGTTACACTAAAATTGCTTGGTCAGTTAACAAAATTTATTCTTCTGTACATCATCTGTTACTATATAGAGAAATATAAACCTGGAGTGTTAACAACGTTGGATTAAAACGTGATGATAAGTCAAAACTGTTCATATTTTTTCAATAGAAATTTGTTGCTTCATAGATTGATTCTAAACTCAAGTTGAGAGTCTACCTTCATTGAGCTTATTTGGTTAACTCGCATTCAGACATCAGTTAATTTAATATAAAAATATGAAATGCCTACATTTTTTTCCAGAATCATTTGACGGTCAAATACACAACCAAAAGAAATTAGTTTCAGAATGGTTTTCTGAGATACGTACGATATGTTTGTATAATGGTCGCGTAGTTTTACATACTTTTTCATGTCATGTTACATCTTTTTATCGAAATACATCCATCGTTGTGATACTACTATTCGTTTCTTTTTTTCAAATCAAGACTTCTTCAGTTGAGTGCACGTACCTTTTTTGGGAACATAGTTTTTGTATGATTTAGATGAACAATTAATTATTATTAAAAATTGTTCGAAAGTTTGATTCATGTTTGAATCTTGCAGACGTCTCACTTGACACTATCCGTATGCTGTTAGAGAGTAGACTAAGAAATATTGTGCCCTTACTGTATATTTATAGGTCGGAATTTCTAATGACGCTGATTGTTTCGACTTGGCTTTTCCCCCTCCGCGGCTCTTTCGGTCACGTGGCCAGTTGTCAGTTCCCCTCTCTGGTTCGGTTTTATATTGTTTAATTTTTGTTTTAAGTGTTGGTGAGATGTAGAGCGTCATCTCTCAGGTTTAGTTGTTCTTTTTTTTTTCTATTGCCTTCCTTACCATGCTAGCTTTATAATTTGTCTGCAGCTGTCACACTTGATTCTATGACCCTCATGTTTGCTTGTTTCTGACAGCTAGTTCATGCTTTCCCAATCTAGCAGAGATTTTCGTGTTATTTGACCGACATACCTTCAGTCACAGGTTTTACAAGCAAAGTTATCTACCCTGATTTTCTAGTTTGGTTTGGGACATTTTCCTTTTGTTTCAGTTGTGTATTCTGTTTTGTGTAGTTTTTTATTGTTTGTTTAATTGCATGGTGTGTGTATCTATTTTGTTGAAGAGCAGCAGATATCTTTTCAGTTCTTGTGTTTTATGGTTATTGTGGTGAGTCTAAGTGATCTCAGTGTAATGGCAACTCCCTGTAACTGCGAAGGATTTTGGCGTCGGCAGTCAAATATCTGTTAGTGTGTGGGTTTTCAATAAATGGTGTGTTATAGCAGTTGGAGTTTTTATGTGAACTGAATCTTAGGATAGATTAAATTGCAGTCATTATAGAAATACGACAATTTTGTCATCTACGTATCTAATCTATGTTTTTGATTATACTTGCATTTAGGATAATAATATATTGTGTTATGTTCTCCCCCAATAATGTCGGCAGTTGAGACAGCTTTTATTTACTTTACATATTATACTTATATTTGTATTATGAATGTAAACAGTCTCTTATTGTAACCCTACTGTACTCATGTTTTTTCTATTTCTTTTTCTTTGGAAACAACACCACAAACGTTTCAAGGTCTAAATCAATGCCTAATGTGTAGACGATGTTCCCGGTCTGCTAGCGGACCTGCTTTACCAACCGTGGAAACCACGGTTTTAGGTTGCAGGTGTGGACTATGGTAGGATTTGCCCTCCAGGAAGGGACCCCCAGTCCGACACCTCAAACGGCCGTCGTCTACAATCCCACGCTACAAGGCTGAATGCGTTCGTACGACCGACCAACGAGGTCCGACCATCCACCCAGGAGTACAATCTAGCTTTTAGCCGCTGCCCGTGCGAGGCCAACCCAGTATGGAGAGCCACCGGTAACCCCACCCTGTGGGGGCTCATCTCTCCACCCGCACTCCCCATTTTGGAATCTTACGAACACCCCAGTTCGTTTAAGAGTTCCTACGCCGATGGGTCACACGCTCGACTCCCTTGACGGGAATCTCCCCCTTTTACTTTTCTGGACGAGCGAACATCCGGCTTTCGAGGTGTAGGCGCCTCTACTTGCGGGACGCTATGGCCTAGTTTTAGGAGTAACAGGCAAGAGGTTGGCAAAGGGCGCTCGTCTCGAATACTAGGTCGCGCCCCATACAGGGCGATGATCCGACATCTCAAGCGACGGTCCCACTGTTACCCGCCAGATCGTCTCATCGCCACAATCCCGAAGGAAAGCAGGTCTGACGACTACTTGTATTAAAGGTGTAACAAGTGAACCTCGTTCCCATTCGCTCAATCCCGAAGGAAAGTGTGTCCGGCGAACTACTTGTGTAAAGTTTTGACAAGTCACACTCGAGGGTGGGGGCCCTCTCCTACCCTAGTTACTAACGGGCACCGCCTTGTCGCCAGAAACAAAGCCTGGAATCGACTGCCGTGACTCCGAAAGTTTTATGGGTTGCCACCGGGAAGTATTTTTGACAACCCAATTCAATAGTAATTAACTTAACACAAATTTAGTAAATCACAGTTTGACATTAATTTTTGTCAATCAAATTGATGTAAATAAGGGAATTTACTGCAAATTTGATATATACAGGGTAGCATTAAAAATTCTAAGGATCATGCGAAATAACAATGGTTCTTTCAAATTGGGAGAATTTGAAAGAGTTATCTTCAGAATTTCATCTGGCGCTCTTAGATACGACTTTGTTATAAGATTGCATTCGTCAAAAATAAGATCAAAGAAATTTTGATGTTCCAGAGATCTCATTAAAATCATAAGGGAAGACCTACAAAAAACCTTATGAACTATCTCGATATAGGGTTGTACAAAAGGACATTACCATTATTAATTTCATCATTGATTATTGGTAACCAGGAATAGCAAAATTCTAAAGAAGTACTAACTATACAATCGCTTTCAGTTAATAAAATTAAAGCAGACTCTTTCAGCTTTATTTCAGCTTTAGTTTTTTATTATGTTTTTCGTCTAATATGGTTGAATTTTTGACTTTTCGAAATCTCGTTTCTTTATATAATTTTTGTGTTCATTTATTCGAACATTTATAGGTCTAGAGATTTCTCCTATATTAAATTTGTTACATTCGCAAGGAATTTTATAAATGCAATTTACATTGTTTGGTGTTATTTTTGATATAAGTGATTTCAGTGAATTTCTTGTTTTGAATGATGTTTTAGTATTAAATCTGTTTCCCACTTTTTTCAGTCTTTCTGAAAAACTCTGTATGTATAGTATAGTTGTTGAAGTAATGTGGTTATTAGGGGTAATAGTGATTGTTTTCAATTTTATGTAACTCTTTATTGATGACCTTTTTAGGATAATTTATTTATTTATTTTTATTTTTATTTATTTATTTAAAGAGTATGGCCCCCCTACAGACATTCGCAGCTGCCCTATTACAGGGTGGCACAAGTTAACAATAATTGTAACATGAGAACAAGCAAGTACATTTAATTAAATTCAAAACTAACAGACTGATCCTTGACATAGGTCAACAGCCTGTGATATGTGTTTCCTGAAAACCGAGTAACTTAAGGAGAAAATGTCATAACTGGTACTATTATTTTTTTCATCGATTATATTGTACGATCGGTAACATCGTGGCAGCGGCGAGTTAAAATAATAATTGGAGTTAGAGCGTCCAATTGCAAATATTTCTCTATTTCTGAGGGTGTAAGGCCTAGCATTGATTAAGAAATGATTACTTAAATATTCGGAATCAAAGAGATTATTAATTATCTTATATAAGAAAAATATGTCAGAACATTTTCTCCTGAATTCTAGGGATACCATGTTATAAAATTTTAAATTTTCAGTGTATGGATGAAAATGTCTTTCCCTGTTAAAACGATAATTTACAGCATTTATAATTTTTTTTTGACGTTTTCTATTCTAACAATATATTTATGATAAAAGGGATTCCAAACTATCGAAGAATATTCTAATATTGATCTAACAAGACTATAATATAGGGTGGTGAGCGATCTGGCATTTTTGAAACCTTTGGTTATTCGTAATAAGAAACCCAACATTTTTTGAGCCTTTTGAACAAGTGATTCAATATGTATTTCAAACGACAGTTTGGAATCTAATACAACCCCCAGATCCCTAACGTGATCTACATACTTCAATTTGTCACCCGGTAAATATAGATCACAAGGGGTTCGTGAGTGACTAGGTTTTCTGGTGAACACGATGGAATGACATTTATCACTATTAACAAAAATTCTGTTTCTTATACAGTAATCAGAGAATCTGTTTAAGTCATTTTGCAACTTTACATAATCAGAGGTGTCCCTGATAGTTCTGAAAATTTTCAGGTCGTCCGCATACAGTAAATGCTCGGTGTTGCAGAAGCAAGAACCGATGTCATTTAAAAAAATGCTGAATAATAAGGGACCAAGATGTGACCCCTGCGGCACTCCAGAAGTCACTGGAATACATTCTGATCTTACATTGTTCACCACAACATATTGTGACCTATCTTCTAAGTAGCTTTTTAGGAGCAGAAAGAGTCCTCCATGAACACCGAAATTCCCAAACTTAATTAAGAGAGTAGGGTGGTGAACTTTATCAAAAGCCTTGGAAAAGTCGGTGTACACGGCACAACTCTCTAAGCTGTTTTCCATTGCTGCAGTTAACTCTTGCACAAACGGAACCAAATTAGTTACGACGGAGCGCTTCTTAAAAAATCCGTGCTGATTTAGGTCAAGAGAACACCTTACTTTGAAGAATAGTTGTTCTAGAATCAAAAATTCGAAAATTTTACCAAAGTGACTGAGCAAGGAAATAGGTCGGTAATTATGTACATGACTTTTGTCACCAGATTTAAACAAAGGAACTATTTGGGCGATCTTCCAAATCTTAGGATATATGCCGAGTTTTATGCATTTATTGTAGAGTATGTAGAGTGGGAGACACAGATCGGGACATGACGCCAAGAATACCGCAGGGTATCCATCAGGACCAGGACCTTTTTTTGGATCGAGATCATGTAAAGTTGCTTTTATACTTTGCTCACTTATAAAGCTAACAGTGTAACAATTTTGAGAGAAAACTGGCTCGACTAACGATGCAGTGTTGGATGATTCGAAAACTTTACCGAAATAGTCTGAGAAAAGTTCACAGATCTCCTTGTTTGAGGTTGCTTGAATAGTATTATAAGACATTATAGTAGGTATAGATTTGCTATTATTTTTGTTACTAACAAACGACCAAAAATATTTAGTATCTTTCTTAATATTTTCTTCTGTAATTCTGATGTACTTATTATAGTCAGCTTTAATACTAATTTTTACCCTCTTTCTCAAATCCGAAAAACGATTATAATCAGCAGACTGTTTATATGTCTTCCATTTTCTATGCGTCTTGGCCTTATTCTTGATAAAATTTAAAGTACTTTTAGACAACCAAAGGGGGTATGCAGATTTACTAATTATAATTTTAGGTACATAAGTATTAACAATTTCGTCTAAGACTTTATAAATTGATAGGATATTCACATCAATATCAGCCGAGCAAAAAGTTTTGTCCCAATCATGTTCTCTAATTCTTTCATTAATCACATTGTAGTCAGCACCATTAAATTTTAATTTACTATAAGAATAACAGGGAAGTGCTTTTGTACAATTAAGATCAATGGTAATATTAAGAGACATATGGTGGTTGTCTTCAGTAACAAATGGATTATTACATTTATTCAAATCAATTTTCAGAGATGTCGATAAAACTAGATCTAAGATTTTATTGTGTATATTAGAGATGTTATTAAACTGCTTTAAATCATTTAAATAAAACCAATCCGAAAAGCACTGGCTACAGGGTCCCATGACATTATGGGGAGCTAAGAAATTGCTTGTTGAGTTCTTTACCCATTTTATATGGGGTAAGTTAAAATCACCCAGTAACAAAAAGTTATCATGGTTTATCTTACTAAGAATTTCTTCCAACTTAGAGCAAAAAGCAATGTAATTATTGATTGTTGCATATGGCGGAATATATACATTACCAATAAGTATCTTACCACCCTTCAGTGCCACGGAAAACCATAAGTCCTCAATAACACTATTTACACTGGACCACTTGGAGATTAGGTCGACAGAAAACACAGAAGATAACGCAATTAACACTCCACCCCCATCACTTTTGCCACTGATGGACGGATCTCTATCCGCCCGAAACACATTGTAATTTGGGGGGAATAATTCTGATGATAGGATTTCAGGTTTTAACCACGATTCATTGATTGCGATACAGTCGTAATCATTAGCACATACTGACTAATAGAAATCCACTGTTTTAGTTCTTAGCCCTCTGGTATTTTGGTAATAGATTGAGAAATCATTATTCAAAGGAGCCATTTTATCGGATAATGTCCACTAACTAATTGTTAGCAGATAAAATATTTTTTATAAATATTTTTTCTTCATTAAAATTTTCTATATCAGGACAGTTGGTTTTTACATTCTTTGGATGATTAGAGTTCAAAATGAGATATCGGCTTTCTGCAGACTTGTGTATCAAATGCCGATTGTGTTTTTGTTATTAAGATATCTAAGAAAGATAGTGTGTTATTTTGTTCACTTTCTGACGCGAATTGCATAGTTGGTTCTTTGTTATTGATGCCGTTTAATAATTCATGTAATTGTTCCCATATAGTCGTCGACATAACGCCGCCAAACTAAAGATTTATTCTCTTTTGTAGAAATTATTTATTTTTCAAATTATTCTATGAAAATGTTGCTTAAGGCAGGGGACAGGCAAGAATCCATGGCCATGCCAGAATCTTGTTGGCAGAAGTCATCGTTGAGTTGAAACTATCACAGGCGAAGTATTCCAGTTGACTGAAACGTAATAATATTACATTAATAATCATTGACTTCTGAGAACATTATGGGGACGTTACGTGAACTTTATCGTACTTCCGCTCTTCCCCTTTAAAGAATGTTTCGTAACCTCTTAAGAGCACAGAATAGTTTCGGTTTTCTCTGGCAACTCGACTTTAGTTTCTCTTATTACGATATCGTTGCAGAATAACTATGCTGAGGAACCTTCTTCCATTTAATTAGAAACCCCCTTCAGAATGCTGAAGCGTTTTTCCAAATACCACAAAGCATACCGTCCTAATAACTTTTATGCAACCGTTTCCCGTTATTACGCTTCCGCTTCCACCGATTTCATCCATTCCACAAATTCAAGTTTCAAAATTATCCGCAAAATAAAAACCCCGGAATCCGTGAAACTGAATTCCGCACCGTTTATTTTTATTAGAAAGAAAGTATAATGGAGTCGCCATCGTACGGTATGATTCATAAAATAAATCGAGACACAACTCCGGTAAGGAAATTAATTTCGATCTTGAGTAAACTGCGTTGGTCTTTATTAAAACAAGGAACGGCTGCGATTTCTGACGCTGTGTTGCTCCATTATTTAACGGAGACCTCATCGAACTTTCAGGACGGGGTTGCGGCTCCTATTATGGTTGTTTCAATTAGTTTCGGAGCTCTCTGTTCTCTCTTAGAGGGTTTCTTTGATCAAATCCAACCCGTCCGATATTACAATGCTTTGTATGACTATGGCCGGCCGTAATATGTATTTGTATGTATGTCTACGTATATAGCAAGTGTGGTTTGATGTAAATTCATGAGACTGGACTCTTGGTGTTATGGGGAGAATATTGTCAGACGTATGATTAATGGATGAGGTGGCACGCTGCAGGAAACGTGTCTGTTTTGCAGAATTAGGTAATTTTAAGATTGTGTTGTTTGTCTAGTGGTTATTAAAACATTCCAATATACAGGGTATTCCATCTCAAACAAGCCACCTTGAATCTCTTGTTTATTTTCAAAACTATTGCAATAAAAAAAACAAGTCGATTTTTGTTTCGAGGGGGAAATTTGTTGAGGTGAATTAGCGCTTGCGCGCATTCAGCATAAACAGGCCAATTCAATGACATTGAGATTTGAGATAGGGAAAATAAGTCTTGTCGTATATTATTTGAAAGCCCTTTTTACGGGCTATACCGTCGTAGTAAAATTGCAATTTCTGTACATGTAATAATCAAAATATAAAAAAACCGAATTTACATTACATGACTCTAAAGCAAATGTTCAAAGTGTCTTCCATTGACTTCCATACAATAGTACAACCTGCACTGAAATCCGTCTCTGACATGGTTCAGCATAATCGGTGTTATCTGACGCCATAATTCGTTGACGTAGTTCGTCCACATTCTCAGGTTGAGTCATAAAAATTTTGGATTTAACATATCCCAAAAAAAATCCAGAGGGTTCAGATCAGGTCATTCTATAGGACCTCTTCTTCCAATCCAGCGACCAGGGTATTCTAAATCGAGGTATTGACGAACTGGTGCGGCGAAGTGAGGAGGAGCTCCATCTTGTTGAAAATGTAATTGCTCGTCATGTAGTAGAGGATCATTTTCTAATTTTTCTATTATCAATGCACTAATTTCATTTTCCAAAATATTGTGATAGATTTCACCATTTAAATTACCAGGAATAAACAGGGATCCAATTACCCAAAAGCCCTGCTCAAACGTTTAGTTTTACCGGATGTTGACTATGAGCTTCTCGAAATAAATGAGGATTTGTATTGCTCCAAAATCTACAGTTATCCATTAAGTGAAATAGTGCACTCATCCGAAAAGCAAACATTTTCCATTCAATTGTGATTTTGGTAATACAGACTTACCAGCTCAACACGTTCTTGCAATGTGTACACTATTCGAAAACAGTGTTTATTAATTTTACTCCTAGGCATTATAGCAGCAATCTATGTTATTTACTTCGCGTTGGGGGAAAATCTATATCTCAGGTATCATTCACTAAATTTTTAGGGGTATATATTGATGGTGGGCTAAGTTGGAATATCCATATTGACTATCTCTGCAAAACAATCGCTTCCTTATGTTTTATTCTTTATAGACTAAAACCTATATGTGATAAGTTCACACTTCTGTCTTTCTATCACTTACATCTAGTTTCTAGATTGCGCTATGGAATAATAGTTTGGGGGTGTTCTCCCACAGTGAACCGAATATTCGTTTTGCAGAAGAAAGCCGTACGTCACATTGCAGGAATTAAGCGTAATCAGTCATATAGAAATTTTTTTAAATCTCTAAAATTGTTAACAGTACCATGCATATATATATTTGAAATACTTATGTATGTAAAACTAAACATTAAAATATTCACGTCAAATGCTCAATATCATGACCATAATACACGGCATCAGTCCATGTTATCCATTCCAAGGCACAGAACCTCTACATATGAAAATTCGCCAAACTACATGGCAGTCAAGCTTTATAACAGTCTAAGCCCTCAAATAAAAAGTATGGATAACATTGGCGTGTTTAGGAAAAACCTATTAAACTTTCTGTTGGAAAATTCATTCTATACTGTAGAGGAATATTTATTGTTCAGCAAAAGCAATTAAATATAATTTAACATACTTAATGTAATTATTTTTTAAGTTTTGTAATTGAATGTGCAGTTATTGAATTCATTACTACATTTATATTAAGTTCGTCGAACTCATAATCATAAGTACTTTGTCTCATCTATTAGCAGATTAGCAGATAGGTATCATTATATTACTGATATCGTTATTACTTTCGTTTGTAAATTCCTGAATTAAGTTAGTTTTTTTTTATAAAATTTTAGTGCTCTGTTGGTATTGTTGGAATTACATTTATTAGTACGTAGGTATGCACCTGACCGTTCCAATACTATAGTTTTGTAGTCTTCTGGAATAAAGTTTATTATTATTATATATTATTATTATTATTATAATTATCTTTTACATTTTGAACAAATCAGTAAAGTAATAACTTGACAGATAAATGTACAATCCTTCAAATGATCGAATAAAGGTCAGAAAAGATAAACAAACTTGTAAATATTAGCAAAAATAATGTAACACATGCGTGCATGGAAATCGGATAATATCCCTAACATATTGGTCGATTTGTCAAAAACCTCTTGTGTTTGTGTATAGTTTTTTAATATGTAATCTATTAAGGAAGATCCCTAGGTGGTCTCATATAATTTTTTGTGACGTACAACTTGCAGTTTTGCACAAAATCGCCGAAAATATGGAGGTTTTACTCTACACTCCATAGCCGAAAATTTCAATATCCTTATCAAAAATGTCATCCAAGTGACGTAACGGACATTTCCTCATAAATATTTTAATTCCAACGTAATAGTGCGGGAATTGTAGACACTGGAAGTTTTGTTTGCGAATTTGAAAATTTTCTATGTACATCTCAACCATATAAGTAGTAAAGCATAGTATTTTCGGCTCCTTAAATCAATGAGTACCAAGCTCGTTTTGTTTGTATACCAGGCAAATACCTATTTCAATAAAAAAATCCTATTTTGCGAAGACGGTGCTTTTGGTGTCACATTCTCCCGGCCTAATAGAAAATTCACTGACAACACATGTCAAGCCATTTGGTGCTATTATACACAGGGTATTTAGTTATAGCAAACAAAATCACAACGTAAAGTGATAGAAGGAGTTGCGTGTATATGATGATTGCAATAGAGGATGGATTAGAATGATAGTTACAGAAGGCAGTTAAAAACATGATGGTTGTCCATAAGCAGCCGTATATACAGGATGGTTTGAATATAGGGTGGAGTGGACGTTTGGTGGTCTAAAAATGTTGGAAAAAATGTGGAATTAAAATTATATAGGGAGATTAAAAAACTGTTTTATGATGTGGCCATAAATATATCATATACCGGATGGTTGAAATATATGTTGGAGTTGAATTATATTTATACAGTGTGATTAAAAAAATATTTATTTCATAGCCTATAAGAAGTTGCATATAGTGTGTAGAGGAATTAATGTTATACAGGGTGATAATATAAAATGTTAAAAATGAAATAATTTATAGGGAAGCCCACAAGTACTTTTGACTCTGTAAATATAGGATGGATTCTACTCCGACCTATAATTTACAAAGGCAGATAACAAATTTATGGTTGTCCGTAGGCAGTCGTATGTACAGCATGGTTTGTTCATAGGGTGGAGCGGAACAATCTATAGTTATAGAGGGTTGTCAGTAAAAATTGAAAAAAGGTTACATGGCGCGGTCCATAAGGCATAAACATATTTTGGGCTTATTAAGTCAACGTGTACTAGTACATTTTGTTCGTACACTTTTACCTGTCAATTTAAATGAAAATGTATCGTTGTGTAATGTTGGGGCTTTCGATGTTACCTGGTCTTGTCTATTAAGGTTCTACATTCAAAATAAAAAATAAAGAATCAAAACTACCCGAGTTCATAAAAACTAAAAGTTGAAAATAAATATATATTTTTTTAAATATATATCCGACTTCCACCTGTAACTAAAAAGCTGAAAATAAAATACAAATCTAGTAAATAAATAACACATTTAATGTTGTTAGGTACCTACCCAGAAAGTAAAAAAATCTAGTATATGTTTGAAGTCGGTGCGAAGCAACAATCAAGTTTGATGAAGTAGTAGATAAGTACGCAATGAAGGATTTTAAATTTGCTTGGCACCGACTTCAAAAATATACTAGATTGGTAGGTAATTAATTTGTACAGAAAGTTTTAATGTTTACATTTTTTACTTTCTGGTAGGTACCTAAGAACATGGAATGTGAAGACGCGAGATGTACGACCGACATCTAGGATTTTCGAGAGAATCAGTACACAGAGATTCCGAATCTGGAGCCGTTCCGTGTAATTGCTGTTCTCTCTTAACTCCTAGGACAGAATGTCACGATAAAATTTTTTCAGGTTACTTCACCTGTCAGAGATATTGCATACTCTCGTCGAGGTGTCATTACTTTGTACGTCATCTTCAAGGAGTAAACCCAAAAAGTTTGGGTTTACTCATTGAAGATGACAACTTAGAGTTGTTGAAACGTGCGTTGAGTGTTTAAAATAAAGGTTTGGTGTTAGGGTGCAAAACTGTGTTTTTATAGCTTTTTAGTTATAGGTAGAAGTCGTATACGTATTTTTTAAATGTTTTATTTTATTATTCATATCCTGCATAAGTGAGAATATTTAGCATCTCCAATGTTTGACTTTGTGCCGCATATTGCTACTCAACAAATATTTTATTTAAAACGGCTTCGGGTGAAATGGAGTGGAACAAAAAGCCCACAGGCGAAGCGATCAATATTTCACATATACAAGAGATTAACTTCCTTAAACGCAGCAAATGGTGTGTGCGTTCAGTGCGTAAATAACAACATATTGAAGAGATTTACACAGTAACATTGCCTTTATCCGTCTCTGTTTATCTCCAAATTTATTCACTTTATCTTATCCAATATCATTTCCATAAGTCTAGTGTGCTTAATAAAATGATGGTTTCTAAAGGGTTTACAAATAACATCATAACTTTAGTGTAAAACTATAAGTAATGTTTTATAGACCAATCAATAGAGCAAAAATTAACTGATAATGTGTAAAAAATACTATCAGGATATCGACTCACATTAACAACGATTCGTGGCGATATTTTGCTATGTTTTCCACTCGTAACTATGGTTTTTTATAAACAATTGAAGCAAGAAAATTACGTTTTTTTTTCTTAGCATGTTTATAAAATCAAAAATAATAAACTAATCTGAATGGTGTCAACAGGTCAATTGTAAAGCATGAAAATACCAATGAAATGAGTCCAGGCTCGATCCGATTGGATGATTTGCGACAGGGAAAAACATAAAATACTGGAAAATGTAGGTAGCTTTAAAAAAAATCGTATCTTCGTCACTTTAGAAGTTGTAGAACTGCGCTTGTAGGACCTGATAGTAACTTACATCTATTTTATATATGCCAAAACCAGGCGCTACGGGTTTATTAGTTATTGTACAATTGTGATATAAAGTTTTTTGTTGACTATTTTTGTATTGTGTCTCCATGCGTCATAGATAATCAATTTTGAAAAACGTTGTTGAAAGTAGAGGTGTCATTCTACAATGCCCCTATTCTCATTTTTCAGTAAATATCTGTGAAATATCTGAAAAATGTTAGCAAACATGACAAAAAAGGGGCAAGCGTATGAATGTATTCAAGGAGTGGGGGAAACGTACAATAATATATAATAGAGATGTAATTTTAACATTTTTATTGCTTTTATCAGAAACTAATTTAGATATTTTCAACACCTTTTGTGAGTTATTTAGTTCCGTGTTTGTTTCAGTATAATATAAACCTACTGACTTAATTCTAGAGTTCTCTACACAATATTAATTTATTCTAAAACGAGGTAAGATTTATACTTTAGTTGTCTATTGTATTATTATATATATATATATATATATATATATATATATATATATATATATATATATATATATATTGGATGGAACTTAGCAGAGTAAGCAAGGAAATAGGCCTAAAAATAAATATCGGAAAAACAAAGATAATGTACAACGAACTAATAGACACACAAGACATCACAATAGATAACACAGTTCTGGAAATAGTAGAACAAAATATATACCTAGGTCAATTAATACACATATCAGGTTCGCTACTACCAGAAATAAACAGAAGGATCAAACTTGCATGGATGACGTTTGGAAGAAACTCCATAATCTTCAAGTCACGAATGGCATTCCGCCTTAAGAAGAAAGTATTAGATCAGTGTGTTCTACCAGTACTGACATACGGTTGTGAAACCTGGATTCTGAAAACCGAACTTACAAGAAAACTACAAGTAGCACAAAGGTCTATGGAAAGATGCATGATCGGAATAACGAGAAGAGATCGGAAGAGAATAGAGTGGATAAGGAACAAAACCTAGGTAATAGATGTTATCCACAGAGTGAAATCTCTGAAGTGGCAATGGGCAGGGCATTTGGCAAGAAGACAAGATAATAGGTGGTCAACAAAAATCACACAATGGTATCCTAGGGGTGTTAAAAGACCAAGGAAACGCCCCAATGTAAGATGGGGCTATGACGTCAAGAAAATAGCAGGCATAACCTGGTCCCAAAATGCGTACAACAGAACAACATGGAGAGATTTGCGAAACGAATATGTAAGAGAGGCTACACCATAAAATAATGGTCGAAATTAGCTGCATATGATGATGATGATGATATATATTGGATGACATGAACGTGAATTAATTCACAGAATTTTAAGATTATGACTTTCCTATGAAAATAAAATTTATAACGTTCTGTGTATATCTTATGTATATATGTCTCTATAAACACCTACATAGATCGTTTTAATATTTAAAATCCTCACAAATAATAATTTTTCTAATGACCGCTCTATATCGACGTTTCGTAAACCCAAAATCCACAAATTAAAGCAAAAGCTTTTCCGAGAA
This sequence comes from Octodonta nipae, assembly GCA_034190945.1. Classification (NCBI taxonomy): domain Eukaryota; kingdom Metazoa; phylum Arthropoda; class Insecta; order Coleoptera; family Chrysomelidae; genus Octodonta; species Octodonta nipae. The sequence continues at coordinate 66,822,771 of CM067224.1, read as the reverse complement.
ACTGTTTACATTTTAATACATTAATAAACAAACATTTCTCATTTGATACAATAAAATCGAACAAATTGCTCTTTATAGAAGCTTTTTTAGCTATTAGATTCTTTCACAACCTATCAGAGTGACATTCAGTATCGATAATAATTATTGTCAGCATTTCCCCTCAACAACCGGGTTCCCCCACTAGTCGAACACATTCATACGTTCACCAAATATTGGTGATGTTTGCTAACATTTTTCGTATATTTCACAGACATTTAATGAAAAATGAAAGTAGAATGATACCTATACTTTCAATATCTCCATTTTGAATTGATCCATGTCGCATGGAGACATACTGCAAGAATAGTGAACTAAAAACTTCTTATCGCAATTATTCAAAAACTAATAAACCGATAGCGCCTGGTTTAGTCACGCATAAGGTAGATATCAGTTCCCACAAGCCCAGTTCTACAACTTCGATAGTGACGGAGTTATGATAATATAAAGAAAACCGCTAAATGTTCCAGTATTTCTTGTTTTTCTCTGTTACTAAAGATCTTATCGGATCGATCCTGGGCTCATTTCATTGTTATTTTCATGCTGCACAATTTTCTTATATCTGTCAGTCGAAAGATGAATAACCAACATAATTAAAATCACAAATTGTAGTAAAAAGGACAATGACTGATAAAACTATAATATCAATATATTAATTACTTTAAACCTAATATGAGCCTAATTTTTGTCCTAACCTGTCAAATAGATCAGCTTTTCGGGGTGAAAAATTATATATGAAAAAAATGAATCAATAAATTAACTAATTTTAAGCAACCTTTGTTCTATAAAGTTTTTTCTAAAAGTCAATTCTTTTCGAGTTAGAGAAAGTATTGATTTTTCAGCAAAAAACATGATTTTATACGGTTTTTGCGAATAATTTAAAAAATTAACACTTTAAGAAAAAAATCATTTAGATCAAAAATGTAGATTATAAAAACCAAAAAAAAGTTGGGTTTATGGTTTCTGTAAATTTAATTCAAACGGAGTTATTGCTTTTTGAAATTTTTTTTATTTGTCAAAACAAAAATTGAACGGTTTATCGTGAAATATCTGAAAAACAATGCATTTTTTGGGAAAAGTTTATAAATACTTTTGAAAAGTGCTTAAAAAATCCTTTAATATGCTTATAAAAGTCTCTAGCTTGAAAATTAAGGGAGTTATGACATAAATAAGATTGTTTTTTGACAAAAATACAAATTACCCCCTAAATCTACCCCAGTTGCTACGACTTCACAAATCACCAATTTGTAGATTTTTGAATAAGCTTAAAGTTCATGTAAATTAAAAATGTATTCAGCCCTTATTTTTGAAAGAGCTTGAGCTGAAAGTACTATTTACGAACATGTACAAACTTTAAACGGTCAGATCTAACTTAAATTTTAACCTACAAAAACTATAAATTAAAAAAAAACTTAGAATTTTGTACTCTACAAAATTTTGCCTATCTCTCATAGTTTCTAATTTTTTTTGAAGTGGTAGCAATTAATTTCAACTGGGTGGTATTTAGGGGGTAATTTGTACATTTTTTGTTAAAAAACAAAAAAACAGCTTTATATGTGTCATAACTAGCTTAATTTTCATGCTATAGACTTTTATAGAAATCCAAAGTAGATTTTTTAAGCACCTTAAAAAAGTATTTCTTAACTTTTCCCGAAACATGCAATATTTTTCAGTTATTTCACGATAAATCTTTTAATTTTTGATTTGACAAATAAAACCAAATTTCTACAAACTAAGACTTCGTTTGTATTGGTTCTACAGAAATCACAAACCCAACATTTCGTTTGTTTTTTATAAGCTACATGTTTGATCCAAATGATTTTTTTCTTAAAGTGCATATTTTTAAAATTATTTACAGAAAAACGCATGAAAACATGTTTTTTTTGAATACTTTCTTCGAGGTGTCATTCCTTTCTACGCAAGACAATATATATTATATATAACTTATATTGTTTCTGGCCAGGAAACCTTCATCAGTTGCGCTTCCCACAATTGAATGTCCTCTCGAACACTTCTTTATGTATTTGAACATTTCGTTAAATTTAACGAAATGTATCAAATACATGCTGGGAAATGGTCATTGGCTGGACTAACATGCTGAACGTGCCTGCCCATTACAAAGGGTGTAAAGATCTATTAGTAATCGTGGTTGATGTAAATATTTGGTAGTCGAACAATTTGTTATTTATTTTGGGGCTAATAATGGCATTTATTTTTGGTGTAAAAATTGTTTTAAAAACCAACAGTTTCTGGTTGATCTTTCTCTCAGATTATTTATATGTGAGGAAGAATTTCTGTACACACCCTAATGAACAAGCAAAATAATTATTGAGTTTCAGACGATAGTGCCCTTGTTAGTAAATTCAGGACTCCATCTGACCGAAACAGAGTCGCTCTGCTACGCCATTGTTATGGAAATTTTCCTTTGTGTTTCCCTTTACCTGAAAATCTGGAAGTTAAATATCTCAAGCGAAAAGGTAATGAAAGCTGCCTTTGTAAGAAAAAGTAAATACTCAGCCTTATGTGGAGATAAAAATAATGAGTCGCTGAAGTTCGTAGGGCTTCTTGAAATGTGTAATTCTATTCGAATCAGAAATGAGAACTTTTGAAGTTAATTGAAAAGCCTATCTTGTTAACTCTAAAAGCGTGTAGTGAGTTTGCTAGTATCCTGCATATTTCTATGATCGTTACATTTGCTCCTATAGTAATGAGGTAATAGAATTAAAAAATTTTCATCCACTATTATTTGGAAACTTTATTGGTTTAAGTCGGAGAATAGTCGAAGTCGGTACATTGATGTCATTATTTGCACTTATGCCTGGGATTTGTCTTTCATATGTTGTAATACCAATTTTTCATAACTTTTCGTGCCCTGGATGACGTTTCTTCGAGCAAATGGCGAAGCATTTGATATACAAGGTGTTCAAAAAGTCAACAAGACATTTTATAAATATATGATTAATACACAATTTTTTTAGAATTTTTCCCGGCTACAAAATAAACACAATGGATTTGACCTTGATCATGCATTTCAAGGTCAGGTCAGGGTTAAGTTGATTTTTTCAAAAGGAAACACCCATTTTGAAACCTGAAATGAAGAGAGGGAGAAAAATTATGATCAAATATGTCCTTGACCATTTTTTACGTTGATGGTCAGCACAGATTAAATTGAGGTTATAACAAGTTTGGTTTCGTCCAACGGACATTATGGGTACAAGAACGAGATTTTTTGACAGAGGCATTTTTCATTTTAACATGGCTACGTAATGGTCATAATGAATTTGGTAAAATTATATGCCTCTGTCAAAAACTCTTCATAGGCCCATAGTGTTCGTTGTACGAAGTCAAACCTGGTTCGTTTGACTTCTGGCGACCATCAAGGTCAAATGAAAAAAAAAAGGTCAGTGACATATCTGAACGTAAATTTCCCCCTGTTCGTTATTTCCGGTATCAAAAATGACCGTTCCTAATTGAAAAAATCAACTTGACCTTGATTTCACCTTGAAGGTCATGGTTATGGTCAAATGTATTATGACCATGGCTAGGGAAAAATTGTGAAAGTTTTGTATTGACCATATTTTTGTAAAAAGTCTTCCATTTGAGATAATCACCCTTACCGACACTTTTGGAACACCGTGTATGATTCTTAATGCGTGAAGAATTAAAATATATTATATACAATTCAGAGCATGCATACTTCTGCATCATGGTCAACACGCGTGTACAATTTACATTTACATGTTATTATTTATAGCATCGTCGCCAGCGTGCCATTTCAATACAATCAATACGCATATTGAACCCAGATCGAAAAACGTCACCAACTATTGATATTATTTGTTTTAGAGACCGCCTTACGTCACACTAAGCCGTATCTCTAACGTGTACCCTACATGTCGGAGTTTATATTTGTCACCTACAGGTAGCGTATTATATATAAACTGCGTTATCGAATTTGGTTGTGCGGGTTACCTCTTGTCTTATAACCCATTCAAGCAAATTCGGTAACTTGATCGGTGCAAAATATGCTACCTCTAGCTAATACAATACAATAAACTTTATTTACCCCTAAAAATTTAGTGAGGGATACCTGAGATATAGATCTTCCCCCAACACGAAGGAAATAACATAGATTGCTGCTATAATGCCTAGGAGTAAAATCAATATACACCGTTTTCGAACTATTAAGAAGCAGTCTGTTCTTCTTGAACCATTCGTCAAAAGTGTAAATGCTTTTTTGCATCTCGATTAGTCCATGATTTAGATTCTAATTACAACACAAGTATGTGTTATCATCGGCATACATCGTTAGATAATTAAGAAAAGAAGAGGTCCCAGGATTGATCCTTGAGGAACCCCAAGAAATATTTCTTTTTTTTCAGAGGATCTTATAGTTTATCAGATCGAACGCTTTACTGAGATCCATGAAAAGTGCCATACATTTTTCTTCGTTATCTAAAGCTCTATACAATTTTTCTATCAATTGACAAATTCCCGATTGGGTGCTTTTATTTTTCCGAAAACCATGTTGACATTTGCTCAAGATGTTATACTTATTTAAAAATGATATCATACTGGAAAATAGGAATTCTGTATTGACAAGTTAATAGAGTGAGCTTGTGGTAAAGCAATATATTTTCCAATCGATTTAAGTATGTTGGAAGAAATTTCATCAACTCCAGTTGAATTGGAAGGTTTTCGATCCATTATAATATTGTAGATACTTGACTGGCATGCTGGAAAGATGAACATCTGAGCTCTTTAATAGGATTTGTCATGAAGTCTAAATCTTCGTGGTTTCCCATCACAACATTGGTACTTTCACTTATTTTATAGGGTTTTGCTACAAAGTGGTTGTTAAAGTAATTGCAAATTTCAAATGAGTTCGTTACCAATTTTCCCTCAATCTCCAGAGAACCATTACCTTGATTTTTGGTTACTACTAATGAGTTTATTATTTTCCACGCAGCCTTAGATTTATTGACAGAGTGCGCAAGAAAAGTGTCATTTAACAGCCTCTTTGCAGCGGTGATAAGTTGGCTATACACTTTTTTGTACTTTGTTACCCATGCATTCGGTTGTTGAATTAATCTCACTTTCTTCATTGGGAATGTAACATCTATGTAATATCGTAAAACCACTTTCTACATCCTGACTTTGTAATATATCAGTCCATGTTTCTTGACTTACTTTAGCTATAAATTGCTGGTAATTTATTTCGTTATATTGCCTTACAAATCTTACAGGCGGCTTATACATTTACGCAGATTGAAGACTTAGAGATTGACTCGAGTGGTCAGATAAACAGTTAAAATGCACCTCCACATTACCACGAAAGTTATTTAATTCAAAATTAGTACAAATATAAGTATAATATTCGTAACGGAGGTCCACACTTACACAGATGAAAATAGATGAGCAAGGGAATGAAATGCATAACTTTAAATTTCATTTATTTCGACAGACCAAACACACCACACACTGTTTCGATCTTGAATTACCCATCCAATACAGTCTTCTGTGTAAAGATCAGGGACCAGATCATATATTAAGAGTGTCCTCTTTTATAGAAAACCAATAAATAGGAAATAAACCAATATAACATCCAAGTAATAAAGAATATCTGCACAAAATTTGCTTTTCGTTCTAATAAGCATTCAAATTCTCTCTTTGTGATATATCAAATTGACGACTTGATGTAGGTAGGTCAGAAATTAAAGAGAATACCACACAAAAAGGCAAGTTGGCATTAAATTTTCATATTATCAACGAATATAGACTTATAGAAGAATACACATTAAGCAAAGCATGTCCTTTGTTTACATTATTTTGTTATCGTAATAAACAAAGTACGTTTACCATTCACTAAATGCATTGATGTATCACATATAGCCGGAACTTTTATATCCTCTATAGAACATAACTGAATTAAAGACAAGTGGTCAAGAGTCTAAAGCACACGGCTGCAGGTCCAAAGGTCTCGATTTCGAAACTAAGAACAATTATACTATTTTATTAATACTATGTCATTATTAATTAATTAACCTACTTCCAAAAAGGAGGAGGTTATCAATTCGTCGCGTATTATTTTTTTTTTGTATGTATGCTACCTGAATTCTTCTCCTTTGGTGAACCGTTTTGTATGAATATGGTCTTGTTTTATAGAGTATATATCCGGATTGGTGAAACTTCAAATTTGGGAAAAGAATTCTATTGGTAAAGTGAAGAAATTTGTGAATGAACACATGCGTGCATGGAAATGGACCCGATTAATCTATTAAGGAAGATCCCTAGGTGATCTCATATACTTTTCTGCGACGTGCAACTTGCAGTTTTGCAGAAAATCTCCGAAAATTCCAAAATTTTTATAAAAAATTTCATCGAAATGACACAACGGACATTTCCTCATAAATATTTTAATTCCAACGTAATAGTGCGGAAATTTTAGGCACTGGAAGTTTTAATTGCGAATTTGAAAATTTTCTATGTACATCTCAAGCACATAGGTAGTAAAGCATAGTATTTTCGACTCCTTCAATCAATGAATACTAAGCTCGTTTTGTTTATATACCCGGCAAATATCTATTTAAATGAAATTTTTTCCATTTTGCGAAGACGGTGCTTTTGGTTGTCACATTCTCCCGGCCTAATAGAAAATTCAGTGACAACACATGTCAATATAAACTGCTATTTGGTGTGTTTAAACACAGGATGTTTAGTTATAGCAAACAAAATCACAAAGTAAAGTGATAGAAGGAGTTGCATTTATATGATAATTGAAATATAAGTTAGGCCGTTTAGCTGTATATACAGGATGTATGGCATATAGGGTGGAGTGGACGATTGGCGGTATAAAAATGTTGGAAAAAATGTGAAATTAAAGTTATATAGGGTGATTAAAAAACTGTCATATGGTATGGACGTAAACAAATCATATGCAGGATGGTTGAAATATATGCTGAACTTAAATTATATTTATACAGTGTGATTAAAAAATTATTTATTTAATAGCACATAAGAAGTTGCATAAAGTGTGGAGAGGAATTGATGTTACACAGGGCGATAATATAAAATGTGAAAAATTAAATAATTTATGGGGTAGACCACAAGGAATTATATACTATGGTTGAAATATAGGACGGATTTGACTCCGTAAATATGGGACGGATTCTACTCCGTCCTATAGTTTACAGAAGGCAGCTAACAAATGTATGCTTGTCCATGGGTAGTCGTATGTACAGGATGGTTGGTACATAGGGTGGAGTGGAATTATCTATAGTTATACAGAGTTGTCAAAAAAAGTTTAAAAAAGGTTACATGGCGTATTCCAAAAGGCATAAATATATTTTGGGCTTATTAAGTCAACGCGTACTAGTACATTTTATTCGTAAACATTTACCTGTCAATTTAAATTAAAATGTATCATTGTGCAATGTTGAGGCTTTCGATGTTATCTGGTCTTGTCTATTAAGGTTATACATATAAAATAAAAAATAAAGAATGAAAACTACCTGAGTTCAAAAAAACTAAAAAGTTGAAAATAAAACATTTAAAAAAATATTTAACCGACTTCCACCTATAACTAAAAAGCTAAAAATAATTATAACAAAATACAACTCTAGCAAATAAATAACACATTCAATGTTGTTAGGTACCTATCCAGGAAGTAAAAAATGTAAACATTAAAAGGTGCTCATTCTGTACAAATTAATTACCTACCAATCTAGTATATTTTTGAAGTCGGTGCCAAGCAACAATCAAGTGTGATGAAGTAGTAGATAAGTACGCAATGAAGGATTTTAGATTTGCTTGGCACCGACTACAAAAATATACTAGTTTGGTAGGTAATTAATTTATACAGAATGAGCACCTTTTAATGTTTACATTTTTTACTTCCTGGGTAGGTACTTAACAACATTGAATGTGTTATTTATTTGCTAGAGTTGTATTTTATATACGATTTTCAATTCACATGAAATGTATAAGACTCATTTTAATATTACATAGAATATGAACTTAAAATTTTTAAATTGTTTCTACCGTTGAATATATAGGTATATTCAATTCAATTTCAATTCAATTCAGTTTATTCCAAAAAAGTTACATACATCTACAGACATAGTTTTTCATTTACAATTGTTACAAATGTAAGTAGGGTTGTATAGTATATGAGGAATTTGAAGAAACTGATAGACAGGAATAGATAATTTCACATTTAAAAACTTTTCCATCTTCAACTGAGTCCGCGTAAGTAACTTAATACTTGTATTATGGTCTCAACCCTAACGCTGGGTCACTTGAAGTTGTGTTTTTTTTGTGAATTAATAGTTATGACTTAGTTTACTAATAAAAACTTAATTTTCTTTGGAGGCGATGATAGTAGGTATTTTGGAAAGTTTTTAAAAGACTGGTCATATAAGTATGTTAATAATTTGTGGATGAGTAATTAGGTATTTCTTTACTTCTTTTTTATATTGTTTATACGATTTGATAGTTTTTATATTTGCTCGTAGCATGTTTGTAAATCCTTGGGGCATAATAGAAGGACTTTTTGTTAAATCTTTTTTTAATAGCTCGGTTTTTACGTTTAAGTTTGTAATTGATCTTGTTCCATTGTCTGTCGCTTGTGTTTTATCTTGATCGTTGAACATTCGGAGTAGACATTTGTTTACATAGATATTTTGGATGGTTAAAATATTTGTCTCCTTATATAGCCGTTCCGTTGAAAATTATTTTATTATGTTGATCGATGATAACTCCGAGATATTTTATGGATGATTTTTAGTTAGTGTTGTACATTTGCAGTTTTTAGTTTGTGTACAGGATGTATTATGTAGTTTTATCTGAAAGCCTCTCGGTTGATCTAGTATTGTTGGCCAGAAAGTAATATATTTGGTTTTTTCTACGTTTAAAGTTAACAAATTGCTATTTAGCCATAAATAGTAAGTAAGTAATCTTTATTTAGCTCTGAGCTAATTACAAGTATATATTTACATATTCATACAAGTACAATTTAAGTTAATTTAAGGATATTATATATAATTGTTATAGTTACAATAACCCATATCGAAGGTAGGTATTTACATTTTTATTAAAAGTATATCTGTTTTTACTGTCTTTAATTTCTTGTTGTAGTGCATTGTAGAGCCGAAGCCCATCTGAAAACAGTGATGTCATTAAAAAAGTCTTATTTGTAAACTCCACTTTATAATGCCGATTAATACGTAGCAGTACACCGTGAAGCTCAAATCTAGTATTTAGCAGATTAGTTAGATATTGAGCCAATTTTCTATTGATTACTTTGTGAATAAAAACAATACTTGCTTTTTCAACGTTCTGTTGAAGAGGGAGCCAATTTAACTGTCTGAGCATGAATGGAATTGAAACACGCTCACCACACCCAAGTAATATACGCATGCATTTGTTTTTTAATATTTGCAGAAGAGACAAATTTTCTTTAGAACAGCAAAGTAGTAACGATGTGCAGTAATTAAAATTAGGCAAAATTATTGAATTGTATATTAACCTTCTTGACCAATGAGATAAGTCTCTTGCTATTCTGCCAAAAATCCAATTTTTTTGCCCAATTTTTTACATAACTAGGCTGCATGTAGGTTAAAAGTCAGAAGAGGGTCAATAATGATACCCAAATATTTCATCGAATTTACTCTTTCGACTTTAACATTTTTAATACTATTCTATGATTTTGGCGATATATGATGAGCATGTATTTTTAGAACCAATTACCATATATTTGGTTTCGTCTGAATTTAATTTTAGCTTGCTAGCACATAACCATTCATACAAAAGTTGCAGTTCATCATTTAATACCGTTGTTGCCTCTACGAAATCACTGCTAGCAACTGATATGAGCGTATCGCCAGCAAACAAATTTATAAAAGAATTATTTAAAACATTTCATGTATCATTAACATATACAATGAATAACAATGGTCCCAACACACTTCCTTGAGGTAAACCGTAGCAATTTTTCACTTTAGTGGAGGAAACATTGTCAATTTTTGTAATGTGATGACGGTTTGTTAAATAGTTCTCAAGTAGTGCTAAAGCCGACGAAGTTATGCCATCATACCTCAATTTCACAATTCATTGCTGTCGATTTATTGTTTCAAAGGCCCGCTTCAGATCAACAAACACACTTAACACCACTTTATTTTTATTTATTTCCCTTCGCCATCTTGAACACACAAACTGTATCGTAGTTTCACAGGAATGATGCTGCCGAAAGCCAGACTGACCCTTATATAACAGACCATTTTTTTCAAAGAACTCCTGGAGTTGATTTTTTAACACTATTTCAATCAGTTTATCAACTATTGGTAAGAGATTGATGGGTCTGCACTCTTATGGCTTTGATGGACAGGATACTTTTGGTAGTGGCACTATAACACTAGTTTTCAGATTATCTGGTATAAAACCCTTTGTTATTACTGTGTTAACTATATTCAAAAGAGGATATCCAATAAACAAAATAAATCATTAAGTAATTTAACATTTATGAAAGTATCGCTAGTACATTTATTTTTTAGATTAAAAACAATTTTTCTTAGTTGATTTAAAGTAATTTCTCGAAAACTTGTCATTTGATCTATATCCATATTTTGCTTGGGCATAAAACCGGGGTTTTGCTTATGTTCTATACTGTTTTCTATATTTTTTATGCTATCATGATAGAAGTTATTAAAATTTTCCTCTATAGTATTATTATATCCCACAAAACTTATTTTTTCTGGATCAAGGTTTTGAGTTTTTTGCCATAATAATTCTTTTATGGCCATCCACATTTTTTTACTATCATTTCTTGCATTATCAATCCTGTCCTGGTAATAAATCTTTTTCTGTTCCCGAATTGTTTTTGTAACTTTATTTCTTTTAATTTTGTAATCTACCCAGTCATTAACCAAGTTCGTATATTTAAATTTTTGATAAGCTTGTTTACGCAGTATTTGACAATTTTTTACTTGTTTGTTTATCCAGGGTGTTTTTGAAATTGTAGTTTTTTTCTTAGGGCAAAAAAACATCAAGAGACTTCTTTACATTATTATAAAAATTGTTCTAGGTTTCCGTATTAATTTTTCTTTTATATACACGTTGCTCAAATCTTTTTCTATGTTTTGTTTTGCTATATCTCAGGTTTTTCCGGTACTCATTAGCACAGTATCATCTGCATAACATATGAGGTGTCCAACTTTTCTTTGACATTTGTCTTCTTATACTTATATGAACAAAACTATTTACAAACACTTGCTCAATATATAAACTTATATTTCTTTGAAAATATATTTAAATTAAGAATTAAATTAGAATTAATATTGAGTCGTAACAAAATAGTGCCAATTAGTTTAATTCACCTGATAACTATATCAATTATCTATTACTAAGAGTGACACAAAGAAAGAAATATAGAGACAGCGAGATAACGAGAGAAATGAAGAATATTTCGTAAGAAGCTTTCGATTCCATCGTTCAGTCTCAAATGACTGCTGCTCTTTTTTATTTGAACATACATTTTCATATCATAATAATAAAATTATTCACATTAGAATAGTTTTGCTTCCAAAGTGTGAGACTAAATGGTTTTAACCAGGCCAAATATGACCGCAAGTGTTTTTAATTATTTTTTAAATTCATTTTCGAACATTTTTTCTCAATTAATTTTTTGACTTACTTGATTTGGGGTGACTATTTTTTCTCTACATTATACAACATCTTTACACTAAAATATTTACATGCAATGTTTTCACAAAGGTAACATTGGTTATTTGTGCGTACAACTGGTACTATACTTAATAGCTAACTTAAAACAAAGTACAAAAAAGAAGATAGTAAGACATTTCAGATATTTATTTATTTATTTATTTATTTATTTATTTATTTATTTATTTATTTATTTATTTATTTATTTATTTATTCATTTATTTATTTATTTATTTATTTATTTATTTATTTATTTATTTATTTATTTATTTATTTATTTATTTATTTATTTATTTATTTATTTATTTATTTATTTATTTATTTATTTATTTATTTATTTATTTATTTATTTATTTATTTATTTATTTATTTATTTATTTATTTATTTATTTATTTATTTATTTATTTATTTATTTATTTATTTATTTATTTATTTATTTATTTATTTATTTATTTATTTATTTATTTATTTATTTATTTATTTATTTATTTATTTATTTATTTATTTATTTATTTATTTATTTATTTATTTATTTATTTATTTATTTATTTATTTATTTATTTATTTATTTATTTATTTATTTATTTATTTATTTATTTATTTATTTATTTATTTATTTATTTATTTATTTATTTATTTATTTATTTATTTATTTATTTATTTATTTATTTATTTATTTATTTATTTATTTATTTATTTATTTATTTATTTATTTATTTATTTATTTATTTATTTATTTATTTATTTATTTATTTATTTATTTATTTATTTATTTATTTATTTATTTATTTATTTATTTATTTATTTATTTATTTATTTATTTATTTATTTATTTATTTATTTATTTATTTATTTATTTATTTATTTATTTATTTATTTATTTATTTATTTATTTATTTATTTATTTATTTATTTATTTATTTATTTATTTATTTATTTATTTATTATTTATTTATTTATTACCAGAAAATACATTTACAGTAAGTTATTTACATGTAACGTTTCTACAGAGGTAACCTGGTTACCTGTGCTTAGAACTCTACTTAGTATCTTAACTTAAACTAACTACAAAAAAGAATAATGGTAAAACAAAAAATAGAATATATATAATTTAAAATTAATATTAAAACTAATAAGCAATAAACTTGTAACTTCTATATTAGGTGAATTTAAAATATTCTGTCCTTTCTTTATGAAACATTCTTAAAATTATTGAAATTGCAGAAAAGATAGTTTCAATAATTACAAAATCTTATATTTAACTACTTATACAATCAATCTTATATTACAAAATCTTATATTTAACAACTTATACATTTGCTGTAATGCATTTTTTGAGTTTATTTTTCGCTGATTTTGTCTTACATATTTTTTTAAGTGTATTTGGTAATCTATTGAAAAGTATTATGGCTCTAGTTGCACTATTTTTACGGCTGACAGTTTTATACATTCTAGGTTGTTGTATACTTTGGTTCTGGTTGTACTTCTTGATGTCATATATTTAGTTTTTAGTATTTCATAGGGATAAGTCGAAGAGTCTAAAGAAAATTGTTGGACTAAATTGCATGGGTTGCCTTGTCCAACAATATTATTTTTGTTTACAATTTTCAGTATTTTGTTTTGTACTCTTTGTAATAAGTTTAGATTGTTGGGAAAGGCTCCTCCTCATGCAATAATACCATAGCTAATCACGCTATGGAATAGAGCATAGTAAATCGTTTTTAGTGTATCTGCAGCCATGATACTAGAAAATTTATAAAATAAGAACACTAAATATTTGTTTTTTTTTGATCAAATACTCATTATGTTTATCCCAACGTAGCCTATAGTCGAAAATTATTCCTAAATATTTACAACTATGCACTCTTTTTACACTTTTATCATTCATCTTAATATTAATGCTATACCAAAAGTGATATATGCTGTTTTTTCTATATTAAGTGTAAGTCTATTGTGTATGAGCCATTTAGATATATTATTATTCAGACCAGGATTCACCAGTAGAGATAACAGCCATATCGTCAGCAAAAAAAACAATAGAATCATCAGGTAAATCTATGAGGAGATCATTAATATATAGGATGAACAATAGTGGACCCAGAATTGTTCCTTGGGGTACACCAATTTTTACCTGCATGTATTCACTCAGACATCCGTTTACTTTCACCCTATGAGACCTATTATTTAAGTAACTAGTCATCAAGTCATATGCAGTTCCTCTTATTCCATAGTTATACAGTTTATCGAGTAGAATCTTGTGGTCAACAGTGTCGACAGCTTTAGCTAAATCAAGAAAAGTAATGACGATAGGGCAAATTTCTTCTAGCTTACTATATATTAGATTCGTAATATAGTTTAAGGCATCTGTGGTACCTAGATCCTTACTGAAACCATATTGAATTTTTGATAGCATCTTAATATTTGTAATAAAGTCCAAAAATCTTTTATGAATTGCTTTTTCGAAAATTTTGCCAGATTAGAAATAAGCGATATTGGTCTATAATTTGATGGTGTATGTTTATCTTTATATTTGGGAATCGGACAAACTTCAGCTTTTTTTAGTGCGTCAGGCCAGACAGATTTGGTCAAACATAGGTTAAAAATGTGAACAAGTGGTTCTGTTATGAAGTGTGATAGCTTTTTGAGAGTTTGTGCGTTTATTTTGTCAACTCCACCAGATTTTTAAGCTTAAGATTTTGTATAATATTAATAATTTATATTTGGTCTGTTGGGTGGAGATAAATAGTTTTAAAATTGAATGGAGGTAGTTTAATTTCTGAGTAAGTCAACTTTTGTATTTTATTGTTAAGTTCCGTACCTACAATGCAAAAATATGAGTTCATATATTCAGTTATGCACGCCGGATCTGAGATTTTACTTTTATTGTTGTCATAAATATAACTGATAAGGTCAGATTTTTTGGATTTTTTACCAAGTTTTTGGTTAATGATCTCCCGAAGCTTCCTGGTGTTGTTTTTATTCATTTCGATTTGTTGACTGTCATACATATATTTAGCTTCTTTAATCACCTTTTCAAGTGTTTTTGAATAATTTTTATATTGCATTTTAAGAACTTTGTTTGTTGGATCTGTTGGATATAATTTACAGAAAAAAATATTTTAAACTAATATTAAAACAATAAGTATTAAGCACCTTTTCATTGCAAATACAATGCAATGACCTTTCTTATTTACGACATATTTTGAAAATTATTAACATTGCACAGAAAATAGTTGCATAAATCACGGTATTTTCTATTTAACTGCTTATACATTGGCTACAGTCCATTTTTTGAGTATATTTTTCTTTAATTTGGTTCTTCTTAATTTTTTAAGTGCATTTGATAACATTTGAAAAGTATTATGGCTTTAGTTACAGTGTTTTTACTGCTGACAGTTTTATACATTATAGGTAGTTGTATACTTTTTTTGTGGATATACTTCTTGATGTTATATATTTATTTTTTATTATTTTATAATAAAAAGTCAAGGAGCAAAAGCAAATTGTTGAACTAAATTGCATCGGATTCCTTACTCAAAATATATTATTTTATTTACAATTTTCAGTATTTTATTTTGTGCTCTTTGCAATAATTCAATTAAAATAGAGCATAGGAAATCGTTCTTGGTGTATTTGTAACCATAATACTGGAAAATTTATAAAATAAATATCCTAGTGTAGCCTGTAGAGTGGAAAATTGTTCCTATATTTAGAACTATGAGCTCTAGATTTTGATCATTGATCTTAATATTTATGTTATTTAGGATCCTATTCGTATAATTACCAAAAGTGATATATGCTATTTTGTTTATAGTAAAAGTCTATTGTGTAAGACCCACTTAGATATATTAGTAAGGTGAATATTCCTTTTGTTTTTAATTTTAGGCCAGGATTCACTAAGTAGAGATAACAGCCATATCGTCGGCAAATAAAACAATAGAGTCATGACATAAATCTACAACGAGTGCATTAACATATAGAATGAATAATAGTGGACCCAGAACTGTTCCTTGGGGTACACTAGTTTTCACCTGCATTTACTTTTACCCTGTGACAGAACATATTTAAATCTGCGCAAATCTCGAAGTGTCTTTGCATTTTTGTGTTTAGTATCATGGATTTAAATGAAGTAACAGCCAAATCTATTCAGTATGGACCCAAAAGTACTGCTTTCCAATTTAATTTAAAAAAATTGGTGTATAAAACGAACGAACACAGAGACAATGAGGGTGATTAAAATCAACATCAAGCAAACTCAAGTCATGCAACATGAAATGGGGATCACATATCTAGATCTAATTCCAAATAGGACACAGTCTTATAATTAGAACTGGGCTAGTTACGTGACTAGAATGGCAGATAATCGATGGACAGAAAAGTTATTCATTTGAGATCAACTGTAGGAGCATACAGAATCAAGAGACGGCCGCTGATTAGATGAAGTGAAGATGTAGAACGAAATTGGTTACAAGTATCCCAAGATAGAGATATATGGCAGAATATGACAGAGACTTTTGTTCAGCAAAATACAGACATTTAACGTAAATAATTTACCTTGCCTACCTCCATGGATTTAACCTTACCTTACTTATCAACATGTGTCGAAGTTGAAGTCATTTAGCTAAAATCTTAATTTAACATGCTTTCGATCATTCTCGTGGGTAGTGTGGAAGTTTACCTTAAGAAACTTCAACATTTGTTCTTGAAAAAATAATTTATATGTACGCTATTTCTTGCAAATTAGTTTTAATTTGTACGCAACAAAATTTATTTGACAAAACCAAGCAACAAAATCTCCTTGTTTTGGAAATTATTCCGAAAGACAAAGCATTTAATTAAAACATTCCACCATTCAACATCCTTTCATTACTGGTTGTGATAAGTTCTCTGAAACTAGGACAAATTAATTGCGAAAGAAAAATCATTCTCATAATTTATGCATACAAAAAGTTTAAACGGCAAACCTCGATTCGGGAGATTGCTCTCCTAACTTTAACCCAGAAACCGAATTAGTTCAAATAAAACCAACTTGATAACAACGTCAGATTCAGACGGTACCAGTTTCCTCAAATATTCTGCGTGTGACATTTTTTCCGTGTGTAAACCGAACCGTAGCCACATTTTCGGAAACTATGGAACTCGCGTTAGAAGTTGGAGTCTCCGGAGGTATAAATTTCCATTATTAAATCACCCTAAAGCCTGCCTCTTAAAAGCGTAGCGAGGTACCCGTATAACGGTGAATTTGTAATTAGATTAATATATCGAAACTATTTGACAAGTTGGCTACAGCTGTACATTGTGTTGAGCTATCAGATGAAATTTCGGACATATTAAACTTGTTCAAAGTTATTAATTTAGCTCTGTGTATTCAAAACGATTTAAACTAATAGATATGATTACAGTTTACATTAAGACTATGTAGGTAATAGGTCTAGTTAAAATGTTTTTCGGTCTACTAGAATTACCTCTGAACATTTCATCTGCAATTCCAGCAGACATCTTCAGCGGCTAGCAAGAAGGTCAGTATTCTCCTTTTGTTGCCTTCACGAGAAGGGCTTTTCCCCCTCCTATGGCATTTCTGTCATTCCTATATGTGTATCCATCGATGTTGAAACGCTTGCCTTCTGATAGCCTTGTTTCCTGGAGTGCCATGATATCTATGTTACTTCGAGTGATAAATTCACCCAGTTCGTGTTGTCGGGTTCTCGTTCCTTGTATATTCCACTAAGGCAAGCTGCTCTCGTTCTATTAACCATCTTGATGGACTAATAGAACACTCTGATGCTCTGTGTGGCCCAGAGCATTTTACGCATCTCGCTTGGTGGCAGGTGCCTTGCCCGTGCCCAAATCTTTTGCACTTGAAGCATTGCAGTGGCGTTGTCTTCTGGCGTTGCTTCTCAATGATGACGCACGTATTTAGGCAGGTCTTCATCTCCATGATGCTGTTCTCACTTGTAGTTTTACCAGAAAAAGAGACAACTACTGGTTTTTCTTTCTTTGGAAGTACATGGCGTACACCCCATATAGGTTATATCCCTTGGACTTCTGGTCGTCTTCTATATCTTCTGTGGTCGACAAGAAGTTGAAGGTGTAATCCTGTAAAAAGGAAACTATCTTGTCGCTATTAAGATTCCGAGGAGTGAATTCTCCTCTTGCACCATCTTGATCATCGAAGTTTTTTTGTCTCTTCGCCGAATTTTTTCAATTGCTGATCTATCATTTGTCATACTTTATCTTCATTGTCTTGTAACCCTTGTCCGCGGGATCAGGGGGGTTCCTTCTTGCATTTGCACATCTCTGACATACAGATGTAATTACTTTTTAAGTACTTTGTCAGTACTAAAGGAATTCTTTAATAGTCCTGAAAGTGCCTTAATGTTTAATCCTAAAAAGGACTAATGGTAATTGCCGAGAAAACCCAAGGGTTTGCAGACCGACGCAGGTACTAGCAGGTAGCCACTATGATGCTTTCGAACTCGATGCTCGCTGAGCGGGTAGTTTCCTATTTCTTACCTTTTTAAGTAAGGGAGAACTTAACTCGATGAGATCTCGATTCTTACTGTGTCTAAAAAATGTGTGTGTGCGATTCGATATGAGCGAGCTCTCTCGAGCGGTGGAACACTGATATTTATATTTGGCTGGTAAGATACAGCGGGCTCTGATTGGGCGGTGGAGATGGAGTGGGTGGGGACTGTGCGCCTAGCGGGTTGCATTGGTTTCGGGCGTTGTAGTACAGGATACCAAATTCTGTTCAGTTTAAGACCCTCATCCTTTTTGTTGACAATGTTTGGAGAATAGTAGTGGGATGAACGATTTCTACAACTAGAAGTTTAGTTGATAAGTGGTTAGGAGAACAAGTATAAGGTTTTTTG
Source organism: Octodonta nipae (assembly GCA_034190945.1). Classification (NCBI taxonomy): domain Eukaryota; kingdom Metazoa; phylum Arthropoda; class Insecta; order Coleoptera; family Chrysomelidae; genus Octodonta; species Octodonta nipae. The sequence continues at coordinate 66,804,144 of CM067224.1, read as the reverse complement.
GACTTCAGCATTTTCGACCCCATCTTGTGCTATCTCTGACCCTTGAGCATCGACGGTAAGCACTACAGTGGTGTAGAGTACGACAAAATTGGCACGTGGAATGGTATCAGGTCGTCTTCTTTGATGAATCTCGATTCTGCTTGGGTGGACATAATGGCCGAAGAGGGGTTAGATGACGTTGAAGACAAAAACGTCAACTTCAATTTGATGTTGAGCGACATGTACATCGAACAGTAGGCGGTGTGGTATGGGGTGTTATTGCATATGGAAGTCGGTTTCCTTTAGTATTTGTTTGAGGCAACATGACAGCGTAACGTTATCTTCAGGAACCATTTATCTTTATCCAATAAAATGTATACATTTTACAGAGATATATAAAAGAAATTTCAGCCATCCTGTTACCCGGCTGTAGGGTTTACAATTTTATGAACAGCTAAGCTGTTTTTATGTGTCGTTAACCTAAGTGTCAAAACCTATCTAAACAGACATGAGAATCCTATAACCCTAATCATTATAATTATAATATTACAAAATAATCTATCTAAAATTATGTGAAAATGTAAATGATAACAGTAAAAATATAAATTAAAATGATAGAAATATCAGTTCAAAAGACATAATATACAAAACAATTGGGCGATCAACATTACAGTACATTCTAACTAAAAATATTCTAACCGCGCTACACCGGATAGACCAGAGCTGAGTTTACCGACGATGCAAGCGAACGTTTGGAACCCTATGGCCTTATGGAATTTACATTGCGGATAACAAATGAACAGAAATTTTAAAAATAACCGTGACAGAGTTGACAATTAAGAAATTTTAATAGGATCATTTATTTAAAAAGAAAGTAAATAGATGAAAATGGCATATCACACAATGTAAATTAATAAAGGGAAAATTAAATGGAAAGATTGATGAAGATTCATCTCCATACGGCTTTGTTGAAGAAGTTATGACAAGATAACGAGCCTACGATGACGCTATGGATCAGTCTACGTTTAAAAGAAAGAGTGTTGCAATTTAGAATAGTGAGAAGAGCATCGCTATTGCCACACCAAATACCCCTAGTTCCAATAATAATAGGGTAGACTTTAACGTCACTCAGTGGAATTCTTGATTGCCATCAGTCAGTCAGGTTCTTCATAATACTCCTTTTTCAATCTATAACTTTCGGCGAGTGAACGCGGACCTTCCCAGAAAACACCTCCTTAAATAATGATGGTTTGTAGGCCTTTTTTGATAATAAGGTCGGGAATTCTTAGGGTCCCAGAGTCTGCTCTACTCGGCTCGACTTCAGTTTCCCACCCACTCTTTTTGACGACATCCTCGATGATATTAACGATGTTGTCATGTCGTTTTATTCGAGTGATGTGGGTAATGTAGCATTCCTGTAAAATATGGCAATTGGACTCGCGTTTTTTTACATCTCCCGCGGCAGTTTCGTTGTTCTTTAGGTTTATAAGGCAGTTCCATTGACGGTAATAGGTTACCGCGGAGGTGACTAGCTTTAACACAGCTATTTACTGACCAAAGTGGGGGAGGGTTGGCTATCCAAAAACTCGAAGCACTCGAGGAGGCACATTGTTTGATACCATTCACAGACAAGGATTTGTCTAAGTCATTTATTAAACTATTGGTTATATCGCTGGTTGTACGTAGATTTTAACAATGTGGTGTCCGGTAAGGATTTGGATATAGGTGGAATGTTCTGGCCATAATTTCTGGAATTTTTAACGCGAAGGGGAAAATGCCAAGACCTCCACCTTGTTTGGGTGCATATAAAAAAGAGTTAGTTGTGGAGGCGGGAAGATGAAGGACAGTCTTGACCAGACGACTGATTAGTCTGTCAGCTTCTTTAAAAAGTTTTTTTTGTGGCGTAGATATTTTGTAAGGCACTAATTCATCGCGGGATAAGATAGGAATTAAGGATAATGAATTTTTGGGAAGGTTTGAGAGGGGATCTACGATTACGGGAGTTTTGTGTCTGAAGGAGATCAAGGTTAGGAAGTTCGACACCCATCCGATTATAGCGAAGTCCTAGATATTTTAGTGTGTCCATCCCCACTTGTGGCATGGGTTTCCCGTTGACAAGAAATGGGCTTTTGGTTATACTAAAAAGTTTCCTTTTCTTTAGCACAGCGCGAAGATAAAGGGCAAAACACTCGGTGTTAAGTGATATTCCGGCTTTGTTGAAGAATTTTTTTGGCCGTTTTTAAGAGGTTATTGGTTTCTTTTGTGGACCCAGAAATAAGCACGAAATCGTCAGCATAGGCGAGACAATTACATTCGATATAATTAGCTGCAGGTGGATTTTCTTCTTGCAGCTGGACAAGTAGCTCGTCAAAGAAAAGATTGAATAGACAGGGACTCAAAGAGTCGCCCTGTTTGACGGCATTGTTTAATTTTATTTTGATGTTATCATTATTACCTATCTGGATGTAAGTATGAGCGTCCTGAAGAGTGACCATAATAAATTTTATGATATTAGGGTGGACTTTAAATCTTTCCAAGTCTGTTAAAATTCTCGAATGAGGAATAGAATCGAAGGCTGCTTGTAAGTCGAGCGAAATGATGTCGAGGGGCTTTATACCCTTTCTGGAGTATTTGATAGTGCTATTAAGAATAACATTGTTAATTAGTGTTCCATTCCGATTAACAAAATCTTGCTGACAACGGTTGATAGGCAATTCTTTTAATCTCCAACTCATAATTTTATTTAATAAACGCAAGAAAATAGAGCCAATTGTTAGCGGACGCCCAATTTTTAATATCTTTCAAATCCTTACCTTGTTTGGGAATTAAGATCGTACGCGATGTTCTCATAAATTCTGGAATATTTTGTAGTAAAATCATTGCATTAAAAAGGACCCATAACTTGTCTTTAGGAAGGCGTTTAACCTCACGAATGTTATATCCATCAAAACCTTTAGCACTGGATTTAGTCTCCATAATAGCTTTATTTATCTCTTGCGATGAGATAGCTCTATATAAGTTCAGCCCAACCTCATTGTTGGTAATAGAGGGATAATGAGGAGGAACATTTTTCGGAGACTCAAAAAGATTGCTAAAGTGAGTTCGGATTTCATTTACCGATGGCAGATCCTCAGACTTTTCAAAATCGGCTCATGGATCCCATATTTCAACAAGATAATCCTCGGTTTCATATTGCGCGAGTTAGTTTAAACTTTTTTGAAGAGATCCATGTAAATCTCTTGCCTTGGTTGTCCAGATTCCTCGATTTTTTGGGATATGATATGTTAGAAGGCACGAAGTTTATCTCAGCCGCAGCCACAGACTTTGGAGGTACTAAGCCATGAAATACAGGAATACTTGGAACTCCTCAAAAAGAAATATACTACCTTATTGAATCATTGACAAGACTTTTTGGGGAGTGTATAGATAATCGCGGTGGACAAACACATTATTAATAAACTTAGTAATAAAAAAAATTAAACACCTTGGTATTTTTTATTCAAATTGTAATCATTTACTCCTGACATCTATGTTTTACTAAAACAATATTAAATTTAAACATCTCCTTCTGGGTATTGCAATTTCTTTGTCAGTGAGTAAATATTAATAAACAAATTAATTAGTAATGATGTGCTATAATATTGAAGTAATAACAAGACAATGTTTGTCTATAGTTTTATCATTGTGGTGAGAAGTCACTCTTATTTTTCTATCGCTGCCTTAGGTGCAAATAAAATTTACAATAATTTATAATAATTGAGATGAACTTTCTTGGGATAAAGATAAAAACAATCTTCAATCTGTATTATTTAGAAATTGTTAAAAATTTATGCTGCAGAGCAATTACTAAGTTTGATGAGCAAAACAACAAACGTTATTTAGAATTTCCCCACGACTCAAATGCTCCCTTGATTGCAAATTCCTCATCAAACAAAAGTTTCTGCAGTAATTTCCGCGAATTTTTCCTCACTCACATTATTCATGCAATCACTGAAACACAACTAACAAATTTCCATTCGAATTTCCTTCATTTTATGTTAAATTTCTCGTCCTAACAACTCGAACTCACCGACTTGCGAGAACTGCTCGAATTCCAGACATGCAATTCCTTCTTTTTCCAATCTATTTAATGCAAGTGCATCACTCAACTCGTAAAGAAGATAAATTCGCCAACTGTTTGAAACCACGGACGACATATAAATTGAGCAAGAAGAGAAAGAAAACAAGGACACTTTTGGAATTTGAGCTGAATATGTAAGTCTTGTGAATAAGGAAAAATGACAATGCTTTTTAAACTAATACACCAATATCTTCATTCTCTGTTTAACTATTTTCTAATCAATCGAATCAAAGAGCGTTACCATCAACGTGGCGGACAGGGGTAAACTTGTCAAAAATAGCGGTGAACTTCGTTATTAAGTAAAAAGAATGCCATTTGCACCAATTTTTTTGATTACAAAAGAAATCATAATCCAAAAGGACGTATAGCTAAATGACATAAATATATTTTTCATGACCTCATTAATGTGGTCTTTATGACGTCATACACAACATACCAAGATCAAAGTTTGTTTGAAAAATCAACCTATTATAGGTTGATTTTGAATCTGAAATCAGTTTTTGTTTCAAAAAGTGGTCCGCCCTCTTGGATTGCGAAAATCTGATTTCAGATTCGTAATCAGATTTTGAAAATTGGCAATTTGAAAAAAAATCAACCAACCTACTCCCAATTTGGTATACGGCGGTTTTTGAAGTCGATGATTACGAATATGAAATCAGTTTTTGAAAATTTTCAAAACAAGTAGTGGCCAAGTTCAACAGCAAATTTGTTTTTAATTTGGAATACCCTGGAATCAGTCATCTTTCGGATCAGGATTAAAAATATCGATTACAGTTAATTGGTTGTTCATCAATTGGTTGACTTTTTTAAAAAAATTGTTCCGCTATCTTGGATTGTGAGTTTTGAAAAACTGATTTCAGATTCGAAATTATCTATAATTGGTTAATTTTTCAAAAAAACTTTGATCTCGGTATCATCCGGAAGATCGACTTCAAGGTCAACGTCAAGGTCATATTTGGAAATGAAATTTTCCACTCTTTCCGAATCCTTAATTGAAAATGTGGCTTCGCATTTAAAAAGTTTACAAGTTTACTCCTGTCCGCCATCTTGATGGTAACGCTCTAGGCAGACGCCTCTCGGGAATTTGCTTAAATATATCACAATCTTGTATGCAGCCAATTTTGGAACGTTTACTCGATGATGAGCATGACCAAAAAAAAATTACCATTTTCACACCATGTAACTATCCTAGAACGTGATTTAGTTCAGGAATTGAACTTAATACGATACACTCTGTCCATTTTCAGGATGTCGAGCAAAATCCCGCTCTATCTCTCCTACTATAATAACAGTGGTTTCTGAATAAAAAAAAACAGATAAGTTAAATAATTGCAGAATCAAAACATAAGGGCAATTTGCGAAACACTAATTTAATTGTAGAGCAGAGATGTAATCATAAAATGTTTGAATGTATATTGTATGATACTTATCTGTGTGATGTGACGTTTCAATTCTTTCTCAGCAACCCTTGTCAAACAGCATTCTTTCTAATTTTCTGAAGCAACAGTAGTTCCCAGATTTTTTTTGCAATTGATTGATTAATTGATTTTAACGATTCCTTTTCGATGTTCTTTGTTAGGATCTGTTGACAAGGTCCATACTTACATATAAGAAAATTAGACTTAATTTAGACGTCGTTAAAACACTTCTTTGACTTTCAAATACCTATACAATTTAGTTTTCTGTTAAAAAACAGGGAAGTTATTATATATTAAATGTCTCTTTCTTTATAGAAAATTATAAAATTATAGCAAAGAAACAAATATAAACTTCAATTAACATGCAATACCAGCGAAAAATTTGCTTTTAGTTCTAATAAACATTTCAATTTTCTGTTTGTGATACTTTGAATTAGAGACTTGAGATACGTTAGTACAGCACAAACATGATCTAGTTTATAGATGGTAGAGACAAGACAAGGATGAAAAACTCGAACACAAAAAGGTCAACGTTCCCAAGTGATGGTAGAGCCAAGGATGACAAACTTATACAGTATGGAAGAGATAAATGGAATAAATTTGTTAAGGAATAAAGGAAGGCTTGTAGGAAAAACGCTTGGACACGTCGATTTGTATTTTCAAATGCGCATTTTTTCAACAACAAAAAATTATATAGGATGTGTCATGTGATAGTGGCCAATACTAACATTCTTATGTTAAATGCAAATTCCTGTACATTGTTGATTTTTTGGATTCTCCAGAAAATTCTAGTCATAATTCATGTACAATGTTCTACACCTATTTTCAACTGTTTCGGAAATATTATTGATTATTGGTTTCCGATTTATTACAAAAATAAACTGCACTCAATAATTAATTCCCATTTAGATCTTGATATTGATTGATAGTATGCAAAAAACATTCCTGCGTTCCTTTTTTACTGATTTGAAAAAGTTTTGTTTATTTTCGTCAAAACTCATAGCCTTAGTATCTTGTTGGCTGTCTGCATGACAGTGGTGACAGTGGTGATCAGTGTCAGTGCTATTGTCGTTTGAATTTCGTTAACTTGTACGTAATAATATCAGAAAAATGGTTCATTTAACAGAAATGCACAAAATAACCATTCTACAAATGATTGGTTATGGAGACACACAGACACAAATGGAAGTTTCTCGCTTATTTCACGAGAATTTTACTAATTTGCCGCCTGTATCCCTAAAAACAATTAGCAAAATAGAAAGCAGTTTCGCGAGCTTGGCCATGTTACACAGATAAAAAAAGTAGCTGCCAATGCTGTAATTGGATATTATGCTTGAGTTTCAAGAAAACCCACATAATTCTGGTCGTAAAGCAGCCCCAATGTTCAACGTTAGCCACACATAAATTTTTCGAGTAGTAAAGGAAAATAAAATGCATCCCTATAAAATGATGCCGCCTCAGAAGCTAATGGAAGACAATTTCGATAGGAGAACGTATTTCTGTGAACAAATGATGGTAAGGTTAGATAAAAATGTGATTCTATTAGAAGATGTTTTGTTTTCTGATGAGAGCACATTTAGACGTCACGGTCATGTTAATCGTCAAAATTGTGGCTATTGGTCTAATGAGAATCCTCACTGGATGACAGATAAACATAAGCAATATCCTGAAAAAGTTAATGTTTGGGCAGGAATTGTTGGAAATCATATCGTAGGTCCCTTTTTCATTGATGGCAACTTGAATGGAGACAAATATTTAGAACTGCTCTAAAATAATGTCGTCCCAACTTTGAAAAAGTTATATCCTGATCTAGTAAACCCACAAGTTCCTGCCAATACAATATAGTTTTTACGAAATCAATGTTCGGCAGTACCTAACCACATTTTTCCAAATCGGTGGATTGGGAGGCTTGGATCACAACCTTCCATCAGATTCACCATGTAGAAAGAAGAGAGTAGGTGCCTACCATTCCTTGATGTGAAGTGCCAAAGGACTAGGACCGAAAGAACAGTGTACTAGAAGGGTACACATACAGAGTTGTACCTACACTACAACTCTAACCACCCATCAACAACGAAAACTGGCATCATCAAAACATTAGTCCACAGAGCCAAAAATCTTTGCAGCACACCAGAGACATTTGAACAACTGGAGAAACCACTTAGGCAGGAAGAGGATACTACGATAGCAACCGTATTACTACCATGCACTAAAGGCTTGTCGTAAAAACTTTGACTTATTGGACATGGATACGGAATCAAAATGGTCTTCAAGAGCAACAACACCTTGTGGAGCGTGATCACAAAAACGAAGCAGGATAATCCTTTTACTTGTTTTAATGGGTTGTATTTTGTATATGTTTTAATAACTTTTTAACAAATTATTTTAAACATATGGAAAAAAATACTTATATTCCTCATTTTTTACTTTACTTTCAAAATTTTAGGTTCTGTAGTTTCTAAGATAAATGGGGGAATAGTCGACATTTTATATTTTTGTTAATATCTTTTAAACATATCATTTTAAAAATATGAAAAATATATATTTGTATTTGTCGAAATGAGCCCTTTTATTTAATATGTTACATGATGCATTTAAAAAATTTTAATTTATTATTTTCTATTTAATTCTATAATTTGCATCTCAAAATTAATATTAGGGATTTCTAGTTATTTATCCTATAAAATTCAAGAGAAGTCCAATAGCCCTAATTTTTCAATAAATACAATGTTTTTATATTTTTGTTAATATCTTTTAAAGAATTTATTTAAAAAATATAAAAAAATATGTCTGTTTTCCTCACATTGAGCCTTTTGGTTTGATATATTACCTGATGTGTTAGAAACAGTTTTATATTTTTCCTTTAATTCTGTAATTTGCCACCCATAATCAATATTAGGGTGTTCTTATTTTTCCGGTAAAATTTAGGCGAGGCTCTATATTTCAATTTTTCTTTAAATTTGATGTCATATAGTTTTGGAGAAAGGGGGTAATGGATAAATAATATATATTTTTGTTAATATCTAATATAATGAGCCTCTTGATTTGATATATTACATGATGCCTTAGAAACAATTTTAATTTTATATTTTCCATTAAATTCTGTAATTTGCCCTCCCTCCATTAATATTAGGGGTTTCTCCTTATTTTTCAGATATCTTCAGGTAAAGCCCTTTATGTCCAATTTTTTCCAAAATTTTGTCATAGTTTGGGATATAAAAAAAATTATTTGTGTTCCACAAAATGAGCCCTTTCATTTGATTTATTACGTGATGCATTTGAAAAAATTTTAATTTTTAACTTTTCATAAAATTCTATAATTTGCCCCCCAAAATTAATGTTAACGGTTTCTCCTTATTTTTCCGGTAAAGTTCGGGCAATGTTCTATATTCCCCATTTTTTCCAAAATTTTAGGCTCAGTAGTTTCGGAGACAAGTGGAAGGGAATGGTCGATTTTTTGATTTTATACCCCAGAAGTACCCCTAAAATCAAAATTTTTTCATTTACGATATGTACTCCTGATCGGGTCATCAAACTATACACTAATACCAACTTTTTCGGAGAAAATTGCTGTAAGGTGAAATCCGGAGTGATATTATAAGGGTATCTGTATATTGTATATACCTAACCCTAAACTGACAAAACTTAAGGAAGCTACCTGTATGACGGTGCGCGGAAATCGGAGCATCATCAAATGACCTGGATTTGGAATGAAGAGATCTATTACTAGAACAGTCAAAAATGTTACCCTCAATAATTTTTCAAAATTGCCTTACTATACTTTGTTCACCATTTACAATTTCAAATACGTATCTGTGTCAGGAATATTCTGAGGAAAAATCAACAACTCTAATGAACAGGCAAAAGAATCAAATATTTTCAGAACAATATTTCATAAATTAATTATGTATTTTACCATTAAAGCTCTGTGGTTAGAAATTAGATTTATTTTTAAATAAAATGCAATTCTGTTTCCCAAATTTTATCCAACAGGATTTGTTTCCCACGTTCTGCCCCTACTGGAAAAAATGCTGAAAACAAACTTTTTGTCATTAACTTGTTGTGTTGATTTTTCAGTGTCAATTAACAAGATTTATTTCAGTTAAAAACCCTGTTCAAATACCAGTTGCAAAATCCACAGAGGTACAAATACAGATGAGCTTGCAAGGGTAAGGAACAGTAGTAATTATAAAGTTTTATTGTCCGCCCACAATCGAATGCCAAGTTCAACCGAACACCAGCATTTAAACTTTAGCATTAAAACAGTTGAATTGCAATAAAGTTCATTAGGTAGGGAGGGCAAATGTAGGTTCTGTGTCCGACACATTTCACATTATTTAAAAGAGAAACTTTTTTTATATAACATAATACAGATCGGCTGTGAATGGTGATCTGTTGAAAAGCGAGTCAAAATTTGTTTTCCGGCTTAGCGATATCAATCGAACAATAATTTGATTGCGAAAAAAGCCTGCAAATCTCATTGGGTATGATGAATATGGAATATTTTCGATTTGTATTCGACTTTCCATTTGCATCGATTCAATTTGATTAGCATGCATTTGTTAAGTGGAGCCGTTGTAAACAATGGAAATATTGAAACCGTTGAAATTTCGAAATTCCTCTATTATAAGTGAAATTGAGATTAATGGTTGAAGCGAATCTAATTTTTGAATTCAATCTATCTGTGTAGCATGTGTACTTTTTTTTTAACTTCAGCACTCTTATCAACTGAATTTCCCCAGAATATTATGCCATACTGAATTCTTGATTGTATATAGGCACTATATGAAACTAATGCTGCCTCACTTGATACATTTTGTGCAATCACTTTTAACCCATAACTATACTTTGCAATATTTTGACATCATATTTCTACATGGAAACCCAAAAATTTTACATGCTGACAATTTTTGACTGCATTTTCCCCAAATCTATCTATTAATAGTTGTGTCGTCAGGATACATGATTACTAGATCATTAATTAAATTAGGAATTTCATTTGTATAAACAATATACAACAAAGGAGGGGGTACCACTTTCTTTATATCAAGGATTTCTGATTGTAGTGAACTTCCTTCATTATCATTTTCGCCAACAATTTGTTTCCTGTTAAACAAATGTGATGTTAACAGCTCTTTTGCTACACCTCTGATTCGATACATTTATAATTTTTGAACCTAAATTCAATGATTAACTGTGTCAAATGCATTTAACAACTCCATACAAAAGCCAACAGTGTATTTATCCTGGTTTAAGCAGCTCAATACATGTTCTAATGCCTGATAAATTGCTCTAATCGTAGACTTAACCTTTCTAAAACCATTTTGTATAGGAGAAACAACAGCATTCTTTTCTAAAAAATTACTAACCTATTATATATTACTTTTTCTAACATTCGATAACAAGGAAATTGGCCTATACTTTGCCACATTATCTTTCTGACCTTTCTTGTAAATTGCTTTAACGTGTGCAATTTTTAATACACCAGTACTAAGTATTAAATTTATTATATGAGCAAGAGTATATGCTATTATATTAACAACTTCTTTTAACAAAATCATAGGAACCTTATCTTCTTCGACTGATTTTTTATGTTTCTGACTTTTTATAATTTCTTTAACTTCTAATACACTAATTGGTTCGAAAAATATGGACTTGTCACAAGTAACAATATAAGTACAATCAAAACCATTAGTTCCTAGTGTATCTCTCAAACATTTATAAAAAAATCATTCACATTGTTTAGAATTGCTAAAGAATTCTCATATTTATTTTTAAAATTATCCAAAATAGAATTGTTTCTTTGTTCAGGCTTTGTAATCTGTTTAACAAGAGTCCAAGTTGCTTTAGTTTTATTATCAGATTTCTTAATAAACGCTAAGCTTGGCATTGTTTTAGCAGTTTTTATTTCCCTATCTAAAATATGACAGTATTTTTTATATTCTAAATTTGTAATTTTTTTGTATAGAGTTTTTTTATTTTTACATGATATTTTTATGCCTTTGGTATAGCTGAACTGAGTGTGAATCTGAACTGCTTCCTGCATTTATAGTTGCGCTCAGTTGACAGGGGAGGTTTACCGGTGGTGGGTGGGTCGGATCGTTCAAGTCTGGTTATTGTTGATTTCCATGCGATATGAAGGCTCGTGCTAGCGTTACGTCAAGGCAGAGGGGTCGTTTGTCTATTCCAATAGCTTCGTAGAGGCCCTCAGTGAATTAAAGTATATGATAGTGTTCTGGTTGTATGCGATGATATGCGAGGGGGGAAGATGGATCCTTTTTGCGTACTGATACGGAGTGTTCATATATATGATTACTAATGGGTCTATTGGAACGACCGATGGAGCTTTGTAGACAATCGCGACAAGGTATTTCATAAACTTCTCGATCCTCATTGCGTACTTTGTCCTTTGGGGTCCTGGTTAGGCCGCTCATTGTCTGAATAAATTTATCTACGGTGAGACATTTCATTAATTTGATGTTACTGTTTTAGTTGTTCTATTTATCCATTTGATTTGTTGTTTCAAGTTTGCAGTGACGTTACCAATTTGATTTGTTTACAGTGACGGTTGTCTTTTCATATAACCTTAAACTCTATGCTTTACTCCTGAAAAGAAAAATGTGTGATATTTTGGTGTCCATTGGGGCTATCCTTTTGAATGTTCTGTTTTTAAATGATAAACTTCACCGATTTAAATATCTAGTTATGTGGGAAGTGATATTTAGTTAAAGATTGTAGTTTATATATGTAGGTAACAAGTATTTTCACAAATTGTAATTTCAACTGCAAAACTAGTGAGTTTGTCAGAATCAAATTACACTTTTAAAAAAGTTGTGAGTTTTTGGGACCAATTCTTTCCATTCCACTAAAAATGGACATTTTTGCATATGTAATTAAGTGGACTGTAATTTATATGAGGTACTGAGTTCAGTTATACTAATTTGGAGAAGTTAAAATCTTATAGTGCATAGAATGTTTCCAGTGCATAAATATGTAACGGTACAATTTACAATTATTAAGATAAATTAGGCAGACTTACCAGAAACGTAAAAGGGTGTATGTAAATACTATATGTAGATCCAGTATGTAGTTCCGTCCATAAAATGTGCACATGAGAGTCGATGCGAAAGTCGCCGTTGACCCATTCAACGACGAAGTATGTGGTTTTTTTTCAACATATAGTACAGGAAAGGAATGAAATAAAAGGAATTTAAGAATATCAAAACCTAATTCCAGCAAATAAATAAATAATACATTCAGTCTAATGCTCTTGAGTATCCAATTTATATAAGCCGCAAAAAACTAAATAAATATTCATTAAATAAACAATGAAGAAGAAACAATACTCTTATTTATTATGCCAGCCCAAAAGTCCATTTCAATAGGATACTGAGTGTGAGCTTCTCTGATAAACGAATATGTCATCATCAAGGATTAAACAAAAACAGTTTTTCTTTACTCCATGATGATGACAGCTTCGCTTTTAAAATGTTCGTTGAATGAAAAAAGAAAGGTTTGATGTTAGGGTACAAAACATTGAGTTTATACGTCTGTGACACACCAAGGGTTCCATGGTTTTCTCAGGACCAATTGTTTGTGTAAATAAAATTACTTTATTCTTCAAAATCAAAAAGACTTATATTGGTATATTGCTGAATAAAGATTTTCATTAAAATTTTTTTATAGGTGTTAAAAGGGCTTAACAATAATTTATTTTATCCAAATGTTTAGAGTCATATATAAAAATTTATCTGTTAGGATTTTTCATTCACATTCATAATTGCATAGAAAGTGAATTGAATGAATGAGTAATTGTGTGATTATTTCATTTACTGACTTTCAGTAAAATTGCTTTGTAACAGTATTGTATTTCTCATAGGTTATAGTCCATTACCGCAACTGAAATACAGTAGGAAGCTTTTTCTTACCAATAAAGCACATTGAGAATTCTTTCAGGTAAAACTTTGCGGAGCACATCTTGAATGTTGAAATAGGTCTCGTCAATTAATTCTTATACGTGACAGAAATGGCAATGGTAGAATCTCATAAAATAGAAGCACTCGCATTTCCGCAAAGATATACTGGAAAACTATTCTGGAATAGTAAGTTGGGTTTAAGAATATATTTTGGTCTTTTTTGGTGCTTGAAATGTCATGAAAATTGATCACATATTAGAACTACACGGTTCGTTTGCATGAAATGTGGAATAAGGAATTGTTCCTGCAGATTTAAAATATGCCATTTAATTAAAAAACATAGATTTTACTAGAAACTTCTAGCGTACATTCGTATAATCGTACTTATAGTAGGGGAGCCCGGTATGCTAGATACTAAAGCGTCATGGGGAACTGCCTGATTGTGAAGATTAGGTCGTAAAACGAATAAAAGTTTATGTAATGTTTCTCATTTTAGCGGGGGGGGGGGAGCCCGTATACATTTAAAATAATTTGGTCAAGTGCGAGTTGGACTCGCATAGGGTTCCGTACCACCTTCAAGATTCTAATATTCCAATTTCAGACAAGCAGGGAATGAGTGCATTTTCTTATATTTACCCTTATATCTTTTAATTTTCCACACATAGACCTTTTTTTTATCTGCTTCAGGATTCGCTTGATTTTTATCAGAATACATATGTATTTAATTTTCTAATTTGGCCCCCAAAAATTAACATAAACTAATAAACTTTCAGAGAAGTCTTTTAAAACCTAGTGTCTGGGTTTTGAGGCTCTGTAGATTGCAAGATAAAGGTGAAAATAGGTCGTTTTAAATTATAAATTATTAAATCTGTTATTCAAATGATTAAAAATACAAATAAAACTTATATTTTTCAAAATTTAAATAATGTAGTTTCTAAAGTGGGAATTAAGTCGATGTTTAATATTTTTGTTAATATCTTTTAAACAAATGATTTAAAAATATGATATATTTGTAATTCACATAATGAGCCTTTTATCTGATATATTACATGATGCTTTTGAAAATTGAATCTTTGTTTTTCATTTAGTTGTATAATTTGTCCTTAAAATTACTATGGGGTTTTTCTAATAATTTATTTTCCATTTAATTCTATTATTAATAGAATTAGGGATTTTTTCATATTTTTCCAATAAACAAAAAAAATTTAGGTCTTATAGTTTGGGGAATAACGGGGGGAACGGGTAAATTTTTTAAAATATTTTTTTAATATATTTTAAAATATTCATTTAAAAAAAAATTAAAAAATATATTTGTATATGTCATAATGAGCCCTGTAATTTGATATATTACATGACCCGTTAGAAACAATTATAATTTTTTGTTTTCTATTTAATTCTATAATTTGCCCCCCAAAATGAATATTAGGGTTTCTCCTTATTTTTCCAGTAAAGTTCAGGTGAGGCTATACCTCAACTTTTTTAAAAATTTTTCAGCTTATGTTTTCGGAGATAAGGGGGGAACGGATAATTTTTTTTATATTTTTGTTAATATCTTTTGATTTATTTATTTTAAAAATATGAAAAAATATATTTGATATATAACATTATGGGTTAGAAACAATTTTAATTTTGTATTTTCCATTTAATTTTATAATTTGCCCCCCAAAATATAAATTAGGGGTTTCTTCTTATTTTTCCAGTAAAGTTCAGGTAAGGGGCTATACCTCCATTTTTTTTTCAAATTTTTCTAGCTAATGGTTTCGGAGATAAGGGGGGGATGGGTAAAATTTTTAGTATTTTTGTTAATATCTTTTATTAATTTATTTAAAAAATATGAAAAACATATATTTGTTTTCTTCGTAATGAGCCCTTTCATTTGATATATAACATTATGGGTTAGAAACAGTTTTAATTTTGTATTTTCCATTTAATTCTGTAATTTGCCCCCCAAAATTAAAAGTAGGGGTTTCTCCTTATTTTTCCAGTAAAGTTCAGGTCAGACCCTATACCTTATATATAAACTTTACGTTTTTTTTTTCAAAACTTTACGTTTTACAGTTTCGGAGATAAGGGGGGGGATGGGTAAATTTTGGTATATTTTCGTTAGTATCTTTTTAAATAATTTTTTTAAATATAAAAAAATATATTTGTGTTCCTCAGAATGAGACCTTTCATTTGATATATTACATGATGCGTTTGAATTTTTTTTATTTTTAAATTTTTATTTAATTCTATAATTTTCCCCCCAAAATTAATATTAATGATTTCTCCTTATTTTTACTGTAAAGTTCAGACAACGTTCTATGTTTCCTATTTTTTTTTCAAAATTTTAGGCTCAGTAGTTTCGGAGATCAGGGGGGGACGGTCGATTTTTATAGTTTTTCTCCCCAGAAGTACCCCTAAAAACAAATTTCTTTCTTTTACGATATGTACTCCTGATCGGGTCACCAAACTATACATTGATGCCAAATTTCAACCTCTTCCGTCTAGTAGTTTAGGAGAAAATGGCTGTGATGTGACAGAGGCAGAAATCCGGAGTGATATTATAAGGGTATCCGTATAATGTATATATGGAACCCTAAAAATGTAAAAAAACAGTCACATGGAAATACTCGAGCGCGTCAGACATTTATAGTGTATACGCGCATTATCTTTCTGATAACCGAGAGATATTAATTTGACGTTAAGTGGACTCAAAAAAGTGTCCTATTCAAATGACGGATGATTTGGACGCGACTGAAAGTCATCACCGATTTTTGAAAATGTTAAAAAAAATACATGACCTTGAAATAATGAAGCGCGTCAGATTTATATACTGATGGTTCGAATTGATGTCCTAGTCGTCCTCAATGATAATCTGACAATTATGTGGTGGAATATTGTTAATCTGACCATTTAATTTTTAATTTTTTGTTTAAATACTACATGTAATAAAAATATCAATATATATATTTATAATTCTATCATGTATTGATATGAAAGTACATAAAAATAAAATTAATTTTATTAAAATATAACAATAAAATATTAATCAAAGTGAACGTGTATGAAAATGTTAATAATATTCAATTCAAATATCAAAATTTTTGTCGAATAATCATCATGTCATATTTCCCGTGGTTCAACAAAATTATTATATAAAGTAACTATAGTTCGTCGAAATCTTGTTTTCATTTTAGAATATAAAACACAAATAGATTGATCTTCCAGTCATTTGACTATACCCTAAGCGAAAGCATTGCATATTGACACAGCTACGCTCAATGTGAAAGCCACTGCTCCAAGAAGGGCAGACATGCACCACTGTTACTTTCCGAAGCAGTCGCAATGCAAAGTAGCAGCTTGGCCCACCTTTTTGATCAGCCGGGATAGCATCATAGCGATAGACAGTGCGAGAGATTGAGGGATATAGAAATAGTGAGAAAGAAAGAGAGGCGTAGAGTGGGAAATACACAGCAGTCATCACATGTACTCTGCACACTTTGTTGATGATTTTAGATACATTGCCCCATTAAAAAGGTCAGATTATATTTTCCGTAATTCTTAAAGAATTTCCTTCAAAATAAAAAAAATCAATCAAGCTCTAGTATATCGAGTTGATGTTTTTTTACAACTTTGTGATTCGACCATTTCCATATGCCACGCTCAAATAGTCAGATTATTGAAATATACACTTTTCTCCATGTACTTAACTTTCTTTATCTTAATCTATTTTAAAACTATTTTAGCTTTATCTCAGCACATTGCTGAGCCGCTGACTCATATTATAAATATCTGTATTGAACAAGCTGTTGTTATACCTATACATAAATCTAAAGATAAACACTTTACATCAAACTATAGGCCTATTTCATTGGTATCAAACTTTGATAAAATATTTGAAAAGATAATTTACACTAGATTATTGCAATTTGTTAAAAAATATAAAATATTATCAAAAAGGCAATACGGATTTAGACAAAATTTGGGAACCAAAGACGCTTTGAACTACTTAACAGACACTATAAATAACAAATTAGACAAAAGTCGCCCTGTAGCTGTGACATTCCTCGACTTTGCCAAGGCGTTCGACACTGTTGACCATCAGATACTACTTGACAAGATACACAATTACGGTATAAGGCGTAAAGCTCATAAATTAATAGAAAATTATTTAGACAGTAGGCACCAGATAGTAAAAACCAATAATATCATGAGTGAATTCTCTCTCAGATTAATACAGGTGTTCCACAAGGAACTGTCTTAGGACCGTTTCTGTTTATATTATATATTAATGAACTTTTAAAGCTATTGCCTGACGGTATTGTAATATCATTTGCCGATGATACGGCTGTTGTAGCTAGTGGAGACACTTGGAAGGAAGTTGAAACCAACATGAACAACTACCTAATTGAAATAAGTAATTGGCTGGCTGTAAATAAATTACCACTAAATATTGACAAAACTGAGTATATTACCTTTGGCAACTATTCTAACAGTGTTCCTGAACGCATAAATATTAATATCAATGGACTCAATATAAAAAGGGTAGAACATTTTAAATATCTGGGTGTAGTTCTCGACTATAGGTTGACGTGGGAATTACATATTAAATATATTTTAAGTAAAACTAAGTACCTTATATATATTTTCTATAATTTAAGTAAATCTATGAACACTGAAACCTTACTTATGTTATACTATGCTTTTTTCCATAGCGTTATTAGCTACGGAGTAATAGCATGGGGAGGAGCATATAATAACACTTTACAAATGCTTCAGCGATTTTGAAATAGACTACTAAAAATTATAGAAAAGAAACAAGTTATATCTAACCAAAAATACCCACTCAACATTAAGCAACTGTTTACATGTGAATCTGTAGTATATCATTATAAAACGCTGAGTAATGTATACAATAATTCTACGAGCATAACAAGAGATAAAACCATTCAAATCCCTGACAGAAGTAAAACTGTCAGCGTCAAGAATAGTTACTATAGAGCAATAATAACATTTAACTCTTTACCAAATAAACTTAAAATAATGGCAACAGAAAAGATAAATAAGATTAAAACAAAACTTAAACCCTGGATTATGAAAAATGTTATATATATAAGTACAATGAAACTTTTTTATCCAATTAGTTTAATTTTAGTTAATTAGTTTACTTAGTGGTTAGTTTGTAAGTATATACCAGCCTACGAGCAGGTAGCTTTGATACCTTGTAGGATTTACTATGTAAATATGCGTGGAATGTATCTGGTAAATAAATAAATAAAAAATAAATAAATAATCTGACGCGCTCCAGTTTTTGTGAGGAACAATTTTTTTACTAATCTGATCGGGTGTCTTCAACGCATGCCCCTGTATTGAGGGTTCATATATGGTAGGCATACATTACAAGGGGTAAGGTTTTTCCCTATATAATTTTCTGACGCGCTGGTGTAACCCGCAAAATCCCTGCTTGGGCTCCCCTACTATTAAATATTCCTGGAAAATTGTATTGTAATGAGTTCTTGTTTGTTTAAATTTTAAACAGTTTTATTGAAAAATATGAACCCATTTTTTTAACTCTATGTATATCTTACATCTTTTTTCGATTGGTACCTTTTCTATGCCTTCAAATTTTTCGAATGACATTCATTTCCTCCTTTTTATAAAAAATATTTTGATTTTTGTTCAAACTGGGGGCAATATTATTAGGATATACATTTTTTATTGTATTGAAATTGCATGTGTTATCGTGAATTTAGTATAATTGATACAATTTCACGCCGATATATTATTCCAACAGAAAAGTTTTCATAAAGCAGTTATGGATCAGCGTGACTTATTGTTCCATATTATTGGATCTAGTTAGAAAAAATAATTTCAGAAAAATTCGGCGGACAATTCGGGATAAAATTCATACAATGCCCTCAATTTAAATTTTTTACACCCTGCATACGTAAACGCTATACAGGGTGTTTTGTAGAAGGTTCGCCAAACATGGAGGACAGATAGGTGGGCTCATGTGCTATATTATGTATCCTATATAACTATATAACATCTAGATATCTTGCGGTTTTTGTTTTTTTTTTTAATTTAATTTTTGTTCTAAATTCTCAGATTTTTACATTTAAGCTATTTTTTATTTTTCACAGTATCTTCACCGAATAAACTTAAATCGAATCCATGATGTTTGTTTGCTCATCTGCATTCGATATTTGGCACAAATGGTTGATTGAAAACATTATATGAGCCTACAAATGGCGAGGTTCCAACAAAAAGTAATTAGGTTAAACACTTTATCACGTTACAAAAAATAATTTGGTCAAGTGCGAGTTGGACTCGTATACTAAGGGTTCCGTGTCACCTTCAAGATTCTAATATTCTAGTTTCAGACAAGCAGGAAATGAGTGCATTTTCGTATATTTGCCCTAATACCTTTTAAAGGAAGCGTTTTAAATTTATAAAAATATACACTTTGATTTTCCACACATAGACTTTTTATTTTATCTGCTTCAGGATTCGCTTGATTTTTATCAGAATACATATATAATTAATTTTCTAATTTGGCCCCCAAAAATTAACATTACAGTTTTATTTTATTAATAAACTTTCAAAGAAGTCTTTTATAATCTACTGTCTGAGATTTGAGGCTCTGTAGATTGGAAAATAAAGGGCAAAATAGGTCAAGTTTTAAATTATAAATTATTAAATCTGTTATTCAAATTATTAAAAAATACAAATAAAATATGTTTTTTAAAATGTAAATAGTATAGTTTCTAAAGTGAGAATTAAGTCGATGTTTAATATTTTTGTTAATATTTTTTAAACAAATGATTTAAAAATATGATATATTTCTAATTCACATAATGAGCCTTTTATCTGATATATTACATGATGCGTTTGA
Organism: Octodonta nipae; assembly: GCA_034190945.1. Taxonomy (NCBI): domain Eukaryota; kingdom Metazoa; phylum Arthropoda; class Insecta; order Coleoptera; family Chrysomelidae; genus Octodonta; species Octodonta nipae. The sequence continues at coordinate 66,783,834 of CM067224.1, read as the reverse complement.
AAATTGAATCTTTATTTTCCATTTAATTGTATAATTTATCCCTAAAATTACTAAGGGGGTTTTCGAATAATTTATTTTCCGTTTAATTATATTATTTGGGGGCCAAATAATACAATTAGGGATTTTTTTCATATTTTTCCTATAAACAAAAAAAATGGGGTCTTAGTTTGGGGAATAAGGGGGTAATGGGTAATTTTTTAAAATATTTTTTAAATATATTTCTTCGTCATAAGCCCTTTCATTTGATATATAACCTGATGGATTAGAAACAATTCTAATTTTATATTTTCCATTTAATTCTATAATTTGCCCCCAAAATGAATATTAGGGTTTTTCCTTATTTTTCCACTAAAGATCAGGTGAGGGCTATACCTCCATTGTTTTCTCAAAATTTTCCAGCTTATGATTTCGGAGATAGAGGGGGGGATGTGTAAATTTTTTATATTTTTGTTAATATCTTTTAATTAATTTATTTTAAAAATATGTAAAAAATATATTTGTTTTCGTCATAAGAAGCTCTTTCATTTGATATATAACATGATGGGTTAGAAACAATTTTAATTTTATATTTTCCATTTAATTCTATAATTTGCCCTCCAAAATAAATATTAGGGTTTTCTCCTTATTTTTCCAGTAAAGTTTAGGTTAGGGGCTATACCTCCATTTTTTTCAAAATTTTCCAGCCTACGGTTTTGGAGATAAGGGGGGGTAATTTTTTTATTATTGTTAATATCTTTTAATTAATTTATTTTAAAAATATGAACAAAATATATTTGTTTTCATCGTAATGAGCCCTTTCATTTGATATATAACATGATGGGTTAGAAAGAATTTTAATTTTATATTTTCCATTTAATTCTGTAATTTGCCCCTCAAAATTAAAAGTTGAGGTTTCTCCTTATTTTTCCAGTAAACTTCAGGTCAGAACGTATACTTCTAATTTTTTTCAAAACTTTACGTTTTATAGTTTCGGAGCTAGGGGGGGGGGAATTTTGGTATATTTTCGTTAATATTTTTAAATATATTTTTTTTTATATGAAAAAAATATATATTTGTGTTCCTCAGAATGAGACCTTTCATTTGATATATTACATGATGCGTTTCAAATTTTTTTTGTTTTTCAATTTTTATTTAATTCTATAATTTGCCCCGCAAAATTAATATTAATGGTTTCTCCTTATTTTTTCTGTAAATTTCGGGCAACGTTCTATATTTCCTATTTTTTTTCAAAATTTTAAGCTCAGTAGTTTCGGAGATCAGGGGGGGCGGTCGTTCTTTTTAGTTTTCCCCCCAGAAATACGCCTAAAATCAAAATTTCTTCATTTGCTATATGTACTCCTGATCGGGTCACCAAACTATACATTGATACCAAATTTCAACCTCTTCCGTCCAGTAGTTTAGGAGAAAATTGCTGTGATGTGACAGTGGCAGAAATCCTGAGTGATATTACAAGGGTATCCGTATATTGTATATACGGAACCCTAAAAAAGAAAATAATAATAATAAGAAGCACAACGAGAACTTCGAATCATTACAAAAACTTCTCTACTTCAACCCCTTTCCAACAATATATCACAAGTATCAGAAAGTAATCAGTATCATAATAAAATTTGAGATTGTAACTTACAAGGTGAGAACTACAAAAAATAAAACCTACACCAAATTGCAATAATTTGTTATAAATTTTCTTCAAACTGGCTTCTACCGCTACGGATGCAATCGCCACACCTTTTTCTGACTCCTACAGTGGTAGTCTCTAGTCGCATCTCATGTCATATTATTTCAAAGGCAACATTTGTTCTTGCCCTTAACTGCTCTTCAGATTTTATTTAACTCTCATAAACGCTTGGCCAGTCTCCATACAAAAAAATCAAAGGGGGTCAGGTCTGGCGATCTTGGAGGCCAGTTCTCTTAATCCATGTGTTTGGGTATGAATTGTCCAGGAGCGCTCAGACAGTTCGCCCATAATGTACACTACATTATAGGCAAATATTTCAATAGTATTGGTCAGCCTCCAATGGGATTTCATCTCATAAGATCGATCATCCCGCATTTTTTGGAACGCAACATTGATTCTTTGGCTACCCAGCCCATTATAGGCAAACTGGCCTATGCTCTGGCCTCCAAGGTCACCAGATCTGAGTCCCTTTGATTTTTTTGTATGGGGACGGGCCAAGCAACGCTTTTATGAGAGACAAATAAAAACCAAGGAGCAGTTAATAGCAAGAATAAATGTTGTTTTTGAAATAATATGGGGTGAGATGCGACTAGAGACTACCACAGTAGGAGTCAGAAAAAGGTGTCGCCATTACATCCGTAGCGGTAGAAGCCGTTTTGAACAAAATTTATAACAAATGATTGCAATTTGTTATATGTTTTATTTTTTGAATTTCTCACCTTGTAAGTTACTTTTCAATACGTGTCATATATCGTTGAAAATGGGTGAAGTAGGGAAGTTTTTGTGAGCATTCGAAGTTCTCAATGTGCTTCTTATGTTTTTTTGTAACGTGATAAATTATTTAACTTAGTTACTTTTTATCGAACCTCGCCATTTGTGGGCTCATACAATTTTATCAATCAATCATTTGGGACAAATATCGAATGCAGATGAGCAAACTAACAACACAGATTCGATTTACGTTTAATCGGTGAAGATACTGTAAAAAATAAAAAAGTTATAATAGTTTAAAGGTAAAAATCTGAAGAATTAAGAAAAAATACATAAAAAAAACCTTAAGCTATTAAGATGTTATATGGGCTACATAATATAGCACATGAGTCCACCTATCTGCCTCCATGTTTGGCGAACCTTCTACAAAACACCCTCTATAGTAATACCTTGCAAGCTTACATCTTTTCCATGTAATGTTCAAGATGATTGACCTTATACACATGTAACTTGTACGCGTATTCTCAGTATATAAACATTATGTGAACTTACACCCTGTATACTTACATCCTGTCGACATAACACCTTGTATACTGCTTTCCCACCAAACACTGTCGGCAAAGGAAGAGCGTTGTCATTGGCGTCATTGTTTTCTGAAATATAGTTGTGGCATTTCTGGTTTTTATTTATTCTGAGTTCTTTGGGAATATCACCACATAAACTTGAAAGTCTGTATATTTCAAATAGTCCAAACGTTTCAAGGTCTAAATCAGACCCCGTTTTCAATGGTACTTAACTGAACACAAATGAACAAGAAAATTAAATATTAAAAGGATTCGTAATGACAAATTTAGTAAATAATCATTAGATTTACTAAATTGTTCATTTGTGTTAAGTTAGCAGTACACAGGGTGTTATGTCGACAGGGTGTAAGTATACAGGGTATAGGTTCACAAGTTTATATAGTGAGTATAGGCGTACAAGTGTGTATAGGGTCAATCATCTATAGCATTACATGGAGAAGATATAAGCTTGCAAGGTATTACTATATGGCGTTTACGTAGGCAGAGTCTACTGTAATATTGGTATTTCCTTATTTAAAAATATATTGCTTGATACTAATATAATTATCATCGAAATCTGCACTTTTGCCGAATTTTTACGACGTTAGAAATATAACAATATACAGGGTGTAAACGGTTTGAATGCAAAGATTTTGAAGAACAGTACTTCAGGCAAAAACAAATCAAAAAGCTTTATAACATTTTCTAAAATAAACTATAGTTTTGCCAAAAAGAACACATAAAGTTAGATTTTATGTAGCCCTTGCTACAGTGAATAATACAATAATTTCGATTTCAAAATGTCGGTAAATCTAAATATGTAAATACTCAATAGCTTATACATCTTTAATAGCCACATTAAAAATGAAAATTGATTATTTATACTCGAAATATGCTTTTATAATTTAGTGTAAGTTTCTCCGAATAGATATGGCAACGTGGCATACAGACCAACTTATTTACTACATTTTTTACTTTAACGACGACTGAGAGTTACGATTGTTTTTTGCGATTTCGATTCTTGTAAATAAGAATAGATAAACGGTAAAGTGATTTGAATGATATCTATTTGATGTAGACTTCGTGGTTTGCTTTCCATTTAATATATTTTTTAATAAATAAAATCGGTTGTGATTAGTGTGTAAGTTCGAAAATTAAGAATAGTGCGACAGTATTTATTTGTGATAAATAATGGCCGATTATACAATTAGGGAAAGACATGACATGCTCTTAATTTATGGGGAAAGCAGACGTAATTGCAGAATAGCAAGAATGTTATACAGGGAAAGGCTGTGAATAATCCGTTGTTTCAACTCAGTTCTATCATTATAATAAATTCGGTAAGTAGGATTACATATTTACTTGTCTAATATAAATAATATTAATTAAATCAGTAATAATGACTCTTCGAATAATTTAACTGGTAAAAAACTACATATACAGATCTCTTGAGTTGAATATCATATTTACCCAACTTTGTATAATTGCATAAAAGAAACCGCCAAATACAAATTCTAATTGCAATAACATGTATTAAAAACGTAAATATTTTCAACAAAATATTTCATACATTTTTATTTAATTCTAAGGTCAATATCATCAGTCAATACAAAAACACAGGTGTTTATTTTTTTGTCGACGTAGTCATTCCTTTATTATTCGCGCTAAGAGTGAATCTGCTTCAAACGCGAGCGACGTTGCCGGATTGACAATAATTTACTTAATATGTTTTAGGGATTTTCTTGGTTATTAAGGCCTACTGACCATAGTGGTATAAAAGTTTTTTGTTTAGTTTGGTGTATACTACCTCCACCTAAAATATATGCACTCAAACTATTTACACCCTGTACATATACTCACTGACAAAGAAATTCCAACACCCAGGAAGAAATGTTTTTGGTAAAACATAGTTGCTATAGTAAGGAGTATATGATTAAAATATGGTAAAATTTGGTAAATGTTTTTCATGTAAACTTTTTTTTATCAATTAATAGTGTAGTCACGTTTGCATTATTTTATTTTCAAAAAAGACACTAAATACTCCCTTCGAGGTGTCATTCTTTTGTACGCAAGACAATATATGTGATATATATTGTTTCTGGTCGGGAACCTTCATCAGTTGCGCTTCCCACAATTGAATGTCCTCTTGAATAGCAGTTATACGGTACGGTTCTAGATTCGGAACCTCTGTGTGCTAGTTTCCCTGAAAATCCTAGATATAGGTCTTATACCTCGCGTCTACAAAAACTCACTGTTTGACGGGAGGTTTTTATTTCAAAAAATCGATAACGCACGAACAGAAATCCAACTACTGTTATGAGATGTTGTCATGCGTGGGATGATAAACCCAAAATCGGGGAAGAATAGTCACCGGACGTAGAAGGAGCACAAATGATCGACGTCTAAGATTTATGGCCTTTAGAGATGGATTTTCGATAATTTTAAAGATTCGTTCCTTCAGCCAATTGCCGACCGATCGCCAATTGGTTAATGCATCGGTACATGAACCGTTTATTGCGCAACTCGATCCATGTACCAGTCGGCAACGAAACTACCTCATTAACTGGTTGCGAATCAATCACCATGTCACTTGGAATACGAAACTGAATTGTTCACTAAACGGTTATTTTTTTGAAGGAACGCTATTTTTCTTGTGCACAGGTACGCAACCGTTGTGTATTTGTTATCTAGGTTGAAGGAAGGAACCTTAAATTTAGCTGATGAGTGGTTAGGAGAACAAGGCCAGCGTGTAAGTGTGTGAATGCTTTACCGCCGTATAAGATCTATTGGACGGTAGCATTATCGACCTCATCTTGTGCCACCTCTGACCGCTGAGCATTGACGGCAACGACTATAGTGGTGCAAAGAACAACAACATTGGAATGTGGAATCAGGTCGTCTTCTCTGATGAATCTCGATTCTGTTTGGATGAGCATGATGGCCGAAGAGGGGTTAGACTACGTCGAAGAGAAAAACGTCATCCTAAACTAGATGTTGACTGATATTCACACCGAACAGTAGCAAATGGAAGTAGGTCATTCACATTCTTTATTCAGTCAAAAGTATACAACTGACAAAATAAATAAAAGATATTTCAACAATGTTATTGCCTGGGGCTATGTGGCATTACAATGTTTCACCAGCAAGCTGGGTACCTTAACTAACCTATACTAAATATTTTAAGTGTCAACTGTAAATAAAATATAAAGTTACGGACATATAATTACGAAACAGTTAATACAAACAAAACAATAGTAAAAACAAAGAAAATCATTGAATAACCAGTTCATAAGCAGTACAGTAAACAACTAAAACTATTACTAACACAATGTAAAGTAAAAGACAATTGAATTATAGTAAATAACAAACATCTTTTTTTAACATGGAACATATAATTAATATAAATAAAACTCTCAAAAGTATCATTAAATTATACTAATTAGTCACAGATAATTGAAATTGACCTAATTTGTACAGAAATAATAAAATTAGTAGGTCAAAAATGTCAAGATACGAGTATTACAAGTCCATCGCCCCATTAGAGATCAGCCGCAGATCGACGCCGTGAACGAGAGCAATTCAGTCGATTACGAGGGCTGCCTTTTATATTTCGAGATTAGAGAACAAAAACAAATATTAATCATCGAAAATCGCTTTATTGTTATTCAAAATATTCCCCATAAAGATCTATACAGTTTTGTATGCGTTTGAACCAATTGTCGAAGCACTTTTTCCACTCTGATTGAGGTATTTCCAAAACATACATTCTAAACGCAGCAACCGCTTCTTCAGGTGTCGAAAAACGTTGACCTCTCAGTTTGTTTTTTACGTACGGAAATAAAAAGAAGTCCTTTGGTGACAAGTCAGGACTATACGGCGGATGACTCATCAAATCCATGTTTTGAGTGGTCAAAAATGCAGTTTTTTGAGCCGATGATTTTGATTGTCGTGGTGAAGACTGATCCGTCTTCGGGGGTTGGTTTTCCTCATTTCTTGGAAGACAACTGGCAAACAAATGGTTATGTACCACTCAGAATTGACTGTTCTGCGCTGTTCTAGTGGTAAGGTTGCGACATGTCCAGTTTTTCCGAAAAAACAGGCGATCATTTGCTTGTAAGTGCTTCGTGAGCGAACAACTTTTGTTGGATTCGGCTCATCTTGAAACACACATACTGCTGTTTACTTTCGGGCTCATACGTGTAAATCCACGATTCATCATCTGTCACTATGTCAAAAACGTTTTTTGAAGCACCGCGATCGTATTTTTTAAGCTTTTCTTTCGACTAATCGACACGAGCCGTTTTTTGAATTATTGACAAATTGTGTGGGATCCAACGCGAACAATTTTTTTTGACATTCAAATGTTTATGCAATATTGAATGTGTGCTGGTCCCACTAATGTGTAAGGTTGACCCAATCTCACGATAGGTCACATGACGATCTTGCAATATCAGTTCGCGCACAGCATCAATGGTTTCCGAAACAACAACTGTTTTTCGACGACCTTCACGAAATTCGTCTTGGAGTGAACTATGACCTCGATTGAATTCACCATACCATCGATAAACAGTGGTCCTTGATGGAGTTTCATCGCCAAAAATTAAATTAAGTTCATCCATGCACTCTTGCTGACTTAATCCACGTCGAAAATTGTAAAAAATAATCGCACGAAAATTTTCACGATTTAACTCCTTTTTTTGGCAGAGATGAATCCTTTAAGTTACTGTAAACAACACATGTCGCTCGTATGTCAAAACGTTCTGAGTACATATAACCTCAAAAATGTCAAACTTTACGATAGAGCTGTCACTTGTTAGATTGCAACACTAAGGTTGTCCAATCCCGAAATATAAAAGGCAGCCCTCGTATCTTATAGGAATATCAGACATGCAAAGAAGGGACGGTTATACGGTTCAATAAGCGAATGGGATGTTAGTGAGACATTATTTATTAATGTTATTGCATAAAAGAAAAATATACTGAATGATAGGTTATAACAATTAAAATAGCAATAATAAGAGATACAACGAGGATATATTAGAATCGTAATAAATAAGCAAAGGGGATACTTGAATTAAATATAACAAAAAGGGCCTCCATACCGCCCTACTAAAGAAATTATGACAAGCGATGAATCCTATTATGGTGTTGTTAATTAATTGTCTTCTTAGACTGACGGTGTTAATATTAAGAGAGTCTAAAAGCGCGTCATTATTAGAACACCAAACACCTCGAGTACCGATAATTAATGGGAGGACCGTAACTTCTGTGGTGTTCTTGGTATTATAAGGGATGGGGACCCTCCAAGTGAGCACCTACGTCTGCAATGATGGATTTTAGTCCCTTAGTAAGGACAAGATCGGGAACTTTAAGAATCCCGTTCGGGTTTCTGATGTGCGGTTCAACCTCAACTGGCCAACCTTTTTTTGTTGCTTCCCTCTGAATTATTTTGTACAAGTTATTGTGGCGGTCAATTCGCTTTTCATGCATTATGTAACAATTTTCAAGTATGTGGTAGTTTGATTCATTCTTGTTACATCCACCACGGTAGCTGGGTCGTTGAAAGGAAGGTCACAGGAGGGTAAAAGGTTTGCACGTAACTGTACTGCTTTGATATAGGTTTTGGCCGTCCAGGACGGAGGAGGGTCGGTAGCCAGTTGCTACAGATGGAGGTTAAGACACATTGTTTTAGTCCGTTTCCGAACCAGGACGTATCGAGATTTGATGTTTTGATTAACATTAAATGAGGAGAGCTGTCGATGTGTTGGTGTGTGATTAGTTTTGTTTGTTCGGGAAGATGATATTTTTCATTCTCTTAACAATAATGCACGGTATTTTGAACAGAAAGGGAAAATCACCAATGCCTCCACCTCGCTTAGGTGCATGAATGAAAAAATTTGGAGTGAAAGAAGGAAGGTGAAAGATGTTTTTAAGTGCCCGTCGAATTAGGCGATCTGTCTCTTAGAGCAGGGCTCTAGTGACATGTATGTTTTGTAATGCACTAATCCAACGCGGGATAAGGAAGGAAGTTATGAGGTAAAATTTTTGGGGAGTTTCAGAGGTGCACGAAGGATATGGGATAACTGGGTTTGAAGAAGATTAATGGAGGGAAGTTCAGCACTCGTGAGATTGTATCTGAAGTCAAGGTATTTTAATGAGTCCATACCTACCTGTTGGATGGGTTGGCCACGCATAAAAAAGACTCTTAGTCACGCTATAAATCTTTCTCTTAGACGGAACGACTCTGAGCGATAGTGCAAAGGATTTATCAGTATTTAAGGTAATCCCTGACTGGTCGAAGAACGAAGTAGTCATTTTCAAACGGGCATTTGATTCGGGTATGGAGCTGGCAAGAAGAATTAGATCATCGGCGTAACTAAGACAATTACGCGGAATGTACGCAACACTAGATGTAAAGTTGTTCTTTGTTCGAGGCAACATAAGACCGTCGCAACGTTATTTTCATGAAGTAGTGGATCCATATGTACTCTCTTACCTTTTTCGAAAAGACCGATGGCCGCCCAGATCCCCCGATCTTTCGCCCATAGAATATGTTTGGGATATGATGGGTAGAAGGCTCTGAAATTTACCCCAGCCCCTACGGACTTTGGAGGTTGTAGGACATGAAATACAGCTAGCCTGGGATATTCCTGAAAAAGAAATAAACCACCTTATTGAATCATCGCCAAGAGGTGTTGGTGGAGTGTATAGATAACCGCGGTAGACAAACACATTATTAACAAACACATTATTCAAATTGTAATAATTTACTCCTTACTATAGCATTTATGTTTTACCAAAACAATGCTTTATAATAAATATTAGGTAGTTCTACCTGTTCATTGGAGTAAATTTTTGATTGATTCAACTTTATATTGCAATCCGTTATTCCAAAAGCTATATATCTTACTATTTTAGCAACGTACATCCATTAAACGTCTAAAAATTACGTCAAATTTTGAGCTTATTCCCTTGCACATTGCAACATTTTCTCAATTTGCCGCAATTTAATAAACCGTCAGTTGAAAGACAAAACGTTTCCTGAGAGAATTGCATTTTCATGCCAGACCAAACTCTTCGCGTCGCTCTTTATGTGAATGTCGACACAGATAACAAAATTCTCTAAAATAGCTGATTAAATTGTCCAAACGGATTTTGTAAAAATGTTTGAGCTACTTTGGAGAATTCTGTCGCTTCGTTTGGAGAAGAGAAGGCGTGACATGAAATTTAATTATTAATATTATGTCCGACGGCATTGGAGGTACTAGGTACGAAAACCCAAAAAAACGAAATAATTTAATCAAAAACAGCAGATGTAAAGTCTCAAAGAGGGAGATATTAAAAACATCGTACTTTTTTATTCGTCTGAGGACGTCAAACAGAAGCAAAGCTTTTACACATTTTTCGGTGTGAAGGTAATTATTTTATTATACAGGACTTTCATTTCAAAAGTAGCCACCCAAAATAACTTCCAACATATCTTTACAAGAAAAAGACAAAAAACAGGTTAATTTATATTTGCAGTTTGACACACTGAACACGTATCGGTACCCCTCCAGTTTCAACCTCTAAGCGGGGGTGAATGTCACTTCTACAGGTTTAAGTACAAAGGGGTATCTGTGATACCTCTTTTTAAAGGTATCTTTTTCCCAATCTTTTGACACATCATTTTTTTAAATAAGATTATTTTTTACAGAGAAATGACCTAGAAACCGTAAAAAATTAAAAATTTTGAATTGTAATTGAAAAGAAGCATAAGTGTAAATACCGGGATAAACAATTGAGAAAAAATCCTTTAATGTTTTTGCGAGAGATATTTGCGACTGTAAATGTAAACAATTTATTATTATTAGTAGTGGTTTCGTTGTATACTAACCATCAAATTCTGATTATGGTATATTTTTTACAAGAGAGAACTGAAATTTTATTTATTGGAATTAGTTCATAAATTTCAAGAAACTGAAAGTGTCTGCAATAAAATTGTCGAGAGTCGTAAAGTTTTAACGGAAGCTGCACAAGTTAAGATTTTAGGTCATTTTGCCATTGATCCTCAAACATCAATACCAAAAGTCTCCAGGTTAACAAATATTTCCGTCAGCTCTGTGTATAAAACGTTACGCCTAAATAAATTTCCTACAAAATACAGCTTTTAAAACAGCTTGCTGAGGTTGATTATGACACAAGGTTAGAATTCTGCGAAATAATGACTCAAAGGGCAAATGCACACCCTAATTTCATTAAAATATATTTTTTGATGAAACACGCTTTTTAAATGGATTTCTCAATAAATATAATTGTAAACACTGGGACAATACCAGTCCCCAAGATTTTCGAGAAGAGCACAACCAACATCCTCAGAAAATCAACGTGTGGGCCGGAATTCTCGTAGATAAAATTATTGTTCATTTATTCGTGGACGAAAATTGAACTAGGGAATTGTATTTGGACTTATTAGAAAATGTGATAACTCCCCCTATAACCGAATCTTTAGCAAACTCAACAGATGAAGATGGAACTTTGTTGCTAGATGAAAAAAACCCATTGTTTCAGCAGGACGGAGCACCTCTACATTATGCCTTACCAGTACGAAATTGGCTTAATGAGACATTTCTAGATAAATGGATTTGAAGAAGGGGCGTTGTAGAATGGCCCGCCAGATCACCCGACCTAATTTTTGACTTTTTTTATGGGGACATCTAAAAACTTTGGTGCATAAAACTTAACCTCGTGATATTCCTGAAGTCAGATGTAGAATAGTGGAGGAGTGTGAGCGGATTACACCAGAGACAATTCAAAACGTGTGGGAGGAATTTGTGCTGCGACTTTAACGTTGTCTTACCAACAATGGCTGACGTTTTGTACTCTAATGTAAATAATAACTATTTTAATTTGAAAGTTTAAAATGGCATTACTATGTAAAAAATAATCTGATTTTAAATAATTATTTGTCAAAAGATTAGCAAACAGAGTCGTTTAAAAAGACGTATCACATGATAACTTTGTATTTAACTTGTAGAAGTGATATTCACCCCCGCTCAGTGTTTGAAACTGATATGTGTAAAACATAAATTAACGAGTTTTTTTGTGTTTTTCCTTTAAAGATATTTTAAAACTTATTTTGTGTGGCTAGTTTTGAAATGAAAGCTCTGTATTAAAAGTTATGGTAACCATGTATGCAAAAAAATATTTTTATATTTTTCCGAATTGTAACAAATAATCTTATTTACAAAACTGTCTCATATAGCAAATTGTTATATATTTTGGGTCCGATAGATACAAATTTAGCACTAATTAAAACGAGTTTTATTTTTTTGCAATTAGTAATCTTCAGATCACATAAATCATTAAGTTACAACACGTTGATAATTAATAACTTACATTATTCAAACTAAGACTACTTGCTCCTTTCTCTCTGACCTATTTATATCAGCCCATCCTACTTCCAGAACGAACGATTATTGGTAAGATGTTTTTGCAACGCAGTTCCTTTACATGGCGGGTGGTACGAGTTGATTGAAATCATCACGCAACAAAAAGCGATATACTACTTTCTCTCTGGGAGTATCACAATATTTGTCCGAACGAAATTGCAAATTTTTATGCAAAATGGGGGTTACATCTGTTTTTTGTGGAAATGGATTGTAGACAGTATCTATAATAATTGAACCGTTGTGTGCATACTCATAAAGATTTGGATTTTTTTTATAACTAAATAAAAGTTAGCAAATGGCCTTTTTTGCCATTTCTCCTGATATCTGTTTCGATTTTTGCGAATAATGGAAAAATTTAGAAAATTTTAAAAATAATATTTGATGCGGAAGGATTTTATTGAAACTTCGGAATATGGTAGATTTTTACTCTTCTGAGTCGATGCATTACAGAAGCAACAATTAATTTGTCGGATAAAAAAATGAAAATTGCAACAGCTGCGAAATCTGAAATAAGTGCAAAATGTTAAAACATTTTATGCATATAAAGGTATCTTGTAAAAAAGTTAAAACTAGATTATTTCTTCTTCTTCTTCTTTCCATTTCGCAAATCAAAATCCTGTTAACAACTTTAAGTTACGTTTTGTTTTTTACAGTCCTTTAATCTCTTCTTTCGAAAATCCATTTTGTAAAATTAAATAAGGTTAAAAATTTATATAGAGAAGCAAAGTTGTTTATAGGAGTCTTAATTGTGAAATAATAAAAAAACGCTTAAAATCAGTGTAAAAATTCACAAATAATAAAATTAAAGATTTTGAATCAGTGTTTCACATTTCACAGTTGCTGTAATTTAAAGATTTTTTTAAAGCATACAACTCGTTTATGCTCTGGTAGCGTAATGATGTAGACCCTTTTTCTGAATTAGGACCAATTTCGTATACATTTTCGGTACCAAATTCTAATTTAAAAAAAAAATGTACATTTCTTCGGAAAACCCCTTTTTGAGAAAATGTGTTAATCTTCAAAATTCTAATGCACCAGCTCTCTAGAAAACTTTATTCTAATCAATTTCTGTAAAGAATTTTGTTAGTCATAGAAAAAATTATTAATAAATCTCTAATTATTTATAAATAATTTTCCACAAATGTTTGGCATAAGCATATACAAACACTTATCTATATATAAATAGGCAAAGACAAAACGGTTAGGTACCATTTTCTTCTCTGTCCCTCAACCGATTTATTTGATTTTTGTTTTGTTAAGTGGCTATTGACGACTTTCAGTGCAGATTGCTAAAATATATTTATTATATTGATTCATTCATTTAATAAAGTAAAATAAAAAATTCATAATTTACGTTTGGCAACTAAAATCAGAAATTCGTATTGCGTGGCAACTGAACAATGTTTTTCCGATAATATTTTAACATTATACTTTTAATTTATATTGTTTCTATTTTAAAGTCTAATAGTTTCATACAATCTAACTAAGATTACAAAGCCTATTATATAAATACAAATAGTGAAATTGAAGATAAATGGTTAGATCTGACATCATGGCAATGGTTCTAATTTCTCGAACAGTTCACGGCCAACCACATTTTAGCAGATTGAATTTCAATTTGACATTTCTTCTCAATGCAATCAGAAAATTATCAATGTATAATTTTCAAAATTTCAATTTCAATGAACTTACAAAAATTGTCAACATATAAAGGTATTATTTAACATAAATTAACAGGAGGTGCATTGTATTTCTTAAATGTTTTGATATAATACCCCGATGAAAACTTTTACCTAAGTAAACTAACTATTGAGAGATTATAAAGCTAATTGATACATTTGATTTTTTTATTTTATGCCATCTGCAAATGAAAATTGAATAAATATTAGTAATATATTGCTGTTTTATTCGATATAAGGTAATCTTTTAAATTAATTTTAACATATCTAAAATATTAGCAGTCAGTCAAAAATTGTTAAATGTTCTTTTAACGAGATGTGATATTTATCTAACAATATAATACATATATTGTTTTGTTTATTTACATATATCTTATTATATGTAATTCTCGCAAACGGCACTATGCTTGGGAAAAATCGTATTACCGAGAAAGAGCGAAATTGTGACAATAATTATGACAGCTGAGTTTTGAAATTACAAAAGTTTCAATACAGGATGATTTGGTAACATACTTGAAAAAAAAAATCCAATACAAATTGATGTGTAGAATCTTATAAGAATTTTATCGCTATTTAATATTTTTTAAAGTAAAAATTGCTGCTTAGGCGATTTTTGGAGGGGTAAAAAGTTATGTGTTCTCATGTTCTAAATTGACTGAGATATAAGGCGTTGTATATTATAATTACACAGGGCGATTCCAGATATGTTAGAAATATTTTTTTGTCGTGGGTGGCACACAAGCAGATGCATATATAGGGCGTTTAAAATATAGAGTAGAGTGCAATTATAACTAATAAAATAATTATATGGGGAAGCCCATTAGCGGTTGAATTTACAGGGTTCTTGGAATAGAGGGCGCAATAGAATTACAGTTATACAGGGTCGTGCAAAAAATATACAGAGATTCATATACAGGGTGGCGGAAATAGAAATGCCACATTTCGTAACCTATAAGCAGTAGTATATATAAGGTAGATGAAATATAGGAATTATAGATATACAGGATGATTATAAAAAATGTTAGAAAAGGAAATAATTTATAGAGTAGTACACGTTGAGTTCCATATATATGGTGATTGAAATATATATCGGAGTAGAATTATGGTTACAGAAGATGTTTTCATAAACAAAAAGAGTAAATACGGACTTATAGGTAGTCGCATGTACAGAATGGTTTACCGGGTGGTTAAAAAATATTAAAAAATATTATGCGTGGTCCATGAGCAGTTACATAGACAATGTGGTGCAAATATATAATGAGATGGAATTATTATAATGAGTATTGCCCATTAGTGGTTGAATTGTTGTCATATTAAATTAAGAATTACGAATTTGAACAAATAAAGTCCTATTAATTATATCTGAAAAAGAACATGAATTTCGTTACTTATTTGTAAAAGCAAGATGTAAGACCGGCATCTAGGATTTTCGAGAAAACTATCACACAGAGGTTCCGAATGTGGATCCGTTCCGTGTAATTGCTGTTCTCCGTTAAGTCCTAGGATAGAATGTCACGATAAAATTTTCGGGGTACTTCACCTGCCAGAGATATTGACACAATTGGTCGAATTTCGACACTGGGCGACAGCTAGTTATAAATATATTCCTAAAATAAAACAGATCTATTCCCCAGTTCCGATTATGTTTAGAGAAAATCAATTTTTGAAAACAAAAATTGATACAGGCGTGAAAAAATTCGAGTTCCTTCGTTATTAAAATGTCCAAAACGAGAAGCAAATGACAAAAATGTAAAAAATTTCAAAAAATTTGCAAATTATCAATCATACATGATGAAAAGACAATAACATGCCGATGTCACATAAAATGTCAGAAATGTTAAAAATGTTAAAAATGTTAAAAACATCAAAACAACTAAAATGTCAGAAAAATTCTCAAGAGCATCATAATATACAAATAGGAAAGGGAGAAATGCACAATTTTGTAATTTGAAAACGTACAGTGTAAAAAATATTAACAAGAGGTTTGTCACCTTTCGTTAATATCATTTTTAGAAATTCAAATATAAATTTTGATATTTTGTGGTTTGAAAGATACGAAAGAAAATGTACAAAAATCTCCAAAATTACTAAATTCAAGATTTTGAAAACTTAACTTGTTACGACTTTTATGCTTTCGGTAGCTATCATTCCCGCAGCTGAGTAGCCGATGCTAGATAAGTCTTTCAGACAATACAATTTGGTGGAGGCGAGACCATTAAATGGTTATGGTTATTCGAATTTAAGGATAAAATTAATTCTTCAACTAAAAATAAAAGTTAAAAAACGACTCTAGTTAATATTAATGTTCTCAGTTTGTCTTCCTTATTATCAAGGGTAAGAAAATTGTTATTGCGTCTAAAAATCCATCACATGTCACTTTAAATTTTTTGGCAAAATCCATTAAGAGTTTATTAGAATTGAAAACTGCATCCAATTGTATCTAGATACTATGAAAACATCTGGTTTTGATATTTAAAAAAAATGTTGTCTTAATGTTTCTGTTACTATTTTTTTTAACCATTTCTTTTTAGGGTTCCGTATATACAATATACGGATACCCTTATATCACTCAGGATTTCTGCCTCTGTCACATCACAGCAATTTTCTCCTAAACTACTGGACGGAAGAGATTGAAATTTGGTATCAATGTATAGTTTGGTGACCCGATCAGGAGTACATATCGTAAATGAAGAAATTTTGATTTTAGGGGTACTTCTGGGGGGAAAAACTAAAAAAATCGACCGTTCCCCCCCTGATCACCGAAACAACTGAGCCTAAAATTTTGAAAAAAATAGGAAATATAGAACGTTGCCCGAACTTTTCAGAAAATATAAGGAGAAACCATTAATATTAATTTTGGGGGACAAATTATAGAATTAAATAAAAATTTAAAAATAAAAAAAAATTCAAACGCATCATGTAATATATCAAATGAAAGTTCTCATTCTGAGGAACACAAATATATTTTTTTCATATTTAAAAAAATATATTTAAAAAGATATTAACGAAAATATACCAAAATTTACCCATTCTCTTATCTCCAAAACTATAAAATGTAAAGTTTTGAAAAAAATTAGAGTCATAGCTTCTGATCTGAAGTTTACTGGAAAAATAAGGAGAAACCTCTACTTTTAATTTTGGGGAGCAAAGTACAGAATTAAATAGAAAAAATAAAATCAAAATTGTTTCTAACCCATCATGTTATATATCAGGAAAGAGCTCATTACGACGAAAACAAATATATTTTTTTCATATTTTTAAAATAAATTAATTAAAAGATATTAACAAAAATATAAAAAAAATTACCCATTCTCCTCCCTTATCTCCGAAACAATAAACTGTAAAATTTTGAGAAAAAATGGAGGTATAGCCCCTTACCTGAACTTTACTGGAAAAATAAGGAGAAACCCCTAATAATTATTTTGGGGGGCAAATTATAGAATTAAATGGAAAATATAAAATTAAAATTGTTTCTAACCCATCATGTTATGTATCAAATGAAAGGGTTCATTATGACGAAAACAAATATATTTTTTTCGTATTTTTAAAATAAATAAATTAAAAGATATTAACAAAAATATAAAAAAATTACCCATCCCCCCACTATCTCCGAAACACCATAACCTGGTAAATTTCAATGGAGGTATAGCCCCTCACCTGAACTTTACTGGAAAATAAGAAAAATAAACCTAATATTCATTTTGGGGGGCAAATTATAGAATTAAATGGAAAATATAAAATTAAAATTGTTTCTAACCCATAATGTCATATATCAAATGAAAGGGCTCATGATGAAGAAAACAAATATATTTTTTTGACATGTTTAAAATAAATTAAATAAAAAGTTTTATTAACAAAAATATAAAAAAAATTACCCATTCCCCCTCCCTTTTTATCACCGAAACCGTAAGCTGAAAAATTTTGAAAAAAATGGTAGTATAGCCACTCACCTGAACTTTACTGGGAAACTAAGGAGAAACCCCTAATATTAATTTTGGGGGGCAAATTATAGAATTAAATGGAAAATAAAAAATTATAATTGTTTCTAACGGGTCATGTAATATATTAAATCACAGGGCTCATTATGACGAATACAAATATATATATTTTTAAAATGAATATTTTAAAATAATATTAAAAAAATATTTTAAAAAAAATTACCCATTCTCCCTGTTAACTATAAGACCTCAATTTTTTGTTTATAGGAAAAATATGAAAAAAATCCATAATTCTATTATTTGGTGTCTAAGTACTTCTTGGGAAATAACACAACATTAAAGAAATATTGTTCAGAAAACAATCTATTATTTGGCCCCCAAATAATAGAATTAAACGGAAAATAAACTATTGGGAAACCCCCATAGTAATTTTAGGGATAAATTATGCAATTAAATGGAAAATAAAGATTCAATTTTCAAACGCATCATGTAATATATAAGATAAAAGGCTCATTATGTGAATTACAATATGTCATATTTTTAAATCATTTGTATAAAAGATATTAACAAAAATATTAAACATCGACTTAATTCCCACTTTAGAAACTACACTATTTAAATTTTGAAAAATATATTTTATTTGTATTTTTAAATAATTTAAATAACAGATTTAATAATTTATAATTTAAAACTTGACCTATTTTGCCCTTATCTTCCAATCTACAGAGCTTCAAAACTCAGACAGTAGATTATGAAAGACTTCTCTGAAAGTTTATTAATAAAATAAAACTCTAATGTTAATTTTTGGGGGTCAAATTAAAAAATTAAAAACATATGTATTCTTATAAAAATCAAGCAAATCCTGAAGCAGATAAAATAAAAAGTCTATGTGTGGAAAATGAAAGTGTAAATTCTTTATAAATTTAAAACGGTTTCTTTAAAAGATATTGGGATAAATATAATAAAATGCACTCATTCCCTGCTTGTCTGAAACTGGAATATTAGAATCTTGAAGGTGGTACGGAACCCTTTGTATGCGACTCCAACTCGCACTTGACCAAATTATTAATACATAAACTGAAATACTTTTGTTTATTTTCCATTTCCCATTTAAACTGAAATTATAAAATAAATTGAAAATAAACGAAGTTCAAAAAATCACAAAAGTACCTGAACTATAATACAATAAGTAGGTATAATTTTTTTGCAACAATTCAATACTTATTTTGAATTTGTGCCAAGTTAAATACAAAATAAATGCTCTTAAAAATTATGTAGGTAAATTTTCTAGGTTCTATCTGGCACTGACTGTAAAATAACTATTTACTTATTACAGGAAAATATTATTTCTTAACTTTTAGTAACGAAACTTTTGTATTTTTAAGTCTGTTTGAGTTTATTTTTTTAATTTATTTCAGTTGTAATTTTTAGTTCGTGTAATATTCTCTTGTAAAGACGAAGTCATAATCAGCGATGAAAATTTCATTAATTCTGAAGTCAGTAGTATTTTTCTCTACTAGATAAAGTCATCTGAAATATTTTGCAATTTCACAGCTGGCCAACCTCCGTTTCGTTTCCTATTAATATGGCCTTTTCGGTAAAGCGGAAATTCAATATAGTTCGTAAGCTTCTACAAAGAATTACGCTTTCGTTTGTGTTATTTGAAGTTTCAAGTAATGAGTTTCTGTGAACGAGCAGGGAAATTAGAATATTGAAAAGAATACCTTTGAAATGTTGGCTTTCACTAAGATGGCATGCAGTTTAAAATTCTAGAAAAATTGGAATCACCCGTCTACATCGAGAATATTAAAAATAACACTCGTTAATATGAAGTTCGTTTTCCTGTAATTTTTATTCACTTGGCCGGCGTATTTTTTAAATGTTTAGTTATTTACACTACTAGTTAACAGCTTTTACCTGAAAATAAATCACAAAATGCCTTCGTATAGGCATATTGACATTTTTAAAGGAGGAGGTTATCAATTCGTCGCGTATATTTTTTTCGCTTTTTTTTGTATGTATGTTACCTGATTTCTTCTCCTGTGGTGCACCGCTTTGAATGAATATGGTCTTGTTTAATAGAGTATATATCCGGATTGGTGAAACTTCAAATTTTGGAAAAGAATTCTATTGATAAAGTGATAAAATGTGTGAATGAACACATGCGTGCATGGAATTCGACCAATATCTCTAATATTTTAGTCGATTTTTCGATAACTCCTTATGGATGTGTATAGTTTTTTAACGTTTAATCTATTAAGGAAGATCTGTAGGTGATCTCGTATACTGTTCTCCAACGTGCAAATTGCAGTTTTGCAGAAAATCGCCGAAAATTCCAAAATTCTTATCAAAAATTTCATCGAAATGACATAACGGACATTTCCCTATAAATATTTTAATTCCAACGTAATAGTGCGGTAATTTTAGGCACTGAAAGTTTTAATTGCGAATTTGAAAATTTTCTATGTACATTTCAACCATATAGGTAGTAAAGCATAGTATTTTCGGCTCCTTAAATCAATGAGTACCAAGCTCGTTTTGTTTGTATACCAGGCAAATACCTATTTAAATGCAAATTTTTCCATTTTGCGAAGACGGTGCATTTGGTTGTCACATTCTCCCGGCCTAATAGAAAATTCAGTGACAACACATGTCAAACTTTAAACTGCTATTTGGTGGGTTTATAGACAGGGTGTTTAGTTATAGCAAACAAAATCACAAAGTAAAGTGGTAGAAGGAGCATTTATATGAAGATTGAAATATAGGACGGACTAGAATGATAGTGGTCCGTAGACAGCCATATATACAGAATGGTTGGAATATAGGGTGGAGTGGACGTTTGGTGGCATAAAAATGTTGGAAAAAATGTGAAATTAAAATTATATAGGGCGATTAAAAAACTGTTATATGATGTGGACATAAGCAAATCATATACAGGATGGTTGAAATATATGCTGGAGTTGCATTATATTTATACAGTGTGATTAAAAAGTTATTTCTTTTAGAGCCCATAAGAAGTTGCATAAACTGTGGAGAAATTAATATTACACAGGGCTATAATATAAAATGTTAAAAATGAAATAATTTATGGGGTAGCCCACAAGGAGTTATATACTATGGTTAAAATATAGGACGGATTTGACTCCGTGAATATAGGATGGATTCTACTCCGTCCTATAGTTCACAGAAGGCAGCTAACAAATTTATGCTTGTCCGTAGGCAGTCGTATGTACAGGATGGTTGGTTCATATGTTGGAGTGGATTTATCTATAGTTATACAGGGTGGTCAAAAAAAGTTAAAAAAATGTTACATGGCGTAGTTCATATGGCATAAATATATTTTGGGCTTATTAAGTCAACGCGTACAAGCACATTTTGTTCGTAAAGATTTACCTGTCAATTTAAATGAGAAAGTATCATTGTGTAATGTTGAGGCTTTCGATGTTACCTGGTTCTGTCTATTAAGGTTATACATACAAAATAAAAAATAAAGAATGAAAATTACCTGAGTTCAAAAAAAAATAAAAAGTTGAAAATAAAACATTTAAAAAAAATTAACCGACTTCTACCTATAACTAAAAAGCTAAGAATAATTATAACAAAATACAACTCTAGCAAATTCAATGTTGTTAGGTACCTACCCAGGAAGTAAAAAAATGTAAATATTAAAAGGTGCTCATTCTATACAAATTAATTACCTACCAATCTAGTATATTTTTCAAGTCGGTGCCAAGCAACAATCAAGTTTGATGAGTTAGTAGATAAGTATGCAATGAAGGATTTTAGATTTGCTTGGCACTGGCTTCAAAAATATACTAGATTGGTAGGTAATTAATTTGTACAGAATGAGCACCTTTTAATATTTACATTTTTTACTTCCTGGGTAGGTACCTAACAACATTGAATTTGTTATTTATTTGCTAGGGTTGTATTTTGTTATAATTATTTTTAGCTTTTTAGTTATAGGTAGAAGTCGGTTATATTATTTTTAATGTTTTATTATGTTTGTTATTTTTTACTTTTTGGCATTTTAGATGTTTTTGACATATTTTGTCATTTTTGAAATTGTTCACAAGTGACATTATTCTAAAGCCAATATGGTTGACACTCAAAGTTAGTGAACCACTTTTTTTAATAAATGGCAGGAAAAAATATTATTGAACAAAAGCTTGTTTTTAAAAGTTTTTTTAACTAATAATATGATATACTATTTTTATTATTATGGATATTTTTGATATTTTGGCAACTTAGTCTTACTTAATTTTTGACAAATTGTCACATTATACACGTTCTATATAGCTCAACATATTCTAATGCGTTTTTGTTTTTAACAAAAAAATCTCAAAAAATCGGTATAAATTTAGTTTTTTAACTATTACACAAATTCCGCCCATGAAACCGTGTTTGTTACTATGGGCAACGTTGAAGAGAAATGAAAAACCTACAAAATGAGCTACTATACGCTCAACTTAGATAATGGAACCCTTACCCGAAATTCCAAAAAATAAATAATCCCTGATGTTTTTTTTTTATTTTATAACTAATATAGACCCGGTAGTTTTTGCAAAATTTCAGTCAGTCCTCAATAGATTACCCTATCATTATGAATAAACCACCTTTGGAAACTAGAAGAGTTGATCTAGAGATCCCTCTCACTTTTCTAAAATTCAAGGTATAAATACATATAAGTATTGAAAATATTTGGTCATTCCGTTTCCAATTTGCTGGACGAGTCCACTCGAAAAATTGCTAAATGATGGTACCTGCAAAACGATATCCTTATAATAAATAATCTTAATGCATACATTAATTTTAAGCAGACACATATTTAAATGTCTTGCATAATATGGATTTATATAATCAATTTAGCAAAATGGAATGCCTAAACTCCATTTAGATGGACACTGATGATAATGATGGAACAATCATTTTAAATATGCAAAAGACATACTAATTTTAAATAAAAAAAAAAAGAAAATTCGCCTACTGTATTCACTGATATTTAAAACAAAATTGTAGGTTCCTTTGTTTACACTTTCAGTACATTTCATATTTTATTATTGTATAAAAATGAAACGCTGATATCTACAAATTGATAATAGTTAAAAATAGAAAAAAAAAAGATGTTATTCTTTAACTAGTTGACAATGCAATTTTTATGTTGTACAATTCAGATTCCGGTTTTTATTAATAAATACTAATTAATGACAAGACAAATTTCTTTAGATATATGTTTTGATCTTTTACTGAAATATTTACAAATGGAGAAATCGCTTGCAACTGCCTTCGCATTTTGCATAGTATGATTGCTCCGTGATTATCATCTGTAGCGAAATGGAGTTTAGGAATTCCATTTTGCTAAATGTTTTACATAAATCCATATTATGCGAGAAATATAAATAGTCTCTGCTTAAAATTAAAACATGCATTAAAATTATTTATTATAAGGATATCGATTTACAGATACCACCGCTTAGTAATTTTTCCCATATACTTTTCAAGAAAATTTGAAACGGAATGTCCAAATATTTTCAATATATATATATATATATTTATACCTTAAATTTTAGAAAATTGAGATGAGGGGTTTCTAGATCAACTCTTCTACTTTATAACCATGGTTTATTACTAATGATAGGGTAATCCCGTGAAGTAATATAGCCCTTCAAATAAATATGTCTTCCATAGGATTGACTGAAATTTTGCAAAAACTACGGAGGCTACAGTATTTATTTTTAGAACGAATTTTGTCACGTATTTTCGTAAACGATCTAGGCTAATGACTGTCGCTGCGAGCTTCTTATTCTTTTTCAAATTTTATACTGTTATTTTATTGCGGGTTTGATTTAGAACGTTTGTAAAATTTGAAATAAACAGAGTATATGTGGTGTTAGTTCAAGAAAATCAAAATTATAAAGTAGAGATTTCACAGTTATTATTCAGAAAATATCTGTTTGTCCGTCATCGGACAATGGGGAAAGGACCCCTCAAAATTCTTACAGAGAATGGCTTGCGACTTATATAAAAAAAAAGTTAAATGATTTCTGAACGTGTGCATCAAAAGTTTCTATGGACACAAACGTTAAATCTTTATTTTTCGAGTACTTAACGTACAAATTAAAAATTTCAATGTAATCAAAGTCTGAAAGTTTGATGATTTCAGTTTACACACACAGGGTAGAATTTTCACCCCTTACAGCATTATCATGTAAATTTAAGACCGCTACTACATTGTCAAATCTTTGATCGAATGTGTTTAATAAAACATCTTTGTCAAAGATATTTGATAGTGTAATACCTAATTTTTGATAAAACATTTTTTTGACATATATCTTTGATGACATTTACATGCGTCGTTATATATTTGATAAAATATATTTAACGTTAATTGTCAGTGAAAAATTTGTGCCTGCGAAGTTTATTGTGAATTGTAAAGCAAAAATTTTATTATTTGAGTATGAAGACTGTTGATTTTGTATAATGTTATATATAATAAAATAGAAACAAGAGGTTAATTGCCTACAATGAAAATTGTTAGTAGTACCATCGTGTGGACCATGAGCGGATCCAAGGGGGAGATGAGGGCGATCGCCCCCACCGAGAGTTTCAAAGTTAATAAATTTATTAGTAACACGAGGTAAACTTAACTCCTAGAGCCTAGAAGAAGGTCACCTCTATGGGTTTAAATCACATAACGCCTATTTTTAATGTTTAAAATTATATTTTGGTAAATTGAGTACAGGATGCCCCCCCCCCCTCCTGAAACATGAACTCGCCGCCCGGAAGCAGGTGCCTGGATCCGCCAGTGGTGTGGACGTACAAAGACTGTTAGAGAAAATCCCGCGGATTGAAAAGATAATAAATTTACCGAGAAAATTAAAGCAATTTTGTATGTTTGTAGAATTAAGACTTTGGTTAAATTGTTAATAAGAAGTTTTGTTTATTAGGCCCACCACTGCTAATCTATACGTTTCTAGTCACTCATTATTTTTTCTTTTTAAAATGACTGAAACTATAGCCATAAAAACACACCACAGTAACGCAATCAAATTACAGAAATTCCTCATATTTAATAGAAACTATTTGATGTAGTGTAATATGTCATTTAGTCAAATTTGTTCTGACATTCATATCAAATATTTGATCAAATGTTTTATAAAAGATTTTATCAAAGATCTTTGACAATGTATAAAATTGACTGCTGATAGTTTAGAAAAACATCTTATCTATATAGATCTTAGAAAAGTGTGTAAAAGTGTACTTCTTTCGAACATGTAGCAAGAGAATTAATCAAATATATACAAGGACAAATAATACACACTGGATTTTGGTGAAATTAGATAATTGTTACTGAAGATAGAACTTTGTTTCTTAATGACAAGAAAGGTGAATTAAGGGTATGGAATGTAGAGACAATGACGGAATTTGACAAATCCGAATACATGATGGTAGGATGTACAGGAAAGGAAATTGTCAGGGATGATTTATGGGCAGGTAAATTAGAACAAGCATATTTAAGAAACTTGGTTTATGAAGCTTATTCGTGGCATCTTCTAGTTTCTTTTAATGTTTGTCTTGGGAAATAACACAACAAAGAGGAAAAAGGCTGTTATGAAACGTTTTTTTTTAAATACAGCATTATTTCCCAAGAAAACCATTAAAAATATTTATGGAAGATTATGTCAAATTAGTATGGTAGGTTGTAGTAATTTCGACTTACTAAACACTTAGAATGAGTGTTACAAAATAGCTACACCCAATTTTGTAGAACAAAACTTCACTAATATTGTAAAAAGAAGAATATAAAAGGTAACTGTATTGCACTTTATGAAGAAGAAATGTGGAGGTATCAGTAAAGAATAAAAAATGGTGAAATCTGTGGAAACAAATTATTATATAGGCTCACAACAACGAACAACATAAACCTATATATTGGTGTACAAATGGTAGTAACCATGAATATAATGGACCGTATTGAAAGCCAATGTCTAAGTTGGTACAGAAAATACTTTGAAGATCTGGCACAAGAAGGTGGTCACCATGTCATAGTACAAATGATATAAAAATACAATTCACAAGAGAACACTATTTTGGCCCGCTAGGTCCCCAGAGTTGAGTCCGTTTGATTATTTTTCGCCGAAGTTCTTAAAACAGTTTCAATTCCATAATGTGGAACATGTGGAGAGGGCAATTAGACACACAGTTGGCAAACATAATTTTGACCCAGATTAGAAATGTTTTAACACTGTCTAATAGAACGGTTAAATATATGATGGAAAACGAAGGAATTTGTGGAGGGAAACATGTAGTGAAAAGTAGAAGTTAATACATATTTTTGTTAAATAAATGTTAGATATGTATGTTTAATATAACAAAACTAACAACAATTTTCATTTCAGTCAAGGATAAAGGTATTTTATTGTAGAGGAAAAATTCATGTCTTTTGCAACCCTTGTACATGTATTAAAAAAAATGATATCTGATGGTGGTATTTTAGGGTTTAGTCCATGCAATATTTTTAAGGAAACAGTTTTTGCGTAAAAATAGTAAGAAATAAATTTTGTAGAGAATTGTATATTGTGACTAAAATGAGAGTATCTCTAAAATCTGTCAGAGTCTTTAATTAAACCAATTAGAGAGTAAATAGTTTAAAAACAAAACCCTGGAAGCGATCTTTCATTTATACTTTATTTCTTCTGCTTTTCTCTTCTTTAAGACAGTTACACCTTCTCCGAAATATATCATTCCTAATAAGTGTAATAGCTTCCATTTGTTTAATTTTAAAAGTTTTGGGTATTATCCGTATAAACCTGGGAGGCATTCCTTGTAATTAGGAAACTTTACAATGGTAATTAGCTTCCCTCTGCTAGATTCTTAAGAATTTGCATTTTCACTTTGTGGAAAAGTTTTGCACAAAAATAATTAATATTCAGCTTTCGATATTCAGAAAAGGTAAATTTCAATCCGCCCAGAATATTTTGTGAACTATTGCTGTAACTTTTCGACTCCATTTAAGCAGTATTTATTGAATAATGATTATTTTTATAAATGTAGAGCAGGTTTAAAATATATCTGGAAGTACTTTTAGATCATTTTTCCTAAATTAGTGTAAATGTAAAAACACAGTTTCGCACCCTAACATCAAACCTTTAGTTTAAACAACTGTAAGTTGTCATCATCAAAGAGTAAACCAAACTAAATCGAAATTACAATTTTCTCTAATTTATACCTACCACTAAACTATTACTTAAGTAATTAGTACAATTTCAATTTCAATTTATATAATGCAATTATGCATTGCATTATATAAAATCTGCCTTATCTTTGAAATCCTAAGTACCTGAATTCTAAATAACAGATTTCAATTTATATAATGCAATTATGCATTACATTATATAAAATCTGCCTTATCTTTGAAATCTGTTATTTAGAATTCAGGTACTTAGGATTTACCCTTTGTACTAATTACTTAAGTAACAGTTTAGTGGTAGGTATAAATTAGAGAAAATTGTAATTTCGATTTAGTTTGGTTTACTCCTTGGTGATGACAACTTAGAGTTGTTGAAATGGCGTCGAGTGTCTAAAATAAAGGTTTGGTCTTAGGGTGCAAAACTGTGTTTTTACATTTGTGACACACCAAAGGTTCTACAGCTTTTCCATCCTAATTTACTGTAAGGCAGGAGACCAACTTTTGATTACATAAGGATCCACTTTTTACCACAAAAAATGTCGCGAAGGACTCATTAGCTAATTATATGGATGATTAGATTGTGTATACATATATTGCAGTTAAGTCCGATGTCCAGGAGCTACATAAATAAAACAGTTTTATTTGTTGCAATAGTTTCCTAAAGAAGGCCAACATTTAGACAAACGAAAATAGATGAGAATGGTAGTCAAATGCAAAAATTGCATTTCTGTTTAGATTTTGTTCTGAGCGACACGACACTTCCGGTGAACACGATACTTATTTTACCTTGAAATACCCATACAACACCGTTCTCTATGTAAGAAAAAGGGCCCATGTTATATATTAAGAGTCTAAAATTTAAAATCCAATTTATATACAATACCAACAGAAAATTTGCCTTGTGTTCTAATAAACATTTCATTTTATATTACCTATAGAATACGACCGTCGAAAACTGAATGCCTCCTATCGCCAGCTGTTCATATTTATATATTTCTTTCCGAATTGTCTGTTAAGTCCACGAACCATCGGGAAACTCTTTCATGTTCTGGAAGCTTTAAGGGAATTCCCAGTAACGGCAGCTGTTTGCCTGTTGCGAGACAAACATTTCGGATTCCCAGAATTATCGGAATAATGTCCCTTCCGCGAATTGGCTAATGGCCGACTGCACCAGCTGTCGGATGAATTCTCGTAACAATACATTAGGATTAATACTTGAGTTGTAACAAAATAGTGACAATTATTTTAATTCTCCAGAAATGTATAACTATTATAAAGAAATACCCAAAGAAAGAGAAACAGAGATAGAGAGATAACGAGAGACGGGAAGTATAATTCGTAAGAAGCTTTCGCTTCCATCGTTCAGTCTCAAATGACTGCTGTACTTTTGTACTCATGAAATTTGAACTAATTTTGTATAAATAAAAAAATATTAGTTTATACCAATGCGGTACCTAAAATGAGAACGTAGGTTTTCGCGGCCAGAGTCATAACTGATTTTGGTTTTTCGGGATTTAGACGGCGTCATTTTTTCGACTTAATTTATATATATTTGAACCAAACAAAGGATAAAAAATCCTCCTTTATCCAAGGGTGTTTATTCCATTCAGTTCTCGTGTGGGGCAGTATCCATCGGTGAAACACAGGTCGATCTACAAACACTCGTCTGGGTGAGCACAAAGGTTGTTTGAAAACGGGCCTCGCTATAGCTGAACATCATCACGAAACGGGCCACCAAATCCTCTTCGACAGCTTCTCTGTCGTGGCCAAATCTCTGTATTATTTCACCAGAAAATTCCTTGAGGCCCTTGAACTTTTGCCCATGACAGCCATAAAACAATCCAAAATAATCCCATTAAGTACTTCCTACCCTTCTTTTACCTGAACTTGCGGCAGGCCAATTATTATTTCTTAATAAGGGTGAGCAAATTATAAGATTAATTAAATAATAAAACATTCAATTTTTTCCTTAGTAATACAAATATATTTTTTTATAATTTTCACATTTTCCCCATTATCTCCTAAACAATTAAATCAAAATTTTCGAGTAAAATAGGCAATTGGGCCCTCACTGAAAGTTTATAGGAAAAGTAAAAAGAAAATCATAAACTTTGGAGACAAATTATACAATTAAATGAAAAATAAAAATATACATTTTGTTGTGTTTCATGAAAAAAATTGAGAATTTAGGGCCTCACTCAAAGTTTCCAGGAAATGAGAGCGGAAACTCAAATATGCATTACATTTATATAAGTTATTTGGTGTTAGTTAATCATGATTACATTACATTACTACTGGATTTATTTACAAACTAAGTGACTAGATTGGACTCTCACGCCTCATTTTCAAACATGTACTAATGAATGAAAATGAAACAAACTGAACCATGTAAAACATTAATAAAATAAAACAACTAAAATTATGAAGTGAGTAAAATATAAAATAGAGCAAAGTACAAATGGACTTTTGTTTAGCTTTCATTGTGTCATAGCTGAAATTGTACCCAATCCTATACAATGTCATGAATGGAAAGTTCAATATTCAATGTAAATATTAAAAAATATATTAACACATTGGTTTTGTGCTTAAAATCTTATGATTATAGATTTCATCTTACTACAATTACTTTGGCTGTCGTTGTAAAAATAAAACGAATTGTAATCAGTATCAGTATTTTTAAATGCACATTTTTTTCAACAAAAAAATATATAGGTTATGTCATGTGACAGTGGCCAATTCCAACTTTCTTATTTTAAATGCAAGCCCCTGTATATTATTTATTTTTCAGATTCTCCAGAAAATTCTATACATAATTCATGTACAATGTCCTACACCTATCTTCAACTTATTAGAAAAATTCTCAATACAAAAAGAATAAGTAATACTGATTATATCCTAATGATATAAAAAAAACAAAAAACCATCAATATAGAACATGTTCAAAATGCATGCCCCGAACATCTTGGCAACATACTAATTTAGCATAGAAATGTCTTCTAACCTTACTCAACATCTCAGGCGTGACTGATCTAATCGCAAGCTTGATTCGTCTTTTTAGGTCATCTAAGTTGAGAGGTTTAGTTTTGTATACGGTCCTTTGACATATCCCCACAAAAACTACTCCAATGGCGTCCAATCAGGAGATCGTGCTGGCCATTCTATCGATCCGCACCTCCCAATCCACCAATTTGGAAAAATTTGGGTTCAGGTACCGGACATTGATTTCGTATTGTATTGGCAGAAACTGGTGGGTTTACTGGATCAGGATATCAGTTTGTCAAAGTTGTCTTCAATAAAAAAGGGACTTACTATATGATTTCCAACAATTCCTGCCCAAACATTAACTTTTTTAGAATATTGCGTATGTTTCTTTGTCTTCCAGGAAGGATTCTCATTAGATCAATATCGGTAATTTTGACGATTAACGTGACCGTGAAGTGTAAATGTGCTCTCATCAGAAAACAAAACATTTTCTAATTGGATCACATTGCCATCTAATCTTACTTTGATTTGTTCACAGAAATAAGTTCTCCTATCGAAATCGGCTTCCATGAGCTCCTGCATCATTTTATAGGCAATACTTTTTACTTTCTTTTAATACTAGAAAAATTGATATGTGGCTTTTCGACCAGAATTTTGTGGCTTTTCTTGAAAGTCAAGCATAGTATTTAATTTCTATTATCACTTGCATTGGCAGCTACTTTTTTTATATGTCTTACATGCTTTTCTTAGTTTTTAATTGTTCCTTGGGATACAGGCGGCAAATTTGGAAAATTTTCGTAAAATATGCCAGAAACTTCCATTTATGTTTGTGTGTTATCTACATAACGAATCATTTGTAGAATGATTTTTTGGGCATTTCTGTTAAATGAACCATTTTCAATATCTCCGGATATTATTACGTACAGCTAACGAAATTCTGACGAGGATAGCACTGACACTGATCACCACTGTCATGCTGGCAGACAACAAGATGTTAATGCTATGAGCTTCGACGAAAATAAACAAAACTGTTTTTTTTCATATCAGGTAAAAGAAATGCAGGAATGGTTCTTGCTTACTATCTCAATATCAAGAGCTGAATGGGAATTAAGTATTGAGTGTAACATAACGAATTTGTGAAATAAAATAATTTTCTTTTTTTAAAGTTAATTTTTGTAATAAATCTGAAAACACTTAATATTTCCGAAACAGTTGAAGATAGGTGTAGGACATTGTACATCAATTACGTCTAGAATTTTCTGTAGAGTCCAAAAAATAACAAATATACAGGGGCTTGCATTTAAAATGAGAAAGTTACTATTGGTCATTGTCACATGACACACCCTATATAATTTTTGTTGTTGAAAAAATGCGCATTTAAAAATAAAAATCGACTTGTCTAAGCGTTTTTTTTCTACATGCCCTCCTTTATTTGTTATCGAATTTACGAGGGGTATTAGTAAAATAAGATTCCCATGATTTTTTAAATAGACAGCTATATATTTTTACTTAGTGTCATACATCAATTTAAAGCTTAAAACTTACGCTATTTTTCCACATAATCGCCGTTTCTGTGTAAACACTTTTGAAGACGATTCGCTAACTTTTCTATCCCCATGTTGTAGAATTCTGCCGCCAATCTTTTGAGGAATCGAATAACATCTTTCTTGACTTCATCATCGGTACTGAAGCGTAGGCCACTTGGGTCTAGATCCGGGCTGTAGGGGGGATGGGGCACAATAGTCCAGCCAAAATTTGTCAGCAGTTCTTGAGTTTGACGTGAGACAAGTAGCCTCACACGACTGGACAATCTTCCTCTCCGGCGGTTCTGAATCACGCGTCTTTGTTTTCTTAATGTGTCGTAATATCTGTTAAAGATTACTGTTGTTCCATGAGGCAAAGAGTGGATCAAAAGAACGAATTTTGCATCTGGCGTTAACAGCGATAGGGAGCTCCATCTTCGAAGGCAGCTAGGCCGGCAGTGTTGGAAGTAGCTAGTGGTATGGATATAGAGAGGGACAGCTGATGAGTGAAACAGTGTTGCCAGATATCTCCCAGCACATCGCATTATGTCTCGGCGACATAGGGAACCTTATTTTACTAATACCCCTCGTATTACATTTCGTTGTTCCACACTGTATAAGCCACTAGTGACAACTAATTAAATTTACATGTGGGTGTACCGTGGATTAATCGGACAAAAAGAGGTGATGATAGTTTTCTGGTAGTTATATCTCGAACAATTTCTTCACAGAATAATTCAATAGAAATTTACAAAATATTCGAAGAAATCATCTTTAATAGTCTGGGTAACAGGTATTAAGTATTAAGCGTCAATCCAAAATGATTTTATATTTTAAACAAAGCACACTAAACCATCGACACCGAACTTTCTCAAAAATCTAATGACTGCAGATTTTGTTGCGAATAAAAAAATAATCCCCAGAAAAAGCTCTTAGTCACCACAAAGCTCGCTCCAGCTTTAGAGCTTTTTTATATAATGCATCTCCGGGTTTCAACGTGGGAAACGTAGCACCCTTTGCTTCTTTTTTCACCACATTAACAATTATTTGTGGTAAAAAAACATGTTCATTATATCCATTAGAGTAACAAGTTCCATTAGTGAGAAGTAGCTCGACTAGCTACCCACGAGAGCACTAAATCAATTGAAGTTTCTGGGACAAAGAGATACGTTGCATAGCTAATATATCCACGTTGCAATTCAGTGTCAGTTTGTGAATAGTAATAGATCATAAGGTGTGAAATTAGTGATATACTTCGGTAATTCTGCACTTCTGCATAATTTATTAGTGGAAGTGTCGTCATTTGGATTAGCTATAAACAAAGTAAAACAGTTTTCTTATCATATATTAGCTTTTAAGCTAAGCTGACTTCTTGTCACAGCAATCAACATATATTGAGTTTGGTAATGAAATGCAAAAACAGTATTTCATTCGACACTTCTGACATTCTGACCGACACCACACTACATTGATGTTTATATACCCATACGACGTAAATGAAAGTACTGCAACTCAACCTCAACCATTGCGAAGCAGCCCAAGACCTACTGGTACAGCGGGTGCGGGAATTGGATTGCGACGTAGCCATAATCTGCGAGCAGTACAAAAACTTCGACACCCTGTCCTGGGTAAATGACACAACGGACAGAGCAGCGATATGGGCTTGCAGTAAACTTCCGTTCCAACAACTCCCAAATACCCCCGAACCATGGCTTGTGAGAGCCAAAGTGGGAGGGGTACACTTCTATAGCTGCTATGCACCTCCTAGTGCACAGCTCGAGGAGTTCGAGTTATTCTTGGACACCTTGGCGGAGGATGTACGGAAGCGTGAATCGGTCGCCATCGCAGGTGATTTCAACGCCTGGGCAAGTGACTGGGGATGCCGGGAGGACGAGCTCTCCTTGAGACCATGTCTTCGCTCAACCTGGTACCCCTCAACACAGGAGCCGTAAGCACATATCGCAAAGGCACTGCCAGCTCCATTATGGACGTGACATTCGTTAGCAGCAACCTAATTAAAGAGGGCTGTGAGTGGCGGGTCGATGAGGAGTTTACTAATAGCGACCACCAAGCTATTATTTGGGAAATCAACACCACTCCCAAACGAAGATTGTGTGTCAGTCGAGCGAGGTCACAGCCAGTCGGTTGGAACAAAAATGCTTTCGATGCTGATTCAATCGCCTTGGTTATGGAGCAGGAACCATTGTCAATAGCAACAAGCGCAGAAGCCACTGCCAAAGAGGTAATGACAAGCGTTGTCAAGTTCTGCGATGCTTCCATGCCAAGGAGACGGCAGAACAACAGCCGCCCACCAGTTTACTGATGGAACGACACGATCTCACAACACCGACGAGAGTGTCTCAAAGCACGAAGGCTGCATCAACGAGCACGGAGACGCGACAGGGTCACAACAGAAGAACTAAGGCTCGACTATGAGATCAAAAGACAACAACTACGAAGAGCCATTCTCTCAAGCAAGAGATCCTACTGGAAGGAGTTGTGTGACGAAGTTAATCAAGATCCATGGGGAAAACGAACTGCCCCGAATCATTGCACCGCATTGTCACTCACTTGTTTCCTGCGAAGCCTGAGCTACCCGCTTATCCTGCGTGGCAGGTGAGGGACGAAGATATACCATCAGTGACTATGAATGAGCTGATGGGCGCGTGCAACCGGCTCCAAAACGGTAAGGCTCCTGGTCCAGATGGCATACCTAACATCGCGCTAAAATGCGCCATAGCCAATAGGCCTGACATGTTTCTACACATGTATGAGACCTGCCTAAAGCAGGGGGTTTTCCCGACTAAGTGGAAAAAGCAGAGGCTTGTGTTCCTCCCTAAAGGGGGAAAGAAACCTCCCGACGAACCGTCATCATATCGTCCCCTCTGTATGTTGGACTCTGCGGGAAAACTCCTTGAAAGGATAATAGCAGATAGGCTGGAGCCCTACGTTGAGCCGAAACTTTTCACCAACCAATTCGGGTTCAGAAAGGGGAGATCAACCATCGATGCCGTGACACTCGTTACCAACATCGCCAGAGAGGCTATCTCGGGAAAGAGATGGAGAAGAGGTGGAAAAAAGTACTGTCTAATAGCCACCCTGGATATCAAGAACGCCTTTAACTCGGCCCGCTGGGACCGCATTTTGGAGGCTCTTGCCAGGATCGAGGTTCCTCAGTACTTGCGCAGAATGGTTTCAGCGTATTTCAAGGACCGCATCTTGTTGTACCAAACTGAAAATGGGCAAGTAGACTATAAGATCACAGGAGGTGTACCTCAGGGCTCTGTTCTGGGCCCCCTTCTATGGAACGTAATGTACAACGACCTGCTCCATCTCGGTCTGCCTGAGGGCGTCAGGCTAGTGGCATTCGCCGATGATGTTGCATTGATCATAGTGCGCAAGCACATAGAGGAGATACAAACAACCTTCTCATTCGCCATAGCCACAATTCAGCATTGGATGCTCTCAGCGGACTTGAGTTTAGCAGAGCAAAAGACCGAAACACTCCTTGTTAGCAGTCGAAAGGCAAGGGAAATCATCACCCTCAAAATAGGCGACATTTACATACAGTCGCAGCCCTTCATCAGCTATTTGGGGGCGCTCCTGGACTCACGGTTCAACTTCAAAAAGCACATAATCGCGGCCAGCAAGAAAGCAGCTGGGGTACAGGGGGCATTATCTAGAATAATGCCGAATGTCGGTGGCCCTAGACAGATAAGAAGACAGCTACTGGCAACAGTGACTACTTCTGTTTTGTTGTACGGGGCACCGGTATGGGAGAAATCGCTCGAGCTACCATCGTACCGCCGAAAAATGAAATCAGTTCAGCGGCTCTCAGCGATTCGAGTGGCATCATCCTACCACACTGTGTCTTACGAGGCGGTGAGTGTGATTGCCTCTTCCCTGCCAATCGACATCCTGACTGCAGAAAGGGGACGGCTTTATCGCAGAAAGCTAGAAAAAGACCAGTCGACAGGAAACAGCGATGAAAGAGCCATGAGTCTAGGGCAATGGCAGGAGAGGTGGGACAGCTCTACTAAAGGCCGGTGGACATATCGATTGATACCTAACATCAGTCGTTGGGTCAACCGCCAGCATGGGGAGGTTGGGTTTTACATCACTCAACTCCTGACTGGACATGGATGCTTTCGAGCATACCTGGATAGGTTCAGGAGGGCAAACTCCCCAAACTGCCCACACTGTACGGACGTGGTAGAGGACGCGGAACACGTGTTCTTCTCCTGCCCCCGGTTTCAGGATCAACCTGCTGAAGTGGAGAGGATTCTGGAGACAAATATCGTTCCAGAACAATTAGTAGAAGCCATGCTGAAGGGCCCCCAAGCCTGGAACTTGGTATCAGATTACGCGGAGACTATCCTCAAAGGACTCCGCAATACGTTCGAGGAGTAGGCTTTAGAGGCTTCCAATGTAAGAGCAGTAAACATCTGCAATGAACCACCCTTGCGAAGTAGTATTGAGTAAGAGTGCCGCAGGGGACCATGGTTGTAGGAGAAAGAGGTTAGGGTTTTAGCGGGTATACGGTATACTGGTTTCAATGCAACGATTTACTCTTGCTATGAAGTCATTGCATCGGGAGTCCCGCACGACAGCCAGCACGTGCTAGCTAAGTACGCAATGTATTTCCCCTCTCTTCGGAAAAAAAAAACCATACGACTTAGTTTTTTCTGTGTAAGAAACAGAAACTAGGTAATATAATTAGATTCTCTTTGTTTACAGACATATAATAATTTGCATTAAAAAAAAAAACAAATGTAACATACCATTGTAAAATTAGCAAACCTTCGAATTCAATCATTCCAACAAAAAAAAAACATAAACACACAACCGGCACTCCGGAATCTTCGATGGGGCAAAAAGGATCGATTTCGAGAAACTTTTTAGCTATTGTCAGTGCACCGCTGACTGGCTGTCGCATATTCCTACATGTAATGCAATGTTTACTATTATTTTAAACCAAATTCTTCGCATTGTAGCGAAAAACCAAGATAGACAAATTGGAATTGGAAGTGGGATTTATGAACTTTTAAAATACCTTTAGTATATCCCGGTCGATCTAATCTCGTTAATACGGTGGTATGTGCAAAATAACTCTATAAATTATTTAAATTTGAATTGTTCAAAAAGTACTTATTCAATAGTATCCATCGTAAGCCTATATAAACTTTATATCATAACCTATTGTTTTGACGATGACCAATATTCCAGTATTAGTTACCAGAAAGTTATGAATTCTTGAAAAAAATCCACTTTTGACCAGTTTTTCGGAGTTTCCTCGGTAAAAAATATCCAATCAGGATGTATAAACACTTATTTTTTACAAATTTCCTGTAGACGGTATTACGATTCCTCCATTATTTTTTATTATAGAAACAAAAAACAAAAGAAATTCGTATTTTTGAGGGTTTTTATTATTTAAATCTTTTTACTTCTACGATTTCACTGTTAAAATCTTATCAATAATTATCTATAAACTGTTACTAACGTGATGGTATAAGCGAATTGCGGTTGAATTTTATGTTCGAGAATTAATTAAATTTTGCCTTATAAATTGGTGTACTTACTTTGATTGACAATTTTACCCATAAATCATTATATAAGTACATTAATTAGGCAATAATTTAAATAATTTGATCAAGTGCGAGTTGGACTCGCATACTAAGGGTTCTGTATCACCTTCAAGATTCTTATATTCCAGTTTCAGACAAGCAGGGAATGAGTGCATTTTCTTATATTTACCCTAATATCTTTTAAACGAAGCGTTTTAAGTTTATAAAAAATATACACTTTGATTTCCAATACATAGACTTTTTATTTTGTCTGCTTCAGGATTCGCTTGATTTTTATAAGAATACGTATGTATTTAATTTTCTAATTTGGCCCCCAAAAATTAACATTAGAGTTTTATTTTACTAATAAACATACAGAGAAGCCTTTTATAATCTACTGTCTGAGTTTTGAAGCTCTGTAGATTGGAAGTTAAAGGGCAAAATAGGTCAAGTTTTAAATTATAAATTATTAAATCTGTTATTCAAATTATTTAAAAATACAAATAAAATATATTTTTCAAAATTTAAATAGTGTAGTTTCTAAAGTGGGAATTAAGTCGATGTTTAATATTTTTTTTAATATCTTTTAAACAAATGATTTAAAAATATGATATATTTGTAATTCACATAATGAGCCTTTTATCTGACATATTACATGATGCGTTTGATAATTAAATTTTTATTTTCCATTTAATTGTATAATTTGTCCCTAAAATTACTATGGGGTTTTTCTAATAATTTTTCTTATAAATATCGATTGAGCCTCAGTACCCCTAATTATTTTCAAAAATGTATGTAGTATGGTTTTGGAAATAAAGCGAGAAATGAGAATATTTTATATCTTTATCTTAATATCTTGTAAACAATTAATTTTAAAACTATGAAAAATATGTATTTGTATTCGTTTCATTTGATGTATTGCATGATGCATTAAAAAATATTTTTTATTTTCCGTTTAATTCCATAATTTGGCCCCCAATATTAATATTAGGGATTTCTTCGTATTTTTTGTCTTATAGTTTGGGGAATAAAGGAGGGAATGGGTATTTTTTTAAATATTTTTGTTAATATATTTTAAAATATTCGTTTTAAGAAAATTAAAAAAACATATTTGTATTCGTCATAATCAGCCCTGTGATTTGATATATTACATGATTCGTTAGAAACACGTTTAATTTTTTATTTTTCATTTAATTCTGTCATTTGCCTCCAAAATCAATATTAGGGGGTTTCTCCTTATTAGGGTTCCGTATATACAATATACGGATACCCATATAATATCACTCCGGATTTCTGCCTCTGTCACATCACAGCAATTTTCTCCTAAACTACTGGACGGAAGAGGTTGAAATTTGGCATTAATGTATAGTTTGGTGACCCGATCAGGAGTACACATCGAAAAAGAAAAAAAAATTGATTTTAGGGATACTTCTGGGGGGGGCTAAAAAAATCGACCGTTCCCTCCTGATCTCCGAAACTACTGAGTCTAAAATTTTGAATAAAATGGGAAATATAGAACGTTGCCCGAACTTTACAGGAAAAATAAGAAGAAACCATTAATATTAATTTTTTGGGGGGGGGGGCAAATTATAGAATTAAATAAAAATTTAAAAACAAAAAAAAATTCAAACGCATCATGTAATATATCAAATGAAAGGTCTCATTCTGAGGAACACAAATATATTTTTTTCATATTTAAAAAAAAATAATTAAAAAGATATTAACGAAAATATACCAAAATTTACCCATCCCCCCCTTATCTCCGAAACTATAAAACGTAAAGTTTTGAAAC
Source organism: Octodonta nipae (assembly GCA_034190945.1). Taxonomy (NCBI): domain Eukaryota; kingdom Metazoa; phylum Arthropoda; class Insecta; order Coleoptera; family Chrysomelidae; genus Octodonta; species Octodonta nipae. The sequence goes on along the minus strand of CM067224.1, from coordinate 66,744,780 downwards.
AAATTAGAGGTATAGGTTCTGATCTGAAGTTTACTGGAAAAATAGGGAGAAACCTCTACTTTTACATATTTTTAAAATAAATTAATTATAAGATATTAACAGAAATATAAAAAAAATTACCCATTCCCTCCCTTAGCTTCGAAACCATAAGCTCAAAAATTTTGAAAAAAATTAAACTATTGCCCCTCACCTGAACTTTACTGGAAAATAAGGAGAAACCCCTAATATTCATTTTGGGGGGCAAATTATAGAATTAAATGGAAAATAAAAAATTATAATTGTTTCTAATAGGTCATGTAATATATCAAATCACAGGGCTCATTATGACGAATACAAATATATTTTTTTAATTTTTTTAAAATGAATATTTTAAAATATATTAAAAAATTATTTAAAAAAATTACCCATTTCCCCGTTATTCCCCAAACTATAAGACATATATTTTTTTGTTTATTGGGTAAATATAAAAAAATCCCTAATTTTATATTTGACTCCAAATAATAGAATTAAACGGAAAATAAATTATTAGAAAACCCTCATAGTAATTTTAGGGACAAATTATACAATTATATGGAAAATAAAGATTCAATTTTCAAACGCATCATGTAATATATCAGATAAAAGGCTCGTTATGTGAATGACAAATATATCATATGTTTAAATCATTTGTTTAAAAGATATTAACAAAAATATTAAACATTGACTTAATTCCCACTTTAGAAACTACACTATTTAAATTTTGAAAAATATATTTTATTTGTATTTTTTAATAATTTGAATAACAGATTTAATAATTTATAATTTAAAACTGGACCTATTTTGCCCTTTATCTTTCAATCTACAGAACCTCAAAACTCAGACAGTAGATTATAAAAGAATTCTCTGAAAGTTTATTAGTAAAATAAAACTCAAATGTTAATTTTTGGGGGCCAAATTAGAAAATTAAATACATATGTATTGTGATAAAAATCAAGCGAATCCTGAAGCAGATAAAATAAAAAGTCTATGTGTGGAAAATCAAAGTATATATTTTTTATAAATTTAAAACGCTTCCTTTAAAAGATATAAGGGTAACTATAAGAAAATGAACTCATTTCCTGCTTGTCTGAAACTGGAATATTAGAATCTTGAAGGTGGTACGGAACCCTAAGTATGCGAGTCCAACTCGCACTTGACCAAATTATTTTTCAGTAAAGTTTATGTGAGGGTGTAGCATCTCTATTTTTTTTAATTTTTGCATCTTATAGTTTCGGAGATAACGGGATAGGTAAATTGAGAAAACTTTTAAATATTTTTTTAATATCTTTTAAATAATTTATTTTTAAAATATTAAAAAAATTAATTTGTCTTCGTCATAATGAGCCCTTTGATTTGAAATATTACTACAATAAACAATTATAATTTTTTATTTTCCGTTTAATTCTATAATTTGCCTCTCAAAATGAATATTAGGGGTTTCTCCTTATTTTTCCAGTAAAGTTCAGGTGAGGCGCTATACCTGTATTTTTTTTTCAAAATTTTACAGCTTATGGTTTCGAAGATAATGGGGGGGATGGGTAAAATTTTTTATATTTTTGTTAATATCTTTTAAATAATTTATTTTAAAAATATGAAAAAAAATATTTGTTTTCTTCATAATGAGCCATTTCATTTGATATATAACATGATGCATTATTTGCCCCCTAAAATTAAAAGTAGCGATTTCTCTTTATTTTTCCAGTAAACTTCAAGTCCTACCCTATACCTCTATTTTTTTTCAAAGCTTTACGTTTTATAGTTTCGGAGATAAGTGGGGAGGGGCGGAATCCGTAAGTTTTGATATATTTTCGTTAATATCTTTTTAACAATTTTTGTTTCATGAAAAAAATATATTTGTGTTCCTCAGAATGGGACCTTTTATTTGATATATTACATGATGCGTTTAAAAAAATTTATTTTTAAATTTTTATTTAATTCTATAATTTGCCCCCCAAAATTAATATTAATGGTTTCTCCTTATTTTTCCTGTAAAGGTCAGGTAACGCTCTATATTTCCTTTTTTTTCCAAATTTTAGGCTCAGTAGATTTTTTTAGTTTTTATTCCAGATCCCCTATATTCAAAATTTCTTCTTTTACGATATGTACTCCTGATCGGCAGAAATCCGGAGTGATATTATAAGGTTATCCGTATATTGTATATAAGGAACCCTAAAAAGACCTGTGTCGATATCTAAATTTTTCTCAAAAATCTAAAATTTTAAACAAAAAACTGTTTGACCCATTCATTTCTCACCTTCACATGTGTACTGAACCGCCAGAAAATATATTTTCAATCAAACTAAGACATTCGAAAAAACCTAATACAGCAAGAACTGCTCACTTCAAATTGTCCGGAGAATTGAATTAGAATTTGAAATTTTCCTTTCTTCCCAACTCGCAGAAACCTTTCCGTTGACAATACGAAAAAATATTTGAACTCAATTAATTTTTCATCTCTCCCACCCGAACGATATATTTTGACATGGGAATACTTTTCTTTTTTTAGGCTTTATTTCATTCCGAAGGAATTTCCTCACGACACCGTGCGACGTATTTGCGGCTGTTTAAATGAAAAATTGAGACATTATAAAAAAAAACTTGAGTTGAGACCGCAAAAGGCGGGAGTTAGAAAGAACCGAGTTATATATATCTGCAGAGATGTTTCACTGTACCATATTCAAGGAGGAATATTTCCGCTTCACAGCAGTCATATTTTAATATCATTATGGGGAAAATGAGGATGTGGATGTGCTTTTAGCTGGATAAATTTTAATGATATATAGGCGTATGTGGGAATTCATGGTACGATAGAAATACTTCTTTAGATTGTGAGGACTTTTTCTTGAAATGTATCAGATGACATCTATTGCAAGTATGAGAATGATGAATAAATGCTTTATATTTAAAAAAGAACGGACTTCAAATAAAATAAAAAATGTTTAGAAACTGTGTGCAGTCAATCACTATTTTCACACATGTCTTCTTTTTTATCTGATTTAAGGTACAATTCAACTGAAAATTTTTGCGTATTCTTATCACTCCCTCTCTTTCTTCCTTTCTCTTTATCCCCTTCTAATTTGTATTCTTTGTATATATATATATATATATATATATATATATATATATATATATATATATATATCACTTTGATTCAATTCACTTTTTAAAAAAATATATTTATTTAGAAACATGCAAAATTAAAATTGAACAATTAAAGTAGTTAAACTACTTGAATAACTTAATACTAAAACTGATATTATTTGAATGACAACACGAGATCGTTTCCAGTTGCTTTTATAACATCGAGAAAAGTGCTGATGCAAGTCAGCGATTTTACTGGGTAAACGGACTCGTGTAGGTTTCCGGAAAGTTGTTTGCATATAATTCAAGATGAAATTCGATATCCCTGAGAAGTCAAGTACGCTTTAAATCTCGTTGACTTCTCGACTGTGTGAACTAAGTGCTGATGTATTTTGCATATAACATATATATAACTGATCCCTGCCGGGATCGATGGTAAAATGACGACGTTTCGGCAGAGTCACATCTGCCCTCTTCAGGTCGGTTCGCATAATTCTCGTATCCTTCTGCTTTCGCTTCTGCTGCCGAAACGTCGTCATTTTAACAATGATCCCGGCAGGGATCAGTTATCAACTACGCGGATGAATTTCCGGAAACCACCTAAAACATTTAGTGCCCGCGAAAACTTAAAAACAAATATATATATATATATATATATATATATATATATATATATATATAATATAACTTATTGGTCTATCATTTTCTGAATCACCCTGTACAACTATAATTCAACTCAATACAATATCACAACGGTCCTGAAATCTTTAAAACCACCCTGTATAAGTATAAATCCTCTCCACACTATTGACTATTTCTATTATTCTATAGTTTAAATTATTCCTCTATACCAATGATTTTATTACGCTCCATATGTCTAGTATTCCATTTATGCAACTGCTCATGGTTTACCCTATATAACAAAATTCACCTTTATGAGCCACACTTTATGAGTATAATTTTACTCTATCACTTATTTCAACCACCCAGTATATGCAATTCTTCTGAATTTTTTTGAGCCCATGTCTATAATTATACTCGGTCCTACGTTCTATAATTTAACTTTCCTAACTGCTTATGCTTATATAATAAATTTTTGATACACCCTGAATAACAATAATTTTACCCTTACTTCAAACACCTTGTATAAGCAACTACTTATGTTCCAAACTATATAACTCTTTTGAACCGCCCTGTATAACTGTAATTTTACTCCAACATATATTTCAACCATCCTGTATATTCAACTACTTCTGACAATTTTTAAAGTTTTTTGTAAAACTGTATATATGTTCCGTCCTATAATGCAAATATCCGCTCTGTATAACTCTAGTTTTGCTCCACTCTTATTTCAACCACCTTGTATTCGCAACTACTTATGTGCCACCCAATACAATATTTTTAGAAACACCCTGTATAACTAATTTAATTCCAACTTATATTTCAACCATCCTATGTATACAACGACTTATGTACCACCTTATATCACATGCACGCACGCACACACCTACAACCGCAACTACAACTATATAGAAGAGTTCGCCGATATATTATATATAACAAATTTTCATTTCGTTAACTAACGGAATATTTTCTGCAATTTCACTCGACTATAACTTCGTCTCTAACAGAAAGTGACATTCAAATACATCAAATTGAAAACCATTAAAATACCTTGTACGATATACTTTCATGGCATATCATGATATTTAAACTAGATATCTATATATAAATAGGCTAAGACAAAACGATTAGGTACCATTTTCTCCTCTGTTTCTCAACCGATTTTCTTCATTTTTGTTTTGTTTAGTAGCTACTGACGACCTTCAGTGCAGAATGCTAATCTTAATTTATAATATTGGTTCATTCATTAAATAAAATATAATAAAAATTCATTATTTACGTCAATATTGTCAATGCCAAACAAATGAATGTGGCGCGTGCCGCTGCCGCCAGACTCAAACCATTGAGTAATTATATATAGACAGACCAATGCTATTATATACTTAGAGCATGTACTTCTGGAGGTGGCATGCAAGCGTTGTTATTGTTTAGTGGGTAAAGTAATCGTTGAATATCATAATTATACAGGGCGATTCCAGATATGTTAGAAATAATTTTTTTAATGGGTGACACATAAGCAGTTGCATATTTAGGGTGTTTAAAATATCGAGTAGAGTGCAATTATAACTAATAAAATAATTATATAGGGAAGCCCATTAGCGGTTGAATTTACAGGGTTCTTGGAATAGAAGGTGCAGTAAAATTACAGTTATACAGGGTGGTGCAAAAAATGTTATACATAGATGCATATACAGGGTGGCGGAAATGGAAATGCAACATTTCGTAACCCATAAGCAGTTGTATATATAGTTAAGATGAAATATAGAGTAAGAGGAATTATAGATATACAGGATGGTGATAAAAAATGTTAGAATAGGAAATGATTTATAGAGTAGACCACGAAGAGTTCCATATATATAATGATTGAAATATAGGTCGGAGTAGAATTATAGTTACAGAAGATAATTAAAAATTTCATAAACAAAAAGAGTAAATATGGTGGGTCATAGGCAGTGGCATATACAGAATGGTTTACCCGGTGGTTGAAAAATGTTAAAAAATATTATGCGTGGTCCATAAGCAGTTGCATATACAGGGTGGTGGAAATATATAATGAGATGGAATTATTATAATGAGGATTTTAATAAATGTTAGAGAATTGAGTGCAATTATAGCTATACAGGGGTGTTAGAAAAAATAAATATGTAGGGTAGCCCATTAGCAGTTGAATTGTTGTCATATTAAATTAAGAATTACGAATTTGAACACAAATAAAGTTCTATGAATTATATCTGAAAAAAACTTGAATTTCGTTACTTATTTGTAGAAGCGAGATGTAAGACCGACATCTAGGATTTTCGAGGAAACTATCACATAGAGGTTCCGAATCTGGATCCGTTCTGTGTAATTGTGTAATTGCTGTTCTCCCTAAAGTCCTAGGATAGAATGTCACCATAAAATTTTCATGTTACTTAACCTGCCAGAGATATTGACACAATTGGTCGAATTTCGACCACTGGGCGACAGCTAGTTTATAATAAAAATTTGACATTTACCATGATGTTTACAGTTTTTTTGTAAATATTTTTCCGAGTTTCAGAAAAATGGTATGTTTTGCATTATAGAAAAATGTTCGGAATCAAGCTGGAACATATTTTTGTATAATACAATTCATAATATTCAAATTGCGTGAGCACTTTTAGAGAAAACAGTGAAGTTTCATTGAAAATCGCTGAAATATAGGCACTTATTTACTTTTTTTCTGATTTTCTAGAATACCGTAAATCTCATGTTATAGACAATTATATGGGACCTTTCTGTAATGTTCCTTAATATAACTCAGTTTAAATCATCAAAATTGCCCAACCTGTTTTTGAATAATCGCTCCACATACATAAAAAAAAAGTTGCATACGAATTGATAACCTCCTCCTTTTTGGAAGTCGGTTAAAAAGAAAATACGTTGACTGATAAGTAGAATAAAACATAAAGATGGAAAGATTATCCTAGGTGTTAATGCAAGATGCAAATCCAGAAGATTAAGCAAAATATTCGAGTATTATTACGCACTAGAAATGTTTTTATGTGGATTAAAAATTGTATGGCAAAATTACATTAAAAATGTTGAAGCATATGGGAACTAAGCAGCTGATGTATTACTTCAAGCCTGCATACTCTAGTCATTATATACATTTGGAAATGCAAATGAACCGAGAAAGCTAAATTTTTTATATGAGATGGGGGGTGCCTAGAAAAGCTTAAGTTGAAATTGTCCACCAAGAGTTCCTATGTGGGTTTTCCGCCATCTTGAAAAAAGTGGTAAAATTGTTTTTTTGACAATAACTCGTTAATATTTTATCGCGAAATGAGTTTCGACATCCAGGAGTTTCAAGAACATCTAGCTCGAAGAGACTCCAAATCGAGAGTCGTACTGTGTGTAACGGCGTTTCCATGTGATTCATAGGATAGAAATCACAAGAAAAAAATTGTAGGTTTTCTAATAAAAACCTGCCAAAGAAATTACAGTACTAACTGTTAGAGATTTTTCAATCTATTGAACACAAGACAATATACTGTTTCTGGTCGCGAACCTTCATGAGTTGCGCTCCACTCAACTGATTGAATTCTCGAATAATTATTTATGTATATAGTATATATAACTGAATTTGATATGTTATCGCGAAATGAGTTTCGACATCCAGGAGTTTCAGAAAAATCGACTTCAAAATATACTAGATAGGTAGGTTTTTGTACAGAATGAGCACTTTTTATTGTTTATATTTTTTAATTTGTGGATAGGTACCTAACAACATTGAATGTTTTATTTATTGTCTAGGTTTGTATTTTGTTATAATTATTTTCAACTTTTTAGTTATACTGGGAAGTCGGTTATATACAGGGTGTTTTGTGGAACGTTCGCCAAACATGGATTGCAGATAGATATATTATGTAGCCCATATAACATCTAGATAGCTTACGGTTTTTGTTTTTATTTAATTTAATTTTTTTTTCTTAATTCACAGAGTTTTACCTTTTAACTATTGTAACTTTTTTATTTTTCACAGTATCTTCACCGAATAAAGTTAAATCGAATCTATGATGTTTGTGTTTGATCTTCTGCATTCGATATTTGACCCAAATGATTGGTTGAAAAAATTCCACAATTGGCGAGGTTATATAAAAAAGTAATTAAGTTAAACACTTTATCACGTTCTAAAAATAATAATAATAATATCGAGTTTTACTAACAAAAACTCGAAATCACCACCCAAAGAGCTCTGTCGAACGTACAACTTTGCCACAGTATGAAGGAGGAAGAGGATTGACAGATCTAAGTAAACTATTCGATCAACAAATTTCTATTTTGCCTAGTCATTTCCAGAAACTCGCAGAATTTTCTGAGCTACATAGAGTCATGTGCCAGGTTGATGACTCAACACCACTGCGAGTGACACAACAACATGTCCAATTACACCACCAGTCCACAGATCAGAAACTGCTGAAATGGAAAGGGAAGCCCCTTCATGCAAGACATATAAATGACGTCAACCAAGATTATGTCGACAGTGCAGCGTCGAACTACTGGTTGATCTCTGGTCATATGTTCCCTGAAACGGAAGGCTTTATATTGGCAATCCAAGATCAAGTATTCCAACTAAGAACTACCTAAAGTACATCGTTAAAGACCCTTCTATTAACAACGATAGATGCAGGTATGGTTGCCAAACATCTGAATCTATCCAGCATATCACAGGAGGTTGTCAAGCGTTCGCTGCAACTGAATACAAAGAACGACACGATGCTGTGGCAAAAATACTTCACCAGCAACTAGCACTGAAACATGAATTATCACAGTCGGTAAGATTATCAACTATAAATATAAACCAGAATCTGTTTTAGAAAATATCAGCTACAAGCTGTACTGGGACCGCACGATACTGACCGATCGATCTGTTGCTCACAATAGACCAGATATAGTTTTGGTAGATAAAGTGTTTCGGAAAACAACTTTAATTGACATAGCAATTCCTAACAACAATAATATAAATATCAAGCAGGCTGAGAAAATAACCAAATATAGAGATTTGGAATTTCAAATAAAGACTCAGTGGAACATGAACAACACACCAACTGTACCAATTGTTATGTCAACGGCAGGACTAGTCCCAAAACATCTATTAAACAATCTAAAATACCTCGGTCTAGACGAAAATCTTTACAAACAAATGCAAAAAGCCGTCTTGTTAGGAACAGCCCGGACGGTCAGGAAATTCATGGGAAACTGCCGCCACGACTCCAACCACGGGCCTGAATACCTGGCAAGGGCTCCCACAGAGCTAAACCCTTTTGATATCTAGGATATCTGGGGTTTAGAGAATTTTCCCCTAAAGGCACTCATAGCGTGCCTTAGAGGGAGTGTGATGCCAAACATTGTATGGTCAAGTCGGATAAGAAGCACATGGAGAACTTCGAATGCTTACAAAAACTTTTCTACTTGAACACCTTTCCAACGATATATCACACGTATTGGAAAGTAACCAGGATCATAATACAATTTGAGATTGTAACTTACAAGGTGAGAACTACAAAAAATAAAACATACACCAAATTGCAATAATTTGTTCTAAATTTTCTTCAAACCGGCTTCTATCGCTACGGATGCAATTGCGACACCTTTTTCTGACTCCTACAGTGGTAGTCTCTAGTCCCATATTATTTCAAAAGCAACAGTTATTCTTGCTCTTAACTGCTCGTTGGTTTTTACTCCTCTCTCATAAACGAGTTGCTTGGCCGTCCCCATACAAAAAAATCAAAGGTAGTCAGGTTTGGCGACTTTGGAGGCCAGAGTATAGGTCCAGTTCTCTCGATCCACTCGTTTGAGAATGAATCATCCAGGAGCTGTGCTGGTCAGTCTTTTTTTTGAATATTATTGGTCTGCCTACAATGGGATCATTCCACATTATTTGGAACGCAACATTGATTCTTTCCCTTAACTGCTTCTTGGTTTCTATTTCTATCTCGTAAATGACTTGATTGTTAATGAATGATTTATCGATCTTATTAGATGAAGTCCTATTGGAAGACAGACCAAAAATATTCAAAAAAGATGGCTGTCCAGCACATTATAGGCGAACTGTCAGAGAGCGTCTGGACAATTCATTTCCAAACGCGTGGATGGTCCTATACTCTGGCCTATACTCTGGCCTCAAGGTCGCCAGACCTGACGCCCTTTGATTTCTTTTTGCATGGGGACGGGCCAAGCAATTCGTTTGTGAGAGAGAAATAAAAACGAAGAAGCGGTTAAGAGTAAGAATAAATGATGCTTTTGAAATAATATGGGATGAGATGCGACAAGAGACTACCACTGTAGGAGTCAGAAAAAGGTGTCGCAAATTGATAACAAATTATTTCAATTTGGTGTATGTTTTATTTTTTGTAATGTTTATTTGAATTGAAAACCAGGTTCTATTTTGCTATATAAATTAAAACTGTATAACGATTCTACTCAACAGTAAACGAGGTTGGTCAAACTAATAAATGATGCTTAAAAGTAAAATTATTTTAGGCAATATCGAAAAAGTTAATTAGATTTGAAAACTGCATCCAATTAAGCCAATGCATCACCAAAAATTGTAAAATAAATACATTAAAAAAAAACAAAAAGCGACTTCAAAAAAAAAAAAAATTGTAATTGTAATTTGTAATTTGTTGCTACAACAATTAAGAACTTTTTCTGAAGTCGGTGCCAATTTGAACAGCGGAGTTGCGAAGTACAACTTATAAATGTACTTCCCAAAATATTTTTATTTTAGCTTGACACCGACTTCATAAAAAGTATTTAAATGTTGTAACAAAAAAATATTTCAGGCTTTTCAGTTATTTTTTTTTTGAAGTCGGTTTTTGTTTAAAAATGTATTTATCAATTTAAAAGTTGTTTTCATTGTTGAATACCGTTGACGTTGAAGACAAGAACAATTAAAACCCACAGTTATTCGTAACAATATATTTGAAGAAATAGATGTCATCTCAGAAGCACAGTCAATTACAGTAAATTACTAACAAACCGGCATTTTTTCGGGAATTTTCATCAATATTGTTTATTAGCCTAATAATGAATTTACCATTTACATTACGAACGCACCATATGCCTAACTAGATATTCGAGATGTAAACAGGAGGCTTTACAATCCCTCAGTAATCCATGCGGTACAAGACGGATTCAAACCTAAACCAAACCTATTCAGCACCAGCTTTTACTATCCATATTGAGAATGATTTACATGAATTGAATAGAATCCACAATCCGACGACATGATGCACAAACGTTAGCAATAAACCGCGAAACTGTTTTTGTTTGGTAATTGGATTTGTTATTGTTAGTATGATGTTTCATTTATTAATTGGAATAGCGTTTGTTGCTGACGGCAAATTCTTGTTTAATCAATATGAATTATTCCCTGAATGCTCATAAGCATAATTGGATTTGTCCGTTGAGTGCCGTTACAAAAGTTGAGCAACTATAGGATAGAATTTATATCCTACTTTCGAGACTGTACTAGATTCATATTCAGCAAAATATTTTTGAAGCGAAAGCTTCTTAACGGCGGTTCACCCTTACACATTTGGAAAAAAATGTATAATTTAATAATAAAACATTTAAATATATATATATATATATATATATATATATATATATATATATATATATATAGGGTGTTTTGTAGAACCTTCGCCAAACATGGAGGGCAGATAGGTGGGCTCATGTGCTATATATATAGCCCATATAAAGTCTAGGTATCTTACGGTTTTTTTTATTTAATTTAATTTTTTTTGTTATTTCTCAGATTTTTACATTTAAACTGTTGTAACTTTTTATTTTTCACTGTATCTGGCACATACTACCTTGATTTTGAAATACCCCTACTCATACAACCCAATTCGTTGTGTAAAGAACCTGGACCTGGTAATATATTAAGAATCTCTTCTTTTATAGAAACTCAATAAATTGTACTAAACAAGCAGATATAACTTCCAATTAATATTTTCGTTCTAATAAATACTTTAACTCTCAGTTTCCGATTTATTAAATTAGAGATTTGACATACGTCAGAAGGCAGAAATTCACCACAAAAAATGACAAGGTTACTTGCAGTTAAATTTGTGTTCTGACTAGCTTCATATTCTAAAATAAACATTTTACATTAAGACATCGGAATAATAATTGAACTGAATTACAACGGTGTAGTAAAAAGGTGGAACGAGAGTAATCCCATAGCAGTGCTAAAGCTATTGCGAAAATCTCGCGTACTTTTACGAAGCAACTGCAGAGGGCTCCAAGTGTCATCTCTACAAGTTTACTACTTATATAGAGTTATTCACCTTGTTCTACACGAAATATCACTACTAACCGAATCAAGTTACAAAAAAAATCTAACCTGTGAACAACATACAACATTCGTTTCGCCATGCTATTCCATTTCAGATAACGTGACATACCCTACATAGGGATTAGTGCGTTGTGGGTTGCATTTGTTTAATGTATAATTATTTTGTGGAGAACATTATTTTAAAACTTTGTTTTGGTTTGGCGTTGGGCAGACGCTAATTGTAACATTAAATAAAAGAATAGATCAGTTATCAGTCTTTAGTGTAGCAGAAGGACTCAAGATGGAATGAAAAAATATTTACAAATGATTTTCAAATAACATAATTCCAGATGATACCTATTCCTGGTAATATCGTGAATATAATGGTGTCAAATGACATAAAGAAAAAAGAATCCAAAGCAACATATTAAATGAAAAAGAAGCATTTAAAATCTTTCTTCCCTGAATATTTCTTGGATTACACACTGAGTGATATGCAGGCTGCGGCAAAAATCATTTAACGCTATCAAGAATTACGAGTGCGCGATCTTCGCCGTCCAGCATCTTTAGTGGGAGTAGATGCGGCGCGGCAAAGGTATAGTAAACAAAGAAGTCACCAATAGAGTACAAACGTCTATGTTAAACTTTGAACGAAAGTTTTGCGCGCCATCTGGTGACTGGGTACATAAAAAAATACAGGAAACTGAAATACCTACTCAATTTTATATTCGTAATTTGTTTTGACTCACGATACACTTATAACGGTATGCTGATTTGTCAACTCAAATTCGAACGGTTGTGCGCATTATGTGACGTTGGAGTCAAAACATTCATTACACGATACCCTTATATTATTATTATTATTATTAGTTTTATTAATATTACTAAGAAAAATGCAAACCGAAATACTAAAGGTACGAACATTAAATATATTGGATTTCCATAAGTGAGGATTTAGCCAAAACAATGGATAAATGCTTGTTGTCGAAAAGATAAAATTAATTTAAAAAATGGTAAGTAAAGAGTTCACTATAACTGTTTTAATACAAATGCTAACCTTATAGTTTTTTATTGTCACTGTCTTTTAAACTTTAGCCCGTATATGTTCTTTACATTTTGAGGAGAATTGTTTTGCAGTTTCTATGCGGCAAAGACTATTGCAATATCTTACAAAAAATATTCAAAATTTAAAATCAGATGCAGTCCCATTATTACAACTTCCTGATACCTGTCGGAAAAAATTGATTTATACTATTCAAAGAGAATTGATAAGAGGAACCAACGAGACACTGTCAAATAATTGTTACAAAAATCTGATCCGAATGAGTCTTATGTTGACAATTCTAGTGAAAATTTTATTGGAAATATCAAACCTCAGTTTATTAGTGAACTCTTAATGATTGAGACAGCACCTAGTAAATATGCAATTAATGTTGAATGTAGGTAAATTAAATTTATTTAATTTTAATTTGTATTAACAAACTATTATTTTTCATTATTTTCGTGTAGTCACTGAATTAAAAGAGAAAATGAAAATATTTGAAAAACAGATTAAAAATCTACTGCTGCAAGTTATTGATGCTAATATGCAACTGTCAAAGAAAATTGGAAAAAAACTATATAAATTAACAAATAAAAAATAATTCGCATTTGACGTTGTAGTTTTATTTATTCTATATGTGATTAATTCTCCCTGTAGTTGTTGAAATATTAGTTCAACAAAAGTCTCAAATCATCCTTTACATTTTAACAGAATATAGATCCACTTGAATACTTTAGTTATTAACAAAAATATTAATGTTTTAAAAAGAATCAAGTCAAAAACAATATAAGTCGATTTTTTTATTATTAACAGATAATGTTTTTAAATTTTTGGTACTTCTTACATGATATAACATATTTTTCAAATGTAAATGTTGACCAGAAAAATTTTGCCATCACATCTCCTTCAGCAAATGAATAAAAATAAATATCGCTTTTGTCGAAAACATAAAAATGTTCATTTCATTTTATAATAATTGAGTGGAAACTAACATTTACATTCAATCATTAACTTTTACACATGATCGATAATATATCCAATTTAGTTGTATTACAAAATAGGGCTTTGAAACTAATTATTGATACGAAAACGCTACTCCCTTATGTGTTTACCTTTAAGAATTTTAAATTTTCCCAATATGAAAATAAGAAAAATATCTATTTTCATTTTTGGAAATACTAAATGGAAATGTCATACAACACCTACGTAAACAATGCATTTTTGATAATACAAACATGAATAAGAATATACAAGGGTTCACATCAATTTAAACAAAATGTACTTTTATTTTTTTTTAAATATACAAACTAAATCTAATCAGGTTTTATATGTTATATACTGAATGTATATTTTTTCTAATCTCAGCTCATAATTTAATTATATTTTTACATAGATGAGCTATGTGGGAAGACTATAGCCTGGATTCTATTAAATTCGGTAACCTCGTAAAATTTTCATTAACATCCCGTAACAATATTAAACCTAATAAAAAATTCACAAACACTTTTTTATCATAAGACGCTGATAACTTCAGCCGTCCGCTCATTCTGTTCGCAAACTTAATAATGTTTTTATTAGGATTATAATTTTGTTCGTTCTCACACAAAAAGAGTGAAATCGAGTTATGTGTACACTAATCCATCAAGTCCTTTACTAAAATAAAAACCGTTTTATTTGCGAGTAGGCTTTAATATCTTGGCATGTATTCAATGAAACGAAAGACTGAGTACCTTCAGGACGTCTTCGAAGGGGAAGAGAACATCATTCGAATACGCTTAGTTCGATATTCGAATATCTGCTTGGGATTTATTTGCAGAATTCCAATTTGCCAAGAAAATTGAGTTTGGTTGTTGGAGCGTACGAAATATAGCTGAGAAAACGATTTTTTTATTATCTCTAATTATATTTTTCTTTGCTTCGCGAATTATATAATTCATCTTCGATTAGGTAGCAATATTTTTTCCTTTTCTGAACGAGATAACGTTTCCTTTGGTGGGATGTCTTTAGTGAATCCAGGAGTTCGTCGTTTTATTATTTATAGGTGCCGCAAAATACTGTGTGACCACGATAAGACTAAGCATTGGAATAAAGAAAACCGTGATATAGTCTGAACGAACTGGGTGATTCTTAGATAACTGTGATTTTTAACCGGTTTCTAAAAAGGAGGAGGTTATCAATTCGTCTACACCTTTTTTTTATCTATGAAGGGCGGTTATTCAAAAACGGCTTGGGCAATTTTGATGATTTCAACTATATTATATTAAGGAACATTACAGAAAGGTCCCATATAATTGTCTATAACATGAGATTTACGGTTTTCTAGAAAATCAGAAAATTTTCAATGAATTTTCACTGTTTTCTCTAAAACTGCTCACGCAATTTGAATATTATAAATTGTATTATTCAAAGATATGTTCCAGCTTGATTCCGTATATTTTTCTATAACGTACAGCATACGATTTTTCTGAAAATCGGAAAAATATATGCACAAAAATTGTAAACATCATGGTAAATGTCATCATCATAAATATCTAGTTTAAATGTCAAGATATGCCATGAAAGTATGTCGTACAGGGTGTTTGTAATGATTTTGAGTTTGATACTTTTGAAGTCGCAGTTTATTTTAGAAACGAAGTTAAGTTACAGTCGCGTGAAATTGCAGAAAATATTTCATTAGCTTTTTAAAATGAAAATTTGTTATTCCGGCGATCTCTTCGGAATACGAAATACGGTTGAAGGTGTGTGTATGCGGGCATGTATATGTATATTAGGTGGTACATAAGCAGTTTTATATATAGGATGGTTGAAATATAAGTTAGAATTGAAATAGTTATACAGGGTGGTTCTAAAATATTGTATTGGGTGGCACATTAGTAGTTGCGTATACAAGGTTGTTGAAATAAGAGTGGAGCAAAACTATAGTTATACAGAGTGGATATTGGCGTTATAGAACGGAGAATAAGTAGTTGAGTATACAGGATGGTGGAGGTGGAGTATAATTACAGTTATACAGGGCAGTTTAAAAAAGTTATATAGTTTGAAACATAAGTAGTTGCTTAGACAAGGTGTTTGAAGTAAGGTGTGATAAAATTATTTTTATTGAGGGTGTCTCAAAAATTTGTTATATAAGCATAAGCAGTTAGGATATTTGAATTATAGGACGTAGGACGGGGCATAATTATAGACATGGGTTAAAAAAAATTTAGAAGCGGTTGCATATACCGGGTGATTGAAATAAATGGTAGAGTAAATGTATAGTCATAAAATGTGGTTCAAAGAGGTGAATTTTGTTATATAGGGTAGACCATGAGCAGCTGCATAAATGGAATACTAGACATATGGGGCGAAGGAAAATCATTGGTATACAGGAATAATTTAAATAATAGAAAAATAGAAAGAGTCAATAGTGTGGAGAGGATTTGTATTTATACAGGGTGGTTTTAAAGATATCAGGACCGTTGTAATATTGTGTTGAGTTGAATTATAGTTGTACATGTTGATTCAGAAAATGATAGACCAATAAGTTATACAGGAGTGACCAGTACACAGAAGCATATAGAGTGTGGATGCAATATAAAGTGAATTAGTTATATTTATAGAAAGTGGTCCAAATAATAAATTATATAAAAAGTTAAAATGTGTTTGGAAAACATAGACAAAGAATAAAAGTTAGAGAAGGAAAAAAGAGATAAAAACACGCTAAAATTTTCAATTGATGTGTACCTTAATTAAATCAGATAAAAAAGGAAACTATGTCTGAAAATAGTGATTGATTGCACACGGTTTCTAAACTGTTTTTATTTTAAGTTAGCTGAAGTCGGTTATTTTTAAATATAAATTATTTATGTCTAGTACTTTAATTATTTGTCAACATGATTTTTTCTGATCAGAAAATTATAAATATGATAAATTTGATAGTATTTTAGCGTCGACATTGCATACGTATATTCGTGGATCATGAATAACTTACAGAAATATACCCAAAATGTCATTACCGTGGCACGTCTAATTCTCGTTTTTCAAACTATATGTAACAATTTGCTATAGAGTCATCTTATAATCTAAACTTTAGCTTTTATAACTATGATTCTACTGTTAATAAATTTTAAAGATTGTTAAAATCAAGAAAGAAAACACCGTAAATGTCTCGGTATGATTATCAAAGTCCTATATTTAATCATTTGTTTAATTATTTTAAGAATTTAAAGAGATTAATAAGGCAAGTATTTTGAATATTTCATTTTGGTGTCAGTACGGTGGCCGTGTAATTTCTAATTTTTGTTCTAGTTTTTTTTTTCTATTGAAGTTGTAGTAGAACTACATTATAGGTTTAATTTTGAGCATATAATAAAAAACCAATAGCACCCAGAACATAAGTTTTAAAGCATTTTTGATTTAAAAAAATATTTTGATTTCTAAAAATAACACAGTTATCCAAGAATCACCCACATGGCAAAATTTCAAGCAAAATGGGGAACAGACCTGTTTTTTGTAGAAATGGGTTCTAAAAAATATGTATCTATGTGTGTCATTTCAGAACGTTATCGAAAGTATCTCTATAAACAAATGAAATTTGAAAAATTATTTTTTTGAAACTTTTTCGATATATCTTCATTCCTATAGCTTGTAGAAAAAAGTTTCTTAGTAAAAGTTACTTAGAATAAAATTTTCTGCAAAAAGGATGATATGCAATTTTGGAAATTATTAAGATTTTCGAAAAACGTAAAACGTTTGAAAAGATATGAAAATTTTAAATTTGTTATTTGATGCAGAAGATTTAGTCCAATTGACAACTTCACAAATGAAGTTTAAGGTCTTTTGGATTGCAGAATTATCGACCCCATATTGTGCTACCTCTGACCGCTGAGCATCGACGGCAACAACTACAGTGGTGCTGAGAACGACAGCATTGGAATGCGGAATGTCATGCGATGATCTCGATTCTGCTTGGCTGGCATGATGGCCGAAGAAGGGTTAGACGTCTGCGAGGAGAAAGACAACCTCAATTTGATGCTGAGCGACATATAGACCGCACAGTAGTCGTTATGGTACGGGGTGCTATTGGACATGACAGTAACTCACCTTCAGTGTATGTTAGAGGCAACTTGACAGCGTAACGCTACCTGTAGGAAGTAGTGAAGCCGTATGTACGCTCTTGCCTTAATCGACTCATGATTCCTATATTTCAACAAGATAATGCTCGGCCTCATGTTGCTCGAGTTAGTTTAAACTTTTTTGAAGAGACCCATGTGAATCAGTTGCCATGACCGCTCATATCCCCCGATCTTTCGCCAAAGAACATGTCTGGACTATGACAGGGAGAAGGCTCTGAAATTTACCCAGCCCCACGGACTTTGGAGGTTCTAACACATGTAATACAGGTAGCTTGGGATAGTATTCCTCAAGAAGAAATAGACTACTTTAATGAATCAATGCCAAGAGGTCTTGGGGAGTATAGATATTAGTTAACCGCGGTGGACAAATACAATATTAACAAACTTTAATAAAAAAATTAAACTCCTTGTTATTATTTATTCCAATTTTAATCATTTACTCCTTACTATAGCATGTATGTTTTACCAAAACAATATTAAATTTAAACATCTCCTTCTGGGCAATTTCCTTGTCAATGTTAACAAATTTCAGTTACGTGGTAAGTTTTTACTATATTCTAAATCTGTATGGAAAACAGAAACAGTTCTCAAAACTTTAATTTCGAAAATTCATTTTGTTGAATTAAAAATGATAAAAATGAATAAAAAAGTAAATAAAAAATTAATTACTGCTCTGGTGGAGCACTGATACAGGTTCCATTTTGAGAGGATTAACCAAACTTTAATGTAAAAAAATCACATTTCTTTAAAAAATCAATATTTTTGAGAAAATTTGTTAATTTTCAAAAATTTAATGACATTTCTACAAAATTACATTCTAAACAACTTAAGTATTTATTTTCTGCAGCCGACAGCAATGAACCTATAATTGTTTATAATTGATTTTTCACAACTTTTTTGCATGGTGCATGTACAGACACTTATTATAGATATTGTGTAGAGCATATTCCTACAGAAAACAGATCTACCAGTTCTGGCTATTAAATATCGATATTGCTTATGAAAAAGAGTTTTATCTTAAAACTTATTCTGTCATCGAATGCTCCCGTTCCAGGTACTTCCCTTCCCTCGCCACACACCGTTCCATTTGTTTTTTTTCTTCAACTGGTCAAAGCAATGCTGAAAGTGTTCTTTTGTAAGAGCTTCGCCAATTTGCGCTTCATCTTTTCCATCGATTCGAACAAGGTTCCTTTTAAAGCAGACTTGATCTTCGGAAAAAACTAAAGTCACAGGACGCTCAATCAGGAGCGTGTTCGAGCATTGGGGTGCCTCTAGCGACTAAACAATACTTCACAGACAGCGCGCTTTGGGCAGGTGTGTTATCATGGTGCAAGATCCACCACTCTATCCAGACACATCAGTCATGTCACCGTTCAGTCACATCTGAGAAAAATCAGTCACAAATAAAACATTTTTAAAAAATATATTACCGACTTCTACTTATAACTAAAAAGCTAAAAATAATTATAACAAAATACAAGTCTAGCAAATAAATAACACATTCAATGTTGTTAGGTACCTACCCACGAAGTAAAAAATGTAAACATTAAAAGGTGCTCATTCTGTACAAATTAATTACCTACCAATCTAGTATATTTTTGAAGTCGGTGGCAAGCAAATCTAAAACCCTTCATTGCTTACTTATATACTAATTCATCAAACTTGATTGTTGCTTTTAATGTTTACATTTTTTACTTCCTGGGTAGGTACCTTACAACATTGAATGTGTTATTTATTTGCTAGACTTGAATTTTGTTATAATTATTTTAAGCTTTTTAGTTATAAGTAGAAGTCGGTTATATATTTTTTAAAAATGTTTTAGTTTTTTTTAACTCAGGTAGAATTCATTCCTTTTTTTTATTTTGTATGTATAACCTTAATAGACAGAACCAGGTAAAATCGAAAGCGTCAACATTACACAATGTCACTTTATCATTTAAATTGACAGGTAAATGTTTAGGAACAAAATGTACTAGTACGCGTTGACTTAATAAGCCCAAAATATATTTATGCCTTATGGACTACGCCATGTAACCTTTTTTCAACTTTTTTTGACAACCCTGTATAACTAGATAATTCCACTCCAACCTATGTACCAACCAGCCTGTACATACGACTGCCCACGGACAAGCATAAATTTGTTAGCTGCCTTCTGTAAACTATAGGACGGAGTAGAATCTATCCTATATTTATGGAGTCAAATCCGTCCTATATTTCAACCATAGTATATAACTCCTTGTGGGCTACCCCATAAATTATTTCCTTTTTAACATTTTATGTTATCGCCCTGTGTAACATTAATTCCTCTCCACACTTTATGCAACTTCTTATGGGCTAAAAAAGAAATAATTTTTTAATCACACTGTATAAATAAATTATATTTCATCTGCAGCATATATTTCAACCATCCTGTATATGATTTGCTTATGTCCACATCATATAACAGTTTTTTAATCACCCTATATAATTTTAATTTCACTTTTTTCCAACATTTTTATACCACCAAACGTCCAGTCCACCCTATATTCCAACCATCCTGTATATACGGCTGCCTACGGACCACTATCATTCTAGTTCGTCCTATATTTCAATCTTCATATAAATGCAACTCCTTCTGTCACTTTACTTTGTGATTTTGTTTGCTGTAACTAAACACCCTGTCTATAAACGTATCAAACAGCAGTTTAAAGTTTGACATGTGTTGTCACTGAATTTTCTATTAGGCCGGGAGAATGTGACAACCAAAACCACCGTCTACGCAAAATGGAAAAATTTGCATTTAAATAGGTATTTGCCTGGTATACAAACAAAACGAGCTTGGAACTTATTGATTTACGGAACCGAAAATACTATGCTTTACTACCTCGCAATTAAAACTTCCAGTGCCTTAAATTACCGCACTATTACGTTGGAATTAAAATATTTATGAGGAAATGTCCGTTATGTCATTTCTATGAAATTTTGATAAGAATTTTGGAATTTTCGGCGATTTTCTGCAAAACTGCAAGTTGCACGTCGCAGCAAAGTATATGAGATCACCTTCCTTAATTTATTAAACGTTAAAAAACTATACAGATCCATAAGGAGTTATCGAAAAATCGACTAAAATATTAGAGATATTGGTCGATTTCCATGCACGCATGTGTTCATTCACAAATTTTAACACTTTACCAATAGAATTCTTTTCCAAAATTTGAAGTTTCACCAATCCGTATATATACTCTATTAAACAAGACCATATTCGTTCAAACGGTGCACCACAGGAGAAGAAATCAGGTAACATACACACAAAAACAAAAGCGAAAAACTACGCGACGAATAACTGATAACCTCCTCCTTTTTGGAAGTCGGTTAAAAATACATTACTTGAAAGATCAATGGCGCTCTCTACACAGCGCCGATACAGTCGCGAAACAGAATTATTAATAAAATTAACAAAATATTTATAAATTTAGATAAGACTTGTTTAAATCCTTTGATATTGCCATGGTACACTGCCAAACTCTCAACAAATTTCTTAAATTTCTGTCTCTTGTGTCGCATTCCCACCTTGATGAGGGCAATTTTCCATATGTGTAGTTACTTTAGATGATTCTGTTTGATACATTTACATGTTGCAATCATGTTTTAAGAAATTGTGAAGTAGACAAGTTGCATGTATCCGTCTGTTATAAATTCTGAATTTTTGTGAGAAAATTCCAAACATGTTTTCCAATACTCTTTTTGTATTAGATAGATAAATTATGTAATTAATGTGATAGACTTCCCTTATTTTACCCTTTTCATTACCTTAGTGCATATATAAAAAATGTGAATACAGTCTACAGACGCTATTTTGCCTGAGACTTGACGGTGACGGTTCTATTTCGTGACAGTGACTGATGTGCGTTAATAGACTTTTAGCATGGCTCTAAATTTTGATTTCGACATCCTTGCTTTTTTTATTCTTGGCGATACAGGAGTTTTCCAGTGCATGATTGCCGCTCAGTTTCACATCGTATTGGAGCATCCAGGTTTCTTCGCAAGTGATGATGTTTTCCATCAATTCAGGCCCTTCATCTAACCTCTCAGGAAAATATTAGCAAATCTGTTAACGGAGGTTTTGGTAGGAGATCAAATTTTTTTGTACCAACTTGGCACAGAATTTGTTCATATTCAATTCCTTATGTAAAATTGTTCTGTCGGTATTTTGTCGCCAAATGAATTCCGACATCTAGGAGTTTCAGGAAAATCTAGCTCACAGAGACTCAAAACCGGGAGTCGTACTGTGTGTAACGCCCTTTCCCTGTGAATCCTAGGATAGAAATCATACGAAAAAATTCGTAGGCTTACTTAAACCTGTCGAAGAAATTACGAAACTAACTTTTCGAGATTTTTCAATCCATTGAACGCAAGACAATATATTGTTTCTAGTCGAGAACCTTCATCAGTTGCGCTCCCCTCAACTGATTGAATTCTTGAATAATTATTTATGTATACAGTACATATAACTGAATTTAATATTTGATCGCGAAATGAATTCCGACATCTAGGACAGGTTTTAGTAACCCTACGGATTTTTTCGAATAATTTTTATCCTATGAATCACAGGGAAAAGGCGTTACATACAGTACGGCTCCCGATTTGGAGTCTTTGTGAGCTTGATTTTCCTGAAACTCCTAGATGTCGGAATTCATTTTGCGATAAAATATTAAATTCAGTTATATGTACTGTATACATAAATAGTTATTCGAGAATTCAATCAGTTGAAGAGAGTGCAACTGATGAGGGTTCTCGACTAGAAACAATATATTGTCTTGTGTTCAATGGATTGAAAAATCTCGAAAAGTTAGTATCGCAATTTCTTTATCGGTGTTTACACATTCCGTGCAAAATTTGATTGATTTTGATCACAATTTGTGGAGCAGAAACAGACACAGGTCGACCTGGAGGTTGGCCATTTTCGGTGCTCTTTCGGTCTTTAGAAAATGTTTTATGCCATTCGAAAACACGTGCACGACACAATGAACTCTCACCATAGGCCCTTTTCAACAATTTATAGTTTTTTACCTTTTTATACGATATTACAGAAGTTTCAAAAAGTAATACAGTAAATTCGCTAGATATACTAGAAGAACTTACTGCTTCGAGAAATACGATTTATAACACTTTTTTCCTCCGATAGCTTCCTTCGACAGCTTAAAAGAGTAAAACATAAAAGTAGTATATCGGTGTCCCGAAGGATGGTAAATTTCAAATATAAATAATACTCCGCATAACTTTTACCCAGGAAAACTTCTTTAAATCAGCAAATGTCTGTAAAAATGACAAATAGGACGTCGAACAAAACAAGAGAGAACATCATTCCCGTAGGAAAAATTGGAAAACTTTCTCGAATAATGGTTAAACTCTTTGAAGGCCCCATAACAAAACCTCCAACAAAACAAAAGAACGAACAGATCTTGTAATGAATAAGTCCGAAGAGGCACCTAATAGATTTGTTGGAGCTTTAACGTAAAAAGAATCCAGATGGTATGTTTTGAAGCTGCGCTAATGGGATATTTTTCGAAGATTTGTTTAGTTCTCTTCGTTTGACAGCAAAAACTAAAAGATAAATGATTACGGGCGAAAAAACGACTGGTTGAGCAAACGAAGTTTTCCACTTTCAAGTTTGTCGGGGTTATAACTCTCGTATTTTACTGCTTCATAAAGTAAAGTTTTATAACAGTTATCTTGGCAAATATGGTCAAAATCTTGGAAGGAAACTAAAACTTTAAAGTAAAATATGGATGTCGCTCAAACTCTTTCGTTCTTTTCAGGGAAGTTTTAAATCTCCGTTTTCGCAAAGTTTGCTGAGTTATTAAGAGAATAACTTTGAGAGACTAACTTCATTTAAAACTAGACAGAATATAATATTTTTGCATTAAAAATTTGTTGTCATTGTTGTCACTTTAATAATGGACATCATAATGGCCTTTTTATTTAAATGGTGTCCAATTTTCATTGTAAACGTAATAGACCGGGCGCTGGTGACAGAAAAAACTGGACAATTTTTTCACCTCTGCCTTTGATAGGAGACATATTTACAGCCGCAAATCATAGATAAGTATACTTTAGAATCATCGAAATCTACAAACTCATATTTAAACAATAAGTTTATTTTGCATTTAAAAATGGCTTCTCGGAACAAGGTTTTATAGTCTGCCAGTTATTGAAATACAAGGCAGAATTGTGGAATTCAGCAAATCTCATTGGCAGACCATTTACTCGAGTACAAGGGTGACATATAATAATATTAGTTTGCAATAACAGTCGTATAACTAAAACCAATTTTTTCAAGTCTACCAATGACATTGTAGTACGAGGGTGAATCAAATATGAACCGGACTTTTCTATTTCTCGCCCTGTAGGTAATTCGAGTGGCGTGACGTCTCGATATATGTTAGGTAGGGATGTTAAGAAGAAGGGAGTTCGTCGGTTTGGCGAGGCGTAGTCGATGCGCAGTTAGTAGCATCATGTCAGAGCAAGAGGTGCATACGTCTGTTGCGCAACGTGTTGTTATCAAATTTATGGCGCGGGAGGGCGTTAGACCGTCTGAAATTTTGCGTCGACTATCTGCACAGTTCGGCAATGAAACACTTTCAAGGACCCAAGTGTACGACTTTCACAAAAAGTTTTCAGGTGGCCGAGAGACAGTGGAAAATGAGCCTCATGCACGCCGTCCCACGACAAGCATCAATGAGGCGAATATCTACGCAATTCGTGAGCTGATTGAAGGTGACAGCCATCTTACAGTATTGGCAATTGCTGAACACGTTGGAATATCATACGGGAGTGCTCAATCAACCATTTCAGATGAGTTGGGTTACCGAAAAGTGTGTGCAAGATGGGTTCCTCGCCTTCTAAGGGAAGATCAGAAAGCAAACCGTCTTGCCGTATGTGAAAGGCTGTTAGCAAGATATCGAGCAGAGGGGATGAGTTTTGAGACATATTGTCACCTGTGATGAGACATGGGTGCATCATTATACCCCGGAGTCCAAACGTGCAAGCATGGAGTGGCGAAAACCTGGGGAGGCAGCACCGCGGAAAGCCAAGACCCGTCTTTCTGCAAGGAAAATTCTTGCAACAGTTTTTTGGGATCGAAAGGCGTACTGCTGAACTACTCCAACAAGTGAAACTTGCCTATCGGCAAAAGAGGCGGGATATGTCTATCCGAAGTGTGATTCTGTTGCAAGACAACGCTCGGCCACATACAGCTGCATTGACTCAAGGAAAATTGAACAAAATGCATTGGGAAACCCTTGAACACCCGCCTTACAGTCCTGATTTGTCGCCATGTGACTACTACATGTTTGGGCCACTTAAAGAAGAACTGGGAGGCCACCACTTTGAGGACAACGAAGGTGTAGAAACGTTTTCCGCAATTGGTTATCGACACGACCAGTCTCATTCTTTGAGAAAGGTATTAAAAAACTTCCGATTCGGTGGGAAAAATGTATACATAAAAGAGGAGACTATGTAGAAAAATAATATGTATTAAAATTTGTATTGATCGTACTAATAAAATTTTTAAAACAAAAGTCCGGTTCATATTTGATTCACCCTCGTATATCCTTAGTCTAAAATTGACGAAACACCACATGGCAGTCGATTTGCAGTGATTCAAAAATCAGCATGAATTAGACCTTAACACAACATACTGTATTGAAAATAATCTCGAACTCCCGATCTTAGAAATTTTCTCTTTCATTTTCTCAGTAAAAGATATTAATCTTAAAGTTTGTCAAAACTTAGTCCAAACACCGACTAATGACCAAATTCCACTAATAATAGAACAGAACCATTGCGGAAAAGCCAATTTACACCGAGGTGTTAATGAAACCCTCAGAAAAATCCGACAAAACTTTAACTGGACTGGGATCATAAAAGATGTCGAAACCTATATAAAGAATTGCGAAATTTGCCAAAAGTTGAAAATTTGCCGGAAAAATCTTAGTACACCCCTAGTAATCACAGAAAGCCCAATGGGTCCTTTCGAGCGCATTAATATCGATATATTTGAAACACCGACAAGAAACTACGCATTGACAATACGTGACGAACTAACATTACTAACGCATTTGTCAATTAGCATTTCTGTTACAATAACTCGGAACAATTTTTCAAGTCTGCCTCTTGAATAATTATCAACTTTGAGAATAAATATTCCATATAAAACTATTGGCATACAAATTCATATATATATTGAAGTGTAGGCAGACGTAGTTCAACTATATTTTCTTTTTTTGTAAGTTGAACTGCGTCTGCCTACACATCAAAAAAAATATGAATTCGTATGCCAATAGTTTTGTTATTGTCAAAGTTGAAAACACAGCTCAACATTTGATCTAAGCGGGAACACGGCTTCCCTTATTTCAAGTCGCTGATTACGAAATCTGAAAAAATTCTTGTTTATGTTTTTGAGGTCTGTGAGTCCGAATCCGTAGTTTGTTTGACTGCGATTTTCACCAGAGGTCATTTGAAGGTCAAATCGAGAGAGTCCTACCAAAAAATCTGCAAAAATTCATGCTAATGTTTTTGAGGTCTCTGAGTCCGAATCCGTAGTTTGTTTGACGTTGCGCTTTTTCCCAGAGGTTATTCTTTTGATTTCACCTTCAAATGCCCTTGATCCTGATGTGATGAAGGTCAACCGATCCACTCATCGTAATCAGCGACCCGAAAAACCCCTGGTACCCTATACGGCATAACGTGTTCCCGCTTAGATCAAATGTTGACCTGTGTAATTATTCAAGAGGCAGACTTGAGAAAAATGTTCCGAGTTATTGTAACAAAAATTCTAATGCTAATGTTATTAATGTTTATATCACTGCAAATCGACTGCCATGTGATGTTTCGTCAATTTTAGGCTAAGGATATACTACAATGCAATTGGCAAACTTTAAAAAATTGGTTTTAGTTACACGACTGTTATTGCAAACTAATGTTATTATATTTCATCCTTGTTTTAAATAAATCGTCTGCCAATGAGATTTTATGAATCACACAATCCTGCCTTGTATTTCAATAAATGGCAGACTATCAAGCGTTGTTCCGAGAAGCCATTTTTAAATGCAAAATAAACTCATTGTTTAAATATGAGCTTGTAGGTTTAGATGATTCTAAAGTATACTTATCTATGATTTGAGGCTGTAAATATGTCTCCTATCAAAGGCAGTCTTGAAAAAATTGTCCAGTTTTTTCTATCACTAGCGTCCGGTCTATAAGTATACATGCGACAAAACAAAAATTAGAACAAACGAAGATTTTTTTATCGTCGATCAGTTTGATATACCCTATCATTCAATTAATTTTCGGATAATTTTTATGTTTTATATGTTAATATTTCCACCAGTTAAACCTAGTACGACTTTAGTTTTTGGGTCGCTGAATCCGAATCTGAGGACACTTTATTTGTATCAGAGCGCGTTCAAAGTCATTTCAAGGTGTGTCTATCAGATTTTGCCAGGAAACTCTGAAAAATCCGTCTTTGGAGTAGCTCAATACGAAATCGACTTCGGACAGATTCAGCAACCTCAAGAACTTATATTCGGTTTTGCTCTCAGAATCTGATAATACAGCCTTGAAATGAACTTGGACATGTCTTGTTACAGACAAACCGAGCTCGGTCTCAGATTTAGCGACCTCCAGAACTTACTATCAATTTGTCGGGTTTTCTATAAAAATCTAAAGATTTGGCTTTAAAATAACCTTGGAGCCCACCTGATACTGACAAACAGAACTTGGATTTGGATTCAGTGACCTTAAAAACCTACATATGATTTTTTCAGATTTTTGTGCCAAAATCTACCAATTTGATTTTGAGCTGACCTTGAACGCCACCTGATACAAATACAGAAATACAAACTAAAGGTGTACTACATTTTGTTGGTAGAAACATTTGTTTTTGTGTGGCTGTGAATATCTTAAATAAACCACACTATTCCAGAAAATAATTCAGACAAATGTAGGATTTGAATGAGACACCATTTGGTGACCGTTTGGGCAGACCGAAATGGGTCAAAGATCAGATACCACAGAGAGGAAGACCTTCTGGTGACCTCCTAAGGGATATTTCAAAAATTGGATTCAGGATTAACCAAGACACTTCAGCAGAAATAAAAGAATATGCCCTAATTCAAGAAGTATAATAATTATTGATAGGGCAAACAGTAACAGAACCTCAAGGATATCGGGAACAAAACAACAAAGAAGAAGCTTTGAAATAAAAAGACTGAGAACAATAAAATAACGAACACTTGTAGATCAAATATGGAGCAGTACCAAAAGAGAAGAATGGGTGGAGAAATGTTAGGTGGGTAAGATCAAGAATGGAGAGACCACGTAGACAGGATGAACCTCCTGGTGACCGCCTAAGAGAGGTTTCAAAAGCTGGACGCCAGGATCAACTCAGGCACCTCTGCAAAATAAAATGACATTCCCTAATTAAAGAAGAATTAGAAGAATTGGTATTTCATCTCTGGTAGTAGAAACCTAATCGAAGAAATCAGAGCTGACTAAAAGAACCTCAAGGATATAAAGAACATGACATCATCTGGAACAATAACTAAATGTCAATGGAGAGTACGTTGAAAACCTGTACGATATGCAGACCGAAACAACTAAAGAGAAGCGTTGAAATAAAAAGACTGAGAACGTTAAAAGGTATATAACACTGCTAGTTTAAATATGGGGCAGTACCACAAGAGAAGAATTGTAGGAGGAGGAATGTTAGGTGGGTAAGATTAAACATACGGGAATGGAGAGACCACGTAGACAAAATGACCTTCCTGGTGACCTCCTAAGAGATGTTTCAAAAGCCGGACTTCAGGATAAACTGAGACACCTCAGCATAAATAAAAGAACATGCCCTAATTCAAGAAGTATAATAAGTATTGATGGGGGCAAACTGTAAAAGAATCTCAAGGATATCGGGAACAAAACAACAAAGAATAAGCTTTGAAATTAAAAGACTGAGAACAATAAAATAAGTAACACTTGTAGATCAAGTATGGGGCAGTTCCAAAAGATTACAATAGGTGGAGAAATGTTAGGTGGGTAAGATCAAGCAGACGAGAATGGAGAGACCACGTAGACAGGATGGACCTTTTGGTAACCGCCTAAGAGAGGTTTCAAAAGCTGGACGTCAGGATCAACTGAGGTACCACTGCAAAATAAAATGACATGCCCTAATTAAAGAAGAATTAGAAGAATTGGTATTTCATCTCTGGTAGTAGAAACTTAATCGAAGGAACCAGAGCAGACTAAAAGAACCTCAAGGATATAAAGAACATGACATCATCTGGAACAATAACTAAATGTCAATGGAGAGTACCTTGAAAACCTGTAAGATATGCAGAACGAAACAACTAAAGAGAAGCGTTGAAATAAAAAGACTGAGACGTTAAAAGGTATAACACTGCTAGATTAAATATGGGGCAGCACCACAAGAAAAGAATTGTAGGTGGAGGAATGTTAGGTGGGTAAGATTAAACAGACGGGAATGGGGAGACCACGTAGACAGGATGGACCTCCTGGTAACCGCCTAAGAGAGGTTTCAAAAGCTGGACGTCAGGATCAACTGAGGTACCTCTGCAAAATAAAATGACATGCCCTAATTAAAGAAGAATTAGAAGAATTGGTATTTCATCTCTGGTAGTAGAAACCTAATGGAAGAAACCAGATCAAACACTAACAGAACCTCAATGATATAAAGAATATGACATCATCTGGAACAATAACTAAATGTCAATGGAGGGTACGTTGAAAATCTGTAAGACGTGAAGAACGAAATAATTAATGAGAAGCGTTGAAATAAAAAGACTGAGAGCGTTAAAAGGAGTAACACTGCTAGGTCACATATGGGGCAGTACCATAAGAGAAGAAGCGTAGGTGGAGAAATGTTAGCTGGGTGAGATCAACCAGACGTGAATGGAGACACTACGTACATAGGATGGACCTCCTGATGACCTCCTAAGAGACGTTTCAAAAGCTGGACGTCAGGATCAATTGAGGCACCTCAGCACAAATTAAAGGACATGCCCTAATTAAAGAAGGATAAAATGTATTGGTATTTCATCTTCGGCAGTCGAAACCTAACCGAAGAAACCAGAGCAAACACTAAAAGCACCTCAAGGATATCTGGAACAACAAATATATGTCAGTCGAGAGTACTTTTAGGTTCTATATGACATACAGAACGAAACAACATTAGGAGAAGCTTTGAAATAAACATACTGATACCGATAAAGGAGTAACACTGCTAGATCACATATACGGCACTAATATAAGAGGAGAATTGCAGATGGAAGAATGTTAGGTGGGTAAGATCAAGCAAACGAGAATGGAGTGACCACGTACACAGGATGGACCTGCTGGTGACCTCCAAAGAAATGTTTCGGAAACTGGATGTCAGGATCAACTGAGGCACCTCAGCAGAATTAAAAGGACACGCCCTCATTAAAGAAGAAGAAAAGTATTGGTATTTCCTCGGCTTTCCATTGATGTTACAACAAATTGTTCAAAAGCTATTTACCTACATCCAGCAGATTTGTAGTAATATCAAAGATAGGTATTGTGGAATCTAGAAAATCGTAATAATGGAAAACTAAATTCAAATTTATTTAACGTAATCTTTACTGCTTAAATTTGATCAAAGAATAATTCAACTAACCGAGTTCCTGTGGATATTAATTCAGCAAAGCCGGCGAGATAATAAGACATTTAAGAACTCTTCTCAGGCGGAAATTAAACTATCAGTTAGATATAATTTAGTTTCGAAGTTGCCGTCTGTTCAACTGAAGCTTAGCATTACTTATTCAGCTCCCATTCGATATGTTAATCGTGTATAGCTATAGAACTTTATTAGCAAACATACAACTAAATTTATTATTGTGCATCAGAATTCCAAATTATATGCTTAAAATGTTGCAGTACAATCATTTAATTACTAACTGCTCCTATTCAGCAGCTGCAAAGCTATACATAAATTCATTAAATACGCTTAGCAGCTTTGTGCATGTTACGACAATATCTATGAACGCAGAATATAGTAGGTGTAAAATATTAAATGAATGAATAATAATTAAAATAAATAATTCGCTAATAATTCTAAAGACTATTTGCGATTATGACAAGAAAAATTAAACTAAGAAATGATTTTAAATCAATTTATTATAATATATATCCGAAAAGGTCTCCATCCACTGCAAGGCAGAGATAGAGCAATTGTTAAATTGGGAAAGATTTGCAGTTTTATTGGCCCAATTTAATGACACTTTCGGATTTTTGTAAAAAGTCATGGCTTACCAGATATTTTGAAGAAACGAAATTCTGTCGATTTAGTCAAATCCCTCTAGCTCCTTTGTTTTTGATTTTATAAAAAAAGTGTAAATATCAAAATTGAAGGAAATTGTATCTCGAATATGATTGTCATGTCCTCGTTTGCTTGACAGCTCTCGTTTTCGAGATATGACACAAACTTATCTTTTTTTAGATGGATTGGATTCGCTATGACCTCAAAAAATCGGACATTTTTAGAGCGTTTCAACGATATAATTCTCGATATAGTTATTCATAAAAATAGCGGATGCTTTTCTCTCTTATTTTCACTTTTAACGTAGGTAGCCATGAAAAAGATTGTTTACACTTTGACGTTTTCTCATTTGAGAGTAATTCCATTAGTAGTGCTGAACGGACAGTCGATATTGACAAGTTTTCGTGATAAAATGCAATATTCTAACGAAGAAAAACTGAATATGGTGGAATGTTATTTCATGTCATAAAAATTCAGTTCCTGAGGCTGAGGAATACTTTCACATATATTTTAATCGTCGTCAACCTGCTCTATGTACATTCAAGAGGCTTTACGATAGTTTACGCAGATATGGATCTTTGACTAAACCACCAAAGGAACGTAATCAAATTGACGAAGCAGTACAAATAAATGTTTTGGCAATGGTAAATCAAAATCCATCTACATCAACTCGTGAGGTTGCGGCAGAAGCTGGCACATCTCAACGAACTGTAGTTAAGGTACTGAAAATGCACAAGTTCCACCCGTACAAACTTACAGTTTCTCAAACTCTGCATGCTGGTGACGAACATAGACGTATTTTGTTTTGTATATGGTTTAGAGACATGTGCCTTGGCAATCCACAGTTTCCATCAAAGGTGTTATGGTCAGATGATACTAGATTTACTAAGTGCGGTATGTTCAATAGACACAATGAGCATATCTGGGCCAAAGAAAACTCTTTCCATGTAGAACAAAGACGACCCCAGATAAAATTAATGTTTGGTGTGGTATCATAGGGTCTACTATTCTGGGGCCTTTTATCAATGACGAATCACTTACTGGGGAGCGCTACTTGCATTTCTTGCAATACACTTTTCAAGACATGTTGCATAATTTGAACTTGAGAACTCGTTTAGAAATTGAGTGGTTCCAACATGATGGAGTACCTGCTCATAACTTGATAATATCTATCCAAATTCTTGGATAGGAAGAAATAGCCCACGCGAATGGCCACCCCGGTCTCTCGATTTGGCAGTTATAGACTTCTATTTATGGGGTGCGCTAAAAAACAAAGTAAAGAAAAGAAAGTATGAGACAGTTGGTGACCTAAGGGAGGCGGTATTACAAGCAATTGAAGAATTTTTATAGGCGGTCTGTGCGGAAAGCGGTAATGTCAATCTCAAAAAGATGCAATTTTTGTCAAAATAACAATGGTGAACTTTTCGAACATAAATTGTAACCATTATTATGTACTTTAATTTCTTAAGTTTTTAGTAAGTACCTACTTATTTAGTTTTTTCGTTATATCTGATATACCTAATAAAAAAATCGTTCAATGTTTTTTGGAATAGTTATTAATAAATCAATCAATTTCATGACTAACTACGTTAAAAGTGAAAATAAGAGAGAAAAGCATCCATAACTCCGTTAATATTATGAATAACTATATCGAGTATTATATCGTTGAAAAGCTCTAAAAATTTCCGATTTTTTGAGGTCATAGCCAACTAAGGTTTCCATTCAAAAAAAGATAACTTTGTGTCATATCTCGAAAACGAGAGCTGGCACGCAAATGAGGATATCACAATCATATTCTGGATACAATTTCCTTCTATTTTGAAATTTACACTTTTTTATAAAATCAGAAACAAAGGAGCTAGAGGGATTTGACAGAATTTCGTTTTTTCAAAGTATCTAGTAAGCCATGACGTAAAATCCGAAAGTGTCATTAAATTGGGCCAGTAAAACTGCATATCCTTCCCAAATGAACAATTGCTCTATCTCCGCTAGTTTCCGAGATCCCCATACTGATCATCAAAAAAATTCACCCTGTATATTTCCTAGAGGTCGTCACCTCACAGCATACGGCGATGGACTGTAACAGGAGTAATCATGCCGCACAGTGGAGATTATAACCGCCTACCGCATAGGGTGGAAGAAATTTAGGGTCAATATGATAAACAACATAACAATTAAAGGACGGGAGGAACGGGTGAACTCGGGTGTAGTAATTGTGAATAGTCACTATGCAGAGGAACCTGAAGATATATGGATTGCAGGTGGTGGAGGTGTTTTAGTGGGTCGACCCCACACAGCAACAGGAAAACATGTCAGTGAATGTGCAGTTGATTTTTTAAATTCTGATCTTTGAAATAACACTCACTGTCGATTAGAGTTTAAATCATATACGATGTTAAAGTCATCTTCCCAAACGTAAAATTACCCCTCTTTCTGTATCCGTTATAAAAAATTATGGGATCCCTTCAAAAATTTTAGCAAGAACCTAATAGATGTCGGTGAAATCTACCGTCTAATGAGTAATTTAAATATATGAAGGCATACTATGCTACAACATATACCATACTCTTGACCGATGGTTCGAGTGTTTTATATAAAAACACATAAGTAAATATATATCCAAATATTTAGAACTATATCATTCAACGTATTACAGCCGTTTCGAACCAGGAGTTCTTTACTTATGTGTTTTTATATAAAACACTCGAACCATCTGTCAAGAGTATGGTATATCTTATAGCATAGTATGCCTTCATATATTTAAATTACTCATTAGACGGTAGATGTCACCGACATCTATTAGATTCAATACACCGACTGTTGTCTTACTCATGTGTATTACATCCAAGTATTTCACTTTAGAACTTGTCATTCAAGGAAGCATATCTGACGAGAACTCCTGGTTCGAAACGGCTGTAATACGTTGAATGATATAGTTCTAAATATGTGGATATATATTTGTATATATATTTTAGCAAGAACTTTAGATGACCTTAAAGTCCATAGTTGAGGTGAAGTTCAAGGTTACCGCTAAGAAGCTCGGTATTTCTCCTAAAAGTTATATCTTAACTCTTATGTTTTAAATCTCAGTTTTCTGAGTTATTAAGAGAATAACTTTGAGAGACTAACTTCATTTAAAACTAAACAGAATATAATATTTTTACATTAAGAATTTGTTGTCATTTACTTTATTTCCACATGACACTGACTGGACTTCTCTCACCCCCAAATTCAGAGATTCTAGATAAGTCAAGACTATGTGTATTATTTTAACTTGGGAGGACATAATTTCATTTAACTCCGAAATTATGTATTACACAAAAATACTCAGCGTCTTTAAAGGACTTGAAAAAAGAAAAATATACAGAGTGATCTACTTAAAATAAAAAGTTTATTATATTTCCAAAACAAGGGAAGATCTGTCAACAATGTAAATATTACCATACGACAATGAATAAAAATCATGCAAGCCGTTTCCTTAGTAATTCATGCATTCCATACTTAAAATTCACTCTATATGCCGAGACAGATGTAGTCAAACGAAAGGTTGTTATAAACATACTATTCCTTCTAGTGGGATGATTATTTCCAAAAATTCTAATTACTAAATAAAATATGTTACTGTAAAATAAACTACATCATTTAAGCAGCAACAAGCACATAATATAGCAACTACCCTATTTATTCGGGACACGTTTATATGTAAACATAAAACAACCCAAAGTTACTGGAGAATTAATTCTCTAGTGCTTCTTCCGAGCCATATACAGTTACCCAGGGAGCATTAATTTTACAAGGAGAGTGATACTAGTGTACTGAAATACTTGCAATTAAATTAATGTGATTGCATGGTAAATCCTGTAGAGCTCTCGACATATACGCTAAAACGGTGGAATTCTAAACGAGGCACATAGGCCGTGGAACGTATAAAATCTATTTTGCGGGTGAGATTAGGTTGAATATCAATTGAGGTTCATGTTTTATTTAGTAGGGAAACAATATGAAACAAGCGATCTTGACGTATAAGTCGCAGGTTTAATCTTGAAACGGGCTTTTGTTGAAGTGCAGTTAAAAAACCGGTTTTATTTAGTAGTGTAACAATAGTATGGCGATACCGTGCTACAAAGTTTGTATTTAATTCTCAATTAAACTATATTAATGTGTCCCAGATTAAAACAACTACATGGGGATTTCCGAAAAGACAAAAGAAGAGTTAGAGGGCTTAAATGAGAAAAAAAGTTGCGCTATTCCAAGCCGAATCAGGCGCTATATCGAAATTAAAATTATTTACAGGGATTTTCAAAATATGAAAACCAAAAAAATATGGTATTCGAAAAATTACAAGATAGTCGCTCGCTATCTTATAAATAAATTTGATGTAATGCGGTAATTTTGTATTAGCGACAACTGTCGATGGGTTGACATTAGTTATGTGCCGGATCATTAAAATTGCATATGCGCGGATACGGATCTGAATACGGATATTTGGTCCCAAGATCTACGGATACGGATCTTAACGTGTTTAGAATACGCGGCGGTAAATATTGCACATACACCTTTGGAAAGAAACAATCTGTTATAGACAAAGGTTATTGATCGCTATAAAGGTACACTTTGAGCTACGCAACCGAGACAAGCGACAGCGACAAGAGACAGGAGACACGAGACCGCGACAACGTCGCTTGTCGCTTTACCTCTTTGAGCTACGCGACCGAGACAAGCGACAAGAGACAACGTCGCTCGTATTTATTTGGGAAACACGACTGACATTAAGCGATAAGCTGTTGGTTAGATGTTCTGCCCTCATAAATATGTGTATTCGTGAATTAAAAAAATATTGTCTATTAATTAATAACCACTTATCACTCGAAGTAGAAAATTTTCGCCAATATTAAATCAATCGATTAAATCAAAGTCAATTTAATTATGTATTAAGTTTAATTGAAGAAGATATTCAAAACAGAGGTGGAGGTATAACACTACGAGAAAAATTATCAATCACATTACAGTATGTATTTATTTGTTATAGTTTTAATTAAAAATATTATATATTAGATTCTTCGGAGAACATCATATAAGAATAATAAATCGCACTCCCCAAAAAGTTTTTGTTATAACAAATAAACAAATAAGACATAAACAGATAAACAAAATTATGTGACAATAATTTCATTCATACAAAAAATAAAATATAAACAACACACCTGTTTTTTTTATTTATTTTAACCTCCAAACCACACGCGACAAGCGACACTACTGCTTCGGAATCAGTCGCATCAAAGTTGTCTCTTGTCTATTGTCGCGGTCGCGCGTCTCTGTCTCGCGCTTCAAATGTGCCTCTTATAATTACATAGAAAGCAGACGTGTCGCGTGTCGCAACCTCCTGTCTCTTGTCGCTGTCGCTTGTCTCGGTCGCGTAGCTCAAAGTGTACCTTAAGAGTTAACTCTTATAACCAAAGACATTAAAGTATGATAGTTATAGACTGGACATGTAGTCACTAGGTCATAGGGTAGGCGAACCAATGGCACGCGACACAATATTTTGGGCACGTCGCAGAATTAGGTATTTTATGACGATCGAACGCGATGCTCCTACGCTGCGGAGTGTTCGGTGCGCGGGTGGGGGCAGCGCGGCGGCAGGCAGGAAGCGCTGCACGGCGCTAGTTTGGTTTGTTTTTATAATGCCGTGGGTTTCAATTGCGAATGACGCATTGTTTGCTTACGCATAAAGTAATAGTGAGTTTTGTTGGCATAATTGTATTGTAAAGTTTATTCGAGTGATTTTCATGATTTTAAACTGATATTAAATATTTTTCTTATTATTATTAAATTTTAATATGGCCAGCTCAGCAAAAAAAAACAAAAAATTCATGATACTAAGTTTAACAGAGAATTTCAAACTTGGTGGACTGAGAAATATGGCATGATTAGTAAAGGTGACAAAGCGGTGTGTGTTTTATGTTCTGGAACAGTGGTATGTAGAACATCGTCTGTTAAACGGCATTTTGAAACAAATCATAAATCTGTTAGTCAAAAAAGCGAGGCAGAGCAAAAAGAATTAATTGCAAGTGCATTGAATGACAGAAATAAACAGTCAACATCTATGATTAAATTTGTTGGCAAAAATTGTAATACAAGCGCGGCAAGTTACGCGGCTGCAAATGTCATTGCTTGGCATAGTAAACCTTTTCAAGAAGGAGAGTTTTTGAAGGAAGCCTGGTTAGCATGCGCGCCCTCTCTTTTTGAAGATTTCGACAATAAAGATAAGATAATTCAGCGCATCAAATATACTCCTGTATCAAGAAATACAATAAAAGAAAGAATCTTAAAACTGGCCGAAAATATAACAGATCAACAAAAAATTGACATTAAAGATGCTTCTTTTATATCGCTATGTCTTGACGAAAGCACTGACGTCACTAAATCTGCACGTTTAGCTGTTTTTGCTCGGTATTGCGTAGAAAACGTCATTAAGGAAGAATTAATTGCAATAAAATCGTTGCTAACAACTACAAAGGGAACAGATATAAGTATGGCAGTTAAAAATTCGCTTGCTGAAAAAGAAATTGATATAAAAAAATTGTTTCTGTAACAACTGATGGTGCTCCAAGTATGGTGGGTAAAAAAAATGGTTTCATAAGTTTATTTCAAGCTGACGTAGGACATTCGATTCTTGAATTCCACTGCATCATTCACCAATAAGTCTTGTGTGCTAAGAGTGGTTTAATATCCCTTGATAATATAATGGCGGTAGTTACAAAAATAGTCAACCTCATCTCGTCACAGGCTTTAAACAAGCTTTATTGTTGTTGTTGGACGAAGTCAACTCGGTGTATAATGGCTTACTGATGTATAATAATGTTCGCTGATTGAGTCGCGGGAATGTACTTGAAAGATTTGTTGATTGCTTGAAAGAAATCAGACTGTTTTTGCAAAATGAGGGAAAAATTGAACAATACCCACAGTTATTGGACATTATGTGGCTTTCAAAATTGATGTTTTTTACAGACATATGCCAACATTTAAATACATTAAACGTAAAGCTTCAAAGGACAAACAAAACAATTATTGCCATGACAGATCTCTTCGCGCTTTTGAGGCAAAACTGCAAGTTTTCAGAAACGATATTATCACTAGAAACTACAAGTATTTTCCAAACTTGAAAAAATATATGAATGATTTAGAATATTTAGATATTCACGAGACAGCAGACAAAGAAAAACTTACTGAAGAATTTATTTCTGTAATCGATTCTTTAATCAAGGAATTTTTACGGAGATTTTCTCAGTTCAAAAAATTGTCGGAATTACTCAAGTTCATTATGTACCCTGATGTGACGTCATTTCATAAACTGAACTCTCAATTTGATTGGTTGGAAATTGAAGAATTTGAAATGCAGCTGATTGATTTCCAATCTAGTTCAATATGGATTCAAAAATTTATTGAAACAAGGAAAGAGTTGGAATTAATTGAAACTGAAAGATTGACAAGTGATTTAAGTAAAAATGCTAATAATAAAATTCTGGAAACATGGAATGCGTTACCAGACACATTTAACTGTTTGAAGAAGCTGGTTCATGCTATTTTAACCATGTTTTCATCTACCTATGCCTGCGAGTCATTATTTTCAGAGATGAATAACATTAAAAACTTTATTTTATGCGTGTAATAAAAACATACCAAAATGTACCTCTTTTGCTTACTTTATTTAATAAAAGAGTTTTGATAGTATTTATAATTATTATTTTCCAAATAATCAGAAGGTCAAAATTATTTGATGGCACGCGAATGACCCCATTAAACTTTTTTTTAAAAAAAATGGCACGTTGATGCATAAAGGTTCGCCTACCCTGCGTGACTAGGAGGTCTCATTCACATCTCTCGCACATAGCGACAAGCGTTCCAAGTGAGCAATTTTTTAGTGCCGCAGGAATTGTTTATGAGCCACATCGTAACAGCTTTTTGGGGGACAAAGCTGCCAATATGCTCTTTTTAAAATACAATTTACCATTACATAATTTTAATTTTGACTTTTTAACTTTTTTGAAGTTTCTCTAATTGTCACTATGTTTTGAATTTAATGTCAACACTTTATGTGTCACGAAGTATTAATTTACTTAATTAGAATTTGAAATATTACGGAGATTTTTAACTAAGAAGATTTAAGTTTTTTTTCCTCATTATTAAAGTGATCTATAATACTTAAATATTTTATTAAACTAAACACGAAGATTTAAATATACATACAGATATATATATCCATATATTTAGAACTATATCATTTAACGTCTGTTATAGCATAGTAGACCTTCATATACTTAAATTACTCACTAGACGGTAGATGTCACCGACATCTATTAGGTTCAATACACTGAACGAAAACTTAACCCAATTTATCTCATAAAGATATTTTAAATAATATTTTATATAAACTTCCTATAATAAATGTTTAAATATATCATAATTTTAATAAGCTTAATTTTTTGCAGCCATAGCCAACTTTGTTCTTTTTTCTGACGTCATATGGGATTTATAAGTCATTAAATAGTACATAAGAGTTTTTCAACCGTGTATAATGGGCCTATCTTTGAATGGCAGAACATGTAAATTATTTTAAAAAGACATATTTTCACTCAGGTGTCTGTAAAATAAAAATACCGTTTTAGGTTTTCTTAAAATTTCCATAAAAAATAAACAAATATAAGTACTCTTACAATATGTAATTTAAAATGAAAATAAGATAACGTTTGAATTCCTACAAAGAACTGTAAAAATAAATTTGGGTACATTACTAAGAAATATATATTTTCTCTAATAGGTTTATGACACATATCAAGGTATTTTTCCATAATGCTGAACTCGTAATATGATTTTGCTGCTGAAGCTTCAAATTAAGATGTAATTTGGCGTTTCGTTTCTCTAGAGCAAACGCAAGAGTCCTAAGGATTGTGCGATAGGTACTCTATGGGAATGAATAAAATTAATTTTTATTGTGATATTCAAACCTCTCTTCAATAAAGATGATGTTTTTAAAGTATGTTCCGTTACTCTTATGTTATGTTTATACTTACCCCGCAATAGAAGTTTCTCATCGCTCCTTGTGTGCCAGCTGAGAACAGAAACTTTTCGAAGATCGTTAGGTAGAGGTTTAGAAAATGAAGGATTTTAATGAAGATTGTGAAATCAACACGGGTTTGTACACCAATATCCGCGCACATTTCCGTGCTGATTTCACAACCGGTTGGTATTGAAATGAACAAGGAAACGTAAATACGCAGCCAGGCAACCAGAGCTCGATTTCCAAACCAGTTATTTCCATATTGCAGATTCAAAATTTCAGTTATGATTTTAACATTATGTGGTAGTGCTCCATCGTGCTGGAACCACATGTTCACTAAAGTTTGCCCTACATAATTCTTTAATTCTCAAGATATTGAAGACCAGGCAAATTATTATGAAAAATGTAAAATAGAACCTGTCCGTTTATGATTCCTAGCCAAACAATAAAACCCCACCTCAGTTGATGACGCACCTCACGGAATTTTGATCTGCTTAATACACTTTGTTGTCTCTGTTAAATACTCCGCCATTCCACAGAACCTTAAACGAAAACTGAGGATTTTCTTGGCATTTTTCTTCGAACCAATTGCAAACCAATCTTCTCCTTTCTAAGTCACCACCTCGAACTCCTTGACTAATATATTCCAAATATGGACGATACGTGTACTTTTTAAGAATTCTTTAAGCAGTCGATTAACTCACTTAGGGGAACCACGGTTTCAAAAATGTTAGAGATCAACTAAATTTATTTACCTTGAGTGAGGCCAACCCAGCTCATTGAAGGCATGGTTTTTCCCTTCTCATTTCCAGAGTAAGAAATGTAAATAAATATATTGACCTTCAATCGACCTTGAAGGTCATATTCAGGTGCGATCATTGCCCATTTCCAGAATAAAAATAATGTTTTTTCTGCTATAGATACTGAAAGTTATTAACATCATCAAGTCAAATGTGATTGCTATTTTTTGCAATTCTTATTTTCAAAATTAAATGTATGGGTTCCTGTTTAGAAAGATAACTTTTACCGTGAAATGACGTTGAAGGTCCTGGCTCAAGGTCAATATCGTCATTGTATGTCCCCCTCTGAACCCTACAACTTGTCTAAACCGGCTTTTGTAGAAATCTAATTTTAAAAAAATTGAGTGCATACGCTGTCGTCAGTCATACGTATTTGTTCAAAGCATCAAAATTTGAAAAATATATTAGCTGTTCAATTAAATGATCATATTTCTGACTCCATAGTTGTGTATTTTTGAAACATACAATGCGAGCTTGATATGATATTCTAATCGGTTAAAACAGAGCTACTCAATGATTTGCAAAACAATGAATACCAAAATATTAATAATGCGCTGATTATGCTGTTTTTAGGGTTCCGTATATACAATATACGGATACCTTTATAATATCACTCCGGATTGCTGCCTCTGTCACATCACAGCAATTTTCTCCTAAACTACTGGACGGAAGATGTTGAAATTTAGCATCAATATATAGTTTGGTGACCCGATCAAGAGTACATATCCTAAAAAAAGAAATTTTGGTTGTGGGGGTACTTTTGGGGGAAAAACTAAAAAAATTTACCGTTCCCCCCTGATCTCCGAAACAACTGAGCCTAATATTTTGAAAAAAATAGGAAATATAGAAGGTTGTCCGAACTTTACAGGAAAAATAAGGAGAAACCATTAATATTAATTTTGGGGGGCAAATTAGAGTATTAAATTTAAATTTTTTTTTTCAAGCACATAATATAATACATCAATTGAATCCCATTCCCATTCTGAGGAACATAAATATATTTTTTTCATATTTAAAAAAAATTAGTCAGAAAGATATTAACGAAAATATACCAAAATTTACCCATTCCCCCCCCTATCTCTGAAACTATAAATCGCAAGGTTTGCAAAAAATTAGAGGTATAGGGTCCGACGTGAAGTTTATTCGAAAAATAAGGAGAAACCTCTACTTGTTAATGTTGGGGGGCGAATCACAGAATTAAATGGAAAATATAAAATTAAAATTGTTGTATATCAAATGAAAGGGCTCATTATGGCGAAAACAAATATATTTTTTTCATATTTTTAAAATAAATAAATTAAAAGGTATTAACGACAATATAAAAAAATTTACTGATTCCCCCCTCCCCCTTATCTCCGAAACTATAAGTTGTACAATTTTGAAAAAAAATATTGAGGTACAGCGTCTCACCTGAATTTTACTGGAAAAATAAGGAGACCCTAATATTCATTTTGGGGGGCAAATTATAGAATTAAATAGAAAATAAAAAATTATAATTGTTTCTAACGGATCAAGTAACATATCAAATGGCTCATTATGAATATAAATAAATATAAATATATATTTTTTTAAATTTTTAAAATGAATATTTTAAAATATATTTAAAAATTACCCATTCCCCCTTTATTCCCCACACTATAAGACCTAAATTTTTTTGTTTACAGGAAAAATAGGAAGAAATCCCTGATAATAATATGGGGGGCCAAATTATAGAATTAATCGGAAAATAAAAAAAAATATTTTTTAACGCATCCTGCAATATATCAAATGAAAGGGCTTATTATGAGGAATACAAATATATATTTTTTATATTTTTAAAAC
The DNA here is from genome assembly GCA_034190945.1 of Octodonta nipae. Taxonomy (NCBI): domain Eukaryota; kingdom Metazoa; phylum Arthropoda; class Insecta; order Coleoptera; family Chrysomelidae; genus Octodonta; species Octodonta nipae. The sequence goes on along the minus strand of CM067224.1, from coordinate 66,701,587 downwards.
TAATTGTTTACGAGATGTTAACATAAAGATATAAAAAATTCTCATTTCTCCCTTTATTTCCAAAACCATAGTATCGAAAATTTTGAAAAAAATTAGGGGTACTGGGACTCACTTGAAATTTATATGAAAAATTATTAGAAAAGCCCCATAGTAATTTTAAGGACAAATTATACAATTTAATGGAAAATAAAAATTCAATTTTCAAACGTATCATGTAATATATCAGATAAAATGCTCTTTATGTGAATTACAAATATATCATATTTATAAATCATTTGTTTAAAAGATATTAACAAAAATATTAAACATGGACTTCAGAAACTACAATATTTAAATTTTGAAAAATATATTTTATTTGTATTTTTAAATAATTTGAATAACAGATTTAATAATTTATAATTTAAAACTTGATCTATTTTGCCCTTTATCTTCCAATCTATAGAGCCTCAAAATTCAGACAATAGATTATAAAAGACTTCCCTGAAAGTTTATTAGTAAAATAAAATTCTAATGTTATTTTTTAGGGGCCAAATTAGAAAATTAAATACATATGTATTCTTATAAATCAAGTCATGTGTGGAAAATGTATATTTTTATAAATTTAAAACGCTTCCTTTAAAAGATATTAAGGTAAATATAAGAAAATGCAGTCATTCGCTACTTGTCTGAAACTGGAATATTAGGATCCTGAAGGAGCTACGGAACCCTTAGTAGGCGAGTCCAACTCGCACTTGACCAAATTATTTGTTAAGGAGCTTTCTGTTTCTTAGTAGGGGCGCCTGTATAGTTTTTTTGCGTTAGACGGAGCCTTCATTTTAGATGTAAGCGAAACAGAAGACGATGACGATGATGTTGTTGTCGACGATGTTTATTTTGTAGTTGAAGTCTTCTTTTTAGTTGTAGACTTTTTGACCGAATTTTTGCTGTTCCCCCAGCCGATGGTTTCTTTGTCGTTTTAATTAATAAATGAAAATTTTTCATTTTGTAGGTGACTTCTTTTCTCTGCTCCCAGTAGCCTGGCCTGTTTTGTTAACAGAAGCTCCTGAAGAGGAGGATGCTGCCAATTTAAAAGAACCAGGTGCACCTTTCTTTTCCTTTAGTTTGAACTAAATGCTCGAAGCGACGGCTGACCTGAAATGATTGTTGATGGAAGGTTTTACTTTCTCGGAATCAATAGTTGGCAGCAATACATTTCTTATTAAATGGCATAGAGCATTTTCTTTAAGCCTTTAATGGCATTGTTGATCATTTCAGATGTCGGTGGATGGGAGAGTTCAGTCCTTGGATTCTTGAATTCTTCAAATTGTAAAAGTTTAATTTTATGGTCAATACGGTCAAGTAGCAATTGCGGTTTAATTAAATGAGTAATATTTTTTGTATTACTCCAATTGTTGTGTTTATTTCAACATTTAAGACAATATGTTAGTTCGTCTAGACAGAAAATAGTTGAAATCACTTTACAAAATATACGAATTCGACAATTTCATGGTTTGTCAGATTAAAGTTATACCTCATAAATGGGCAACGAACTCATTTCACTTTATTATTCCATCTCAAACTCAATTCCATTTTCCAGAACGAATGAAAGCAAAACGACATTCTTCTTTGATGTTATTCGTACTGTATGTTGCATGTATACCTATTTTCTCGTTGACATTACATTGTCGCATCGTCGGAAACTCATATTTCCAAACAAAAAGCCGCATATTGAAGTAAACATTTACATATTGTTTGTACAGGTCTTGCCTTTCACAATAATTTTGTAAGAGCAGTTTTCTGTTTTGATACTGAAAATATTCTGTACGTGTTTCGATGAATGGAGCAGCTTGCTCACTGCAATTCTACATGAAAACTCAAAACAAACATTATAAGATATTTTGACATTTCGTTTTGTTACACGTTTTTCATTTAATAAACAAGAAGTCTAGTAGCGCTGCAATGTTCTTTTTCTGTTATGACAGTGATCTTTTCCGCGATTTACCTGTTTTGCTTCTTTCTTTATAAGTGTATGTTGAAACTAACAGGTCGTTTCATCTGATTAGTCTAAAGTACTAAACAAAAACCAACATTATGGGTTGGATATGTGGTCAGATCAACCTAAGGCCCTAAACTACCAGACTGACAGAGATTATAAAAAGATTAACAGTTACACAATTTAAGATTTCGAAAACGAATTTAAAAAAGCAAAGACAGTTTCTAACTTTCTTAGTCTCGTTCAAAATTTACCCTTGAAAATGTCTGAAAATGTCAAATGTGAGTTTAGTGAAAGATCTTTCACTGAAAAATGTCGAAAAATCCAAAATATATATTTTAAATATTTATATTTTTGGTAATTTGCAAAATGAAGGATTTTGTCGCCAGTGAGAAGTTACAAACAATTCGGAACGCGAGGTGAGGCGCTATGTTTGTAAATATTTTAGCTCAGTTTAATAAATCTATACGGACGTCTGAGATAGACGAATTTCGACTATTAGAATCACGATACTAACTTTTCGAGATTTTTCCTGAAACTTCTGGATGTCGGCATTCATAAAATATTAGAATTAGTTCAGGAAATTCAGGTCGGGTAAATTAGGGGGCTTCCATTAATTACATGAGTTCCCAATGGGGTTAAGGAACACCAAAATCTCACCAAATCACATTTAAAGGGAGGTTGGCGGCTCTCAATAAAAATCTACTATTTAATTTAGTGAATATTTACTTGATTTATATTAGTTGTGTAATTTCCCTTTTATGATCACTATGGAATTTTTAATTTAATATTCTAATTAGAACTCAACTTTGTAATTTGGCCATCAAATTAATTATAAACTTTTGGTTAACATGTTACAATTCCCTTAGTCTTTTTTTAATGTAAAAATCTTCTTGAAAAATGGTTTATTTTCTTCTTGCAGCTCACTTAAAAAGTCATTAGATAATATGATTGTATGTCTATGATTGGATTATCAAATCAAATTTATAGGTTAAAAATATTCACTTTCAAATTAAAAAGAAAAAGAAAAATGAGTGCTCCTGCTACTGGATGTTATAAAAGAATTCTGCAGCTCTTGGAAAAGTGGCCGTTAGATAAAAATAAATCTGGAGGAAGGGATTTAGCAGAGCAACTGAAAATTTATGTAAATTCAGCATACAAGGGAAATAAATTTGAAGTAGATACTGCATTTTGGGATAGACAGTATATTTCTATGAAAATTTTGCTTAAGAATGACCACAAAAATAAATATAAAAGATCTTTGAATTCATCAGCAACTGGTTTGATAGCTGAACATTGCAATATAGCCTTATCTAATGAGTTTTTAAGTGAGCTGCAAGAAGAAAATAAACCATTTTTCAAGATTTTTACATTAAATTAATTATAATTAGGACTTTTGTTCAAATTCCGTTTCAATAGTTTTGAAATAAAGAATGGTAGATTGATCGAATTCGTTTTTGTTTTTGTTTACATATTTTTGAATTTTTTTGCTGTCTGGTCTTAAATTCTTAAAAAGTTACTATGTTTTCATGGACATAATTCAATTCCTGGATTAAAGCGTTTCTTGGGTCTCCAGATGTTCACGTTCTTGGAACTGATTACCCGATTTATTTATCTAATTTTTGTTATTTTGTTTTTCAATTTGTTCTTTTCACCATCGACTTGTTCTGTTCGATCTCCATTTTTTACCCTTATTTTGCCTGTTTATATATTTATATTTAATTTTTCTGCTATGATTATATTTAATTTTTCTTAATTTCCTCGTTAATATTACCTGTTTTCCTAATGTTTCACTTTTTTATCAATTTTAACTTCTATTTTTGTTATTCGATGTTCTAATTTTTCAAATATCTTCTCCGTTATAACATCTAAATTATTATCGGCCTTCTTGAGTTCTTTGTATTGGTTATGTTGTTTTTTTAATGTCGCGTCATTGTTAAAACGGTTAGTTTGAAGTTGATAGACAATGTAACTCGTTCATCGAAATTTCCTTGGACTTCCATCTTCTTCAAAGGTTTGATCTCACAACGTTTCAATAGCTTTGGATCTGCTATTGTCATCAGGTGAATGATGGGAAATTCAGATTACCCGTCGTATTGATACCCTTAACCGGTCATGCTTATTGGGTCCCTTAATCTCCTGTCTCGTCCAGAACTACAGGCATTTCTGGACCATTTAAACAGATTACAACCATCTATCAGATGCACAATAGAGAGGGAAGAGAGTAGGTGCTTACTATTTCTTGAAGTGAAATGACAAAAGAATAGGACCGGAATTGAAACAACAGTATATAGGAAGGCTACGCGTACAGGGTTATACATACACTACACCTCTAACCCTCCATCTACAACGAAAACTGGCATCATCAAAACATTAGTCCATAGAGACAAATCTATTTGCAGAACACCAGAGGCCATCAAAGAAGTTAAATTAAACTAAGGGAAGACGTTTTGAAGAGCGGATATCCGGAAACCATCATTAACAAGGCATTTGAACAACTGGAGAAACAACCTAGGCAGGAAGAGGAAACCACTATAGCAACCGTATTACTACTATACACCAAAGGCTTGTCTGAAAAACTGAGACGTATTGGACCCGGATATGGTATCAAAATTGTTTTCAAAAGCAACAACACCTGGAGGAGCAAAATCACAAAAACACAGCCGGATAATCCTGTAGTACCAAAAGACTGCATATACAGCATTCCATGTGAATGTGGCTATCTCTACATTGGGGAGACTAAGCGACCACTGGACACCAGCGTTAAGCAGCACTGCATAGCTACTCAAAGGGGAGAGCTAACAAAGTCTGGATTAGCTTATCAACACCACAACATCAACTGGGACCATTCAAAGGTAATTCACACGGAAGAGCACTGGTATAAAAGAAAATTCATCGAGACGGCATACATAATCTCTAATGAAATTAAACCAGCGAGCCCAGCGTCCAAATTAAAATCGTTTGGAGACCTCTTCTTGAGCCACTGCCGCTACGCATCCCCGACAACCAATAGCCAGATCCGCCTACGCTGATTGGACGCGACCCAATGAGCATGACCGGTTAATGGTATAAATACGACGGATAATCTGGATTTCCCATCATTCACCTCATAACGATAGCAGACCCAAATCTATTGAAACGTTATGAGATCATTTCAAGACGATGGAAGTCCAAGGAAACTTCGAGTAATTGCTAAACCGGGTTAGTTATTTATGTGAATTTTTAATGTAAAATAATTCTTATTTATTTCATTCATTCACTTAATCTCTGCTATATTTTGAACCTTACTTTGAATTTAATATTTACACTTGCTATATTTGAAATGAACTTTCTATTTTTTTTTTGCAAATTTTCAATTGAGCCTGTTGCCATATTATTAATTTTTGAATTGCAAATTTACATTTATTTTTTGTAAACTTTTTAACAGGAATTTTTTTATTGCTTATTTTTTTGAAGGGGTTTTGTGGGTCTGGGTACTAATACCAGTTAAACAGCTGAAACTTCACTAAATGTCTTTTATTTGAAATTCAACAAAAAATTTGTCTCTTCCCTATTTTTACAAACGGTTTATTTTTATATAAAAGGATAAAGTATACATTTTAATTTATTATTTATTAAACCTGAGTTTTCTGGAGACATGTTCTAGTTTCAAATGTAAATAATTGGTACCTATGATAACATTTAAAAACAATAATATTGAAAAAATAATTAAATTATAATGCCAAATAAAGTTTGTTAAAAATGTTTTACATATATATTTTTTCAGTTGTATCAATAACTAATAGTGCAAATATTATTAATTTTTTAAAAATTATTCAATTTGTTGCAGATCCTCGGAATGTTGTAGTCGACAATGAAGTCAGCGTTTGTGTACAAACAAGGATATTTTTCGAACGGCAGATGCTGTAGATGTTTGAACCCTAGACATGCTGCTATAACTGCCGCCATTTACACACTGGTAATATTTTTATCTCCTTTTAATATGAGCTATAAAACTGAAAAATTGCCTTTAAGAAGTACTCTTCTTTACGGCTACTTTAATACATCGTAAATTTTACGGCATTCAATTACGTTCACATAAAACTCCGAGGTAACTGCATCCAATATGCCAGGAAGCTTAACTCTTTGGCACGACCTCCACTTAATCTTGCACTAAATGTCGAATCATATAAATCTTGTCAGAGATATTGGAGAACGTGTGTATTGAAGTGAGCATTGCCAAATTTACTAGTGCCACTGTATGAGCACCATTATAGTAAATGTTATTATACGGTTAAGAATTTTATTGAATATGCTTTAAACCTGTGGTGCATAAAATATCTAGTGTGTAATTTTTAACTAATCTTTACGTAAAAAGTAAATAAGAAGGGTTGGTTAATGCTGGTCTCTCCAAGGCCGTAGCCAGAAAATTTTTTCGGGGTGGGTTTTCGGGGGGGTTGGAAAATTTTTTTGATTGGTGAGGGGCTGATTAGGACTTCAAAAGGTATATTTTTGTTAATGTATTTCAAGAAAATATAAAATTATATAAATATAAAATTTATTCTACGAAAAACATGATTAATTGGTTAAAATTGAATCTTGAAACCAAAAATTCCAAAATTTCGGGGGGTTTGAACCCCCAGATCCACCCCCCGCTGGCTACGGGCTTGGGTCTCTCTTTTTTGAAATGAAGTGAAATATTTCAAGGACTTGTCACTCATTATTAACCGACTTCCAAAAAGGAGGAGGTTATCAATTCGTCGCGTTTTTTTTTGTATGTATGTATGTTACCTGAATTCTTCTCCTGTGGAGAACCGTGTTGTATGAATATGGTCTTGTTTAATAGAGTATGTATCCGGATTGGTGAAACTACAAATTTTGGAAAAGAATTATATTGGTAAAGTGTTTAAATTTGTGAATGAACACATGTGTGCATGGAAATCGACCCATAACCCTAACATTTTAGTCGATTTTTCGATAACTCCTTATGGATGTGCATCGTTTTTTAACGTTTAATCTATTAAGGAAGATCCCTAGGTGATCTCATATACTTTTCTGCGACGTGAAACTTGCAGTTTTGCAGAAAATCGCCGAAAATTACAAAATTCTTATCAAAAATTTCATCGAAATGACATAGCGGACATTTCCTCATAAATATTTTAATTCCAACATAATAGTGCGGGAATTTTAGGCACTGGAAGTTTTAATTGCGAATTTGAAAATTTTTTATGTACATCTCAAGCATATAGGAAGTAAAGCATAGTAATTTCGGCAATCAATGAGTACCAAGTTCGTTTTGTTTGTATATCAGGCAAATACCTATTTAAATGAAATTTTTTACATTTTGCGAAGACGGTGCTTTTGGTTGTCACATTCTCCCGGCCTAATAGAAAATTCAGTGACAACAAATGTCAAATTCTAAACTGCTCTTTGGTGCGTTTATACACAAGATGTTTAGTTACAGCAAACAAAATCACAAAGTAAAGTGATAGAAGGAGTTGCAATTATATGATGATTGAAATATAGGTAAGGCCGTTTAGCCGTATATACAGGATGATTGGAATATAGGGTGGAGTGGACGTTTGATGGTATAAAAATGTTGGAAAATATGTGAAATTAAAATTATATAGGGTGATTAAAAACTGTTATATGATATGGACGTAAACAAATCATATACAGCATGGTTGAAATATATGTTGAAGTTGAATTATATTTATACAGTGTTATTAAAAAAATATATATTTTATAGCCATAAGAAGTTGCATAAAGTGCGGAGAGGAATTAATGTTACACAGGGCGATAATATAAAATGTTAAAAATTAAATAATTTATGGGGTAGCCCACAAGGAGTTATATACTATGGTTGAAATATCGGACGTATTTGAGTCCTTAAATATGGGCTGGATTCAGCCCTATGTACAGGATGGTTGGTACATAGGGTGGAGTGGAATTATCTATAGTTATACAGAGTTGTCAAAAAAAGTTGAAAAAAGGTTACATGGAGTGGTGCATAAGGCATAAATATATTTTGGCCTTATTAAGTCAACGCGTACTAGTACAATGAAAATTTAAATGAAAATGTATCATTGTATAATGTTGAGGCTTTCGATGTTACCTGGTCCTGTCTATTAAGGTTATACATACAAAATAAAAAATGAAGAATGAAAACTACCTGAGTTCAAAAAAACTAAAAAGTTGAAAATAAAACATTTTTAAAAATTGATTCAGCAATAAGTAACTAATACGTTAGGAACAAATAAAAATAAACTTTCAAGTACCCATAAATACCGCATCAAAATTTCAGTGAAGATTTTAGATTGCTGAAAAACGGCTTTATTTAAAATTGACATGAAGGCTTAAAATAAGACATTTTAAAAAAAAAATATAACCGACTTCCACCTATAACTAAAAACCTAAAAATAATATAACAAAATACAACTCTAGCAAATAAATAACACATTCAATGTGGTTAGGTTCCTACCGAGGAAGTAAAAAATGTAAACATTAAAAGGTGCTCACTCTGAACAAATTAATTACCTACCAATCTAGTATATTTTTGAAGTCGCTGCCAAGCGACAATAAATTTTGATGAAGTAGTAGATAAGTACGCAATAAAGGATTTTAGATTTGCTTGGCACCGACTTCAAAAATATATTAGACTGGTAGGTAATTAATTTGTACAGAATGAGCACCTTTAAATGTTTACATTTTTTTACTTCCTGGGTAGGTACCTAACAACTTTGAATGTGTTATTTATTTGCTAGAGTTGTATTTTGTTATAATTATTTTTAGCTTTTTAGTTATGGGTGGAAGTCGGTTATATATATATATATATATATATATATATATATATATATATTTTAAAATGCTTTAAGATGCACATGCACGAAACTATCGTACCTTATAACTTCAGGCACCTTGGGACGGACTTACCCTACATCATGCATTCTATTACTCCCTTATCTATTTGTTTTACCTTCCCTCCTATCTTCCTTCCCTCTAGGCAGTACACACATCTATCATCTCTCTTTTCATTCTATACAGAAAAACCCGAATCTTTCGTGTCCTGTCAGAAATTGAGTTATTGGGTTAGGTGATAATTAAATAAAGTAGTGGAAAAAAATTAAAGCATAAAAAAATTCCTGATTTTTTGACGTTTTTCAAGTGCCTGTATTTCGCTTGAAAATGGTCATACTTGAATTGTAAAAAAGCATTTTAAAGCTGAAAATTTCTAGTTTTGAGATCTTATGATGAACATTTTTTTCAAGCCACGTGTACCGCTCAGTCCTAACGAAAACCTAAAGATTTTTTTTTACAAAATTTTTTTCGTTTTTTTTTTGTCTACGAACTTGAAATTTTTTAACTCACATTCAGCTTTAATTTGTTTTTTTGAAAAGTTCAATACGCCCCTTCTTGCCCAGATATCGAACATTGAATGGAAAAGGATCTTTTTGTCTTTAACCATCAATCTCTCAGCAACAGCTGATCGCACAAGAAAATTAAGGAAGGTTTTGAAATCTTAAATAAACCTCCCACAAAAATCAACTGGATTTTTTTTAAATTTTCTTTTCATTAATTCGAAAAATCAAGAAAAAAGGACTTTTGATGACTTTTGGGATCATAGGGCGCTAAATTGGAAATATCGAGAAAACCAGTAATGTTAATTGTGCCTTGTACAGTTCAATATGCCCACAAAGATCCCACAAAGTTTCGTTTCAATCCATCCAGCCGTTTATTTGTTTTCTTCGATCGACTTTTGGAAAAAAATTAAAGGATCACGATTTTGACTTAAAAATGATCATAACCTTTAAAAAAATGCAAAAATATACATTTTTTTAAATAAAAAAAATAATTAAAAATTTTGGAAATCTTTTTTTAATGACAAAGAAACATACTCAATATCCTGAATAAGTTAATGTTTGGGCAGCAATTGTTGGAAATCATATCGTAGGTCCCTTTTTCATTGATGGCAACATGAATAGAGATAAATATTTAGAATTGCTCCAAAATGTCGTGCCAACATTGGCAAACTTATATCCTGATCTAGTAAACTCACAAGTTCCTGCCAATACAATATTCTTTCAAGATGGAGAACCGCCCCATTACGAAATCAATGTCCGGCAGTATCTGAACTATTTTTTTCCAAATCGGTGGATTGAGAGACGCGGATCGATAGAATGGCCAGCGCAATCTCGTGACTTGACGCCATTGGACTACTTTTTGTGGGGATATGTCAAAAGTATACAAAACTAAACCTATCAATTTAGATGATCTAAAAGACAAATCACACTTGCGATTACATCAAGCCTGCGATATTAAGTAACGTTAGAAGACATTTCTATACCAGATTAGCATGTTGCCAAGATGTTAAGAAATAATCAGTATTACTTATTAGGTTTTTAGTGTAATGTAAGGAATTCGTAAAATAAGTAATTTTCTTTTTTAATGTTAATTTTTGTAATAACTCTGAAAACTCTTAATATTTCCGAAACAGTTGAAGATAGGTGTAGGACATTGTATATGAAGTATGTCTAGAATTTTCTGGAGAATCAAAAAAATAAATAATATACTGGGGCTTGCATTTAAAAGAAGAAATTTGGTATTTGCCACTGTTACATGACACCCTTGTGCATTTAAAAATACAAATCGACGTGTCCAAGCGTTTTTCCCAACACTCCTTACTTTATTCGTTATCGAATTTATTCCATTTGGCTGTTCCAAATTGTATATAAACCAGAAAAAAGTTTGTAGTGTATAGTTACTTTTTCACTAGACTTCATTGAAAACTCAAAGTCATTGAATCCATTTTAATTGTGGTCTTACTTTCAGACCTTATTATCATAAAAAAACGCAAACTAGAATCAAAAACATTCTTCAAAACATGTTAATCTCCACCCCAGGGTTGTATACTATAAACCATAATACCTCCATAACATAACCATCCAATAAATGATAAAATATAAGATTGGAAGTATAACACGATACGATTATTCCAAGCCAAAAATAACCAAACAATAAAAATATCTCAGTCGATAAAAATCGGTTTAACTGTAAAATTAGCCCGAAGAATAAGTAGCTATTACAGGAGACAAATAAATACAGCCCTACGAAAAACTATCTACAGGGTAAAATACACAAAACATAAATCCATCAAAACAATATGGCCCACCAGAAAACCCTGAAATATTACATTTCTTCAGTACAATTTTACTTCAAAATGGAGATCCAACTCACCTTCTAAAAAGGGTTATAAGTGAAATCTCACAAATCTCAGCCCAGCGTTATAAGCAAATTATAAACCCCTAACAAACGGCTCGACATACTTATTCAACACTACTGAATTAAGAAGGATGCAATTATCTTGTTTCGATGCAAAATTGAAATTTTTCTTCTCATTCATATGTCAGAGATCTTAGCGTTTATGTGTTTTTTGTTTACAAGGGTGCGCATTACGTGAACATAAGCTGCTTCAGTTTTTAAAAGCTACAATGTTTTTCTTTGTAAATGCCTTAACATCTTGGTCCTTGGTCGGTAATAATCAAAATCTGTTACTACGAATTATCTTATGCTGACGTTAGATAACCAGAGAAAATCAGTAAAACAAATATATTGAAATTTTTACAACCTAATGCCTACATTAAAATCTAATAAGAAATTAATGCTTAGTAACATTCTGAAACAAAAAAAAAACGAAAACAAGACTTGACGTAAAATATCAACTCTGGAATGGCATTTCTCTGAACATCTCTTCAGCTTAAAGGTAGTATTGTCAAGTTATATTTACATTAAACCACGATAATAGAGCACGGCAGGAGAATTCAAACACCAGAAACTGGATTGTGTGTCAAGTGCTTATTTGCATTTCATGTAACGTAGAGCTAGTTTTACAGGAGACAAAAAAATACTGCATTACATATACGGCATGGAAATTGCCATACATATTGCACTAGTTTAAATTAAACGCCAAGTAGATGTAAATGAGAACATGAAATTAAAATTAAACAAATACGTGAAATAATTACGCCTTTTTTCGCCACAGGAGACATTTCTTTGAGTTAAAGTATATCTATATACTATTATAAAATTGTAGTTGTCTGTTTGTTTGTTTGTTTGTTTGTTTGTTACCTTATCACGTAAGAACTACTGAACTGATTTTGATGAATCTTTTTTATTGCGAAGCCTATAGTGTGACTTAAAATCTGGTAGACATTTTATATTCCTAAATTGACAGAAACGGTACCGTAAAACGGGGCTACTTGATAAACTTTTTCACCTTTTAGATCCTACCTCGTTGCAACAAAGCTACGTTCAGGGAAACAAAAATTATTTTAGATTACTTTGGGGTAAGGGCTATCAGGTGTAACACTCAAAAAATGTAACCCTTGCCATACTGGAGAAAAAAAAATTTAAACACATTTTTTCAAGTAGCCCCGTGATGGGGATAAATGATATTTGTTTGAAAACTGCATTAAAAATACTCACAATTGAGGCTACTTGAAACATGGAACATCAAGAAATCAATCAGTTTTTACAAACTAAGTGAAAACTTTTAGGGAAAATAAAGAAAAAAAAACTTGAAACACAAAATATTAAAAAATCAATTATTTTTCACAAAATCAGTGAAAACTCTCAAGTTAAATAAAGAAAAACAACTAGGTAAAACGATTCTAAATTAAGTCTTTAAATTTGATTGGTCCGCTTCTCAAAACTTCGTATTCGAGAGCCGTTTCTTTATTTCCTTTTTTTCGACGATACCGATGTCTTCAGCCATTGGAAAAATGTAAGCACCTTTAATCTTGTCGCTCATTCTTAAGAAACTCCAAAGGTAAGTGTCGTTTTCTTCGCAGTTTATAATTTTTGCGGCATATTGTTTATTCGTCCCAGTTTGAGTTTTCATTTCGACGTAAATGTAATCACCTGGATTGAAACCTTTCATTTCGGCAGAAATCTCTGCAATAATCATAGAGTTGTCTATTTCTTCCAAATCAGAAAATGTTTCAGGTTCTAAATCCATATAGCTGTCAACAGTAATTTTTTCTTCAGTAATGTCGCTCTCAGAAGAAGACGCTGGTAAATAAGTTGCCTTTCTTTTTTTCTTCTTTTTGATCTCTGACCCGGACGGTATATGGACGGCAAGGTCTATTTGGGAAACATTGTTATCTGCGACAAGAAGGCCTTTTTGGTTAATAATTTTACCTGCGACAGCGAGGTCTTCTTGTGTAATACTCTTACCAGCTTCCACCAACAATTTTTTTTTCTACCAACAGAAGTTGCGGTTTTAAACCTAGATTGTTCGAAAACTGTCTTTAGTGAATCGACAATTTCTGTGGCTTGTTGTAAATACTGTTGGTCTGTTTTAGGCAACCTATTTAATACTTTGTACCTATCTAATGGCCATATACCAGTAGCTTCAAATCCTGACTTGATATTGTGTTCATTAGTGGTTGAAACTTTGGTTAGTGCTTGCTTTAAGAGGCGGGGGAAAACTTCTTTTCTGATGGTTCCCTTGTTATGTTTTTTCCACTCTTGTAGAATCTTCTTCCACGCTGCCTTTATTGGTCTAAAAACGCTTACATCCAGTGGCTGTGTCAGTTGAGTACTATTAGGCGGTAGAAGAATGAAGCGAATATTATTCTTGTCACATGTTGTAATAACAGCAGACGACAGATGGCTAGCCAGGTTATCGCCAATAAGAACTTTAGGGCCAGGTGGTAAAGTTTGGAAATATGGAAATACTATTCTGTCGAACCAGTCTTCGAAAATACTGGCATCGAACCATCCAGATCGTGAGCGATTATATCTGGCATGAGAAGGTCCGTTTTCTGTCCAAGTATTCCATATGTGATCAGCTTTGTATACAATGTAGACAGGAGCCGAACACGAAAACATCACTGAAGTTGCTGCCTTTGACGTGTCCATAACCTTCTCAGCTCTTTTAGAACAACTACTTTTACACGGCCAGGATGGTCCGTAAAATTGGTCTCGTCGTAGTTGACGATTGCCTCTGGCAAAACATCCTTCATGCTCTCTGTTAAATGGTCAAAATATTTATTAATTACTTCCGGAGAAACTGCAGCCCTACTCTCTTTAATGGATTGCGACAGTCGTTTGGAAAGTTGATCTTTGTGTCGAAGTAAAAATTTTTGTAGCCAGGTTTCGCCTGGTCGGTTGTTCCGGAATTGCTTCACTTGTTTTCCCATTCGGTCAAGATAAGTTTTTACGGTTTAATGTCATCTGAATCGCAGGGATAACCCCAGTCTGCGGCGATACTTATCACATGAGCCAGATGATTTTCTTCTTCAGCTGATAAGGCCGGTTGGGCCCCAACCGATTTTGTGTGCAAGCTCTTAACTTTTCGATATAAAGTTATGTAGGGAATCTCGAATTGTTCACTCAAATCTCTTTAGTTTCCACCCTCCCTATATAATTGTAACGCACACTGTAGTGTGTGTGTGGTTCATTGTAGTCTCGATATTTTCGACTTCCTGGCTTTCTTTTGTAAAACCGCACCATTTTCAAGTAGCCCCTGAAAAGACGATGAAAAATAAAATGATACACCACTGGCTAGTGAAAAACGAATAAAATTTTTTGAGGTTAGGGTGTCAAAGGAAATACTCATTTCTTTGTAAAAAAAATGTTGCTGTGTAATATTACTCATATGTGTCTTTGTGTAATAGGAAGTATATAGGTATATAAAAAATACATAAAACTTTTTTTTAACACTACACAATCACTAGTAACCAGCACAACAAACTTCCCGCGTATCATACAATCTATCAACTAATAGGTGTAGATACGGTCCCCTCACATACACACTTCATATTTCACACCACCTGCCAGTAGCACGTGACTTAAACAGTGGCGGCTGAAATTATCAAGTTACCTCGCAGTTTTACGGTAGATATAGCGAAAAAACTTCGACCATGTTTGGTAAAAGAAGTACTCAATTGATTCCACCGCACGCACAACATATTAGATACTGGCATCAGCTTAGCTTTTATTCAAAATTCGGAATGTGCCAATGTAATATGTTTAAATTTTAAAAAATCAACTGATATAAGCTTAAATGTAATTATACCCCTGTTCTGTATATAGGAAACTTAGTGCCGAGTAAAATTACATAGATTTAAAAAATCTAAAAAATAGTTATATTGGGTGTCCTATAAGCAGCTGCATATATACAATGTGGTTGAAATAAAGGGGAGTGGAATGAGTTATATAGGGTGGTACAAAAAAGTTAAAATGGGTGCGCCATAAATAGTTGCATATACCAAGTGGTTGAAATTTATAAAGTTTGGATAAAAAAATCTTAGAAAAAAATGTCTTATGTAAGCAATAAGGTTCTTTGAATTATGTTCAGAAGATATTATAGTTATGAAATGGGTTGAAGAAATGTTACAAGCAGTTGCTTATAGAGGGTTGTTAAAATATAAGATGGAGTCGAATATAGTTTATGGTGTGATTAAAAACTTGTTTTATATCCACATGTATTTGCATATATAGGATGGCTGAAATATATAGCGGAGTATAATTACAGCTATACAGGTGGGTTTGAAAAATATTATAATGAATTGTTATGATCTACAAGCTGTTCCATTTATCGGATGGTTGAAATATAGTGCGGAGTAGGCTTCTAAGGATACAGGCTGGTACAAAAATGTTATATTGTGTGGCAAATAAGTGGTTGCATATAAAAGGTTATTGAAATATAGGGTGGTGTAGTTTTATAATTATACAGGGTGGATAACAAATGCTAGAAAAATGTTGTTATAAGCAGTTGCGTATAGGGAGTACCTGAAATGTGGGGCGAGGTAAAATTATAGTTATATAGTGATTCAAACAAGGTTAGAAAAAGTTGCAAATGAAGGAAGGTTTAAATGAAGTGTGGAGAGAAATTATACGTTATAAAGTTGTTGAAAAAATATGAGGAATAATTGTGAAATGGCGTATTTCATAATAAGTTGCAGAGATAGGATAGGATAAGGGTGAAGAAGTGTTATGGTTAATTATTTAAAAATGTTATATTGGTTGACCAATAAGCAGTAGCGTATACATGGTAGTTGTAATACATACAAGGTGATTCAAAAAAATGCCCATTAACCAGTTGCAGTTTTGGTGAAATATATTTGGCATTGGTGGATTTATAGTTATACAGGGTGGTACAAAATTGTTATACTGAGTGGCCGATAAGTAGTTGCACATACAAGGTAGTTGAAATAGCGGGTGGATTTATAGTTAAACAGGTTGGATATATTTTTTGTAGGATAGAACATGAACTCTTGCAGATATGCAATATCTGAAACATGGATCGAAGTAAAATTATAGTTCATACAGTGTGATTAGAAGAATGTTAGAAACAGTTGCATATAAGGGGTGGTTGAAATAATACGGTGGAGACTGAATATACTATCAAGTGTGGTTAAAAAATAGATATGTAGCGTAGTCCAGAAGCAGTTGCACATACAGGGTGATTGAAATATTTTGTAGAGTAAAATTATGGTTATACATGATGGTTTAAAAATAAGTTATAATGTTTGACAAATTGGCAGCGGTGTATACAGGATGGTTTTAATGTAGTTGGAAGTAGAGTTAGTTATACAAGGCAGTTAAAAAAAAAGTTGAATAAAATTGTTATATAGGATGGCCAATAAGCAGTTGCAGTTTGGGTGAGTTTTTAAATAAAAGTTTAGTGTTAGGGTGCAAAACTGTGTTTTTGCATTTGTGACACACCAAGGGTTCCACAGGTGTTTCCAATAGGGTGGATCAAAAAAAAAAGTTACAAAAAAATTGTTATATGAACAGTTGCATTCTACTATATGGAATATCTGATATATAGGGAGAACCAAGTTTATAGTTTTAGGGTGTGTTTCACATAATGTTAGAAAAAAGTGCATATAAAGGGTGATTAAAATATAGGGTAAAGAAAAAATGTACGTTAAAAGGTAGACCATAAGCAGTTGTACAGCTGAAATTTCGGGTAGATAAGAGTTATAGTCAGGTGTTCAAAAGGTTATATTAGGTGACAAATAAACAACAGCATATACAGGATAGTTGCAATATTGGGTGAAATAGACTTACGTTATTAAAAAAAATGTTGAATAAAACAGTTATATAGGGTGACCCATAAGTACTTGCAGGTAGGTTGGGTGAAATATATTCGGGATTGGTGGACACTTTGTACGCGGGTGAAACCGCGGGTAACGGCTAGTATATAATAAATTAAGTTCTGGATAGATTGTTTCGCTTTATAGGGTTATTCTCGTTCAGTAAGGGACTTTAACTTCTTATATATCCACAAATGTGTTTATTAAATGTTGTATCAAAATTCGTAAGTTAATTACAAATCCCCTATATAAAAAAATAGACCTTAACCTGTTTTATATTTTATTAAAAGGTGATTGACCAGAAATAATAGAATTTACTATTCAGTTTGATATATGTCAAGGAAAATCTTAACAGCTTCAGTATGCTCAGTGATACAAATAATGATTCAATAAGAAATAAATACAATTTATGTCCTTCATATAATAGACTGAAAAGATCATTGGATCATTGGCCTTTAACAGCAAGGCAGCTAACAAAATTTAAGTCCGTAATGAAAAATTATCTCAAAAGTAAAGCATTTTATAATTTTCATGACTATTTTGATAATAATTTCGGAGACTTGGTGGCTGAGATGTAGTACTGTCTAATGACTAGTATATTTATTTTTTACTTCTGTGTGTTCTTAGACATTGTTTTCTATTTAAACGTATTGCATTATATAATTCACCAATTAATTTATTTATTTATTTCCTTGCTAGTACCTAGTAACCGATTTTACCTTAACTACAGCAAAAATAAAGGTACAGATTAAACTATAACCAAAAAATAGGATCAACAATAGTTTAGCTATTTAAAGTATAACATTTAGAAAGGTGTTGATGACGCATAAAGATTGAAGATATTATTTACTTATTTATTTATTTACGGGCCTTGCACCAAATTAACACAAATTAACAGTAGTATATATAACAAAATTCGAAAGACATTTCACTTACATGTTACACAAGGCAGTGGCGGATCCAAACAAGGGGCGCGGGGGGCGCGCGCCCCTCCCTGACGCTTTGTAAAAATGGAAAAAATAATAATAGTACACACTACCTGAAATGGAAAGAGAAGCCCCTTCATGGAAGACATATAAATGATTTCAACCAAGATTATGTCGACAGTGCAGCGTCGAACTACTGGTTGATCTCTGTTCATATGTTTCCTGAAACGTAGGCTTTATATTGGCAATCCAAGATCAAGTAATTCCAACTAAGAACTACCTAAAGTACATCGGTGAAGACCCTTCTATTAACAACGACAGATGCAGGTACGGTTGCCAAACATCTGAATCGATCCAGCATCACAGGAGGTTGTCAAGCGTTCGTTGCAACTGAATACAGAGAACGACACGATGCTGTGGCAAAAATACTTCACCAGGAACTAGCACTGAAACTTGAATTATCACAGTCGGTAAGATTGCCATACTATAAATACAAAACAGAATCTGTTTTAGAAAATAACAACTACAAGCTGTACTGGGATCGCACGATACTGACCGATCGAACTGTTGCTCACAATAGACCAGATATAGTTTTGGTAGATAAAGTCTCTCGGAAAACAACTGTAATTGACAATTCCTAACAACAATAATATAAATATCAAGCAGGCTGAGAAAATAACCAAATATAGAGATTTGGAATTTCAAATAAAACTCAGTGGAACATGAACAACACACGAACACACGAACTGTACCAATTGTTATCTTGTGATGTCAAAAACGTCTGTTAATTGCCGACGATGGAATGGCTAACCTACCACCTTATTACGGCTCATGTGGTAAACGTTGACACACCAGGGTGCACGGCAGCTTCAGTCTAGACGGGAGTGGGTTAACAAACAAGGGCCAAGCCAACTGTATGTTAACTTTCCAATATAAAGATGTTCTGGGCGCCAGGTAGATTCTCTGCCTCTTTACCCCAGCTAACCGCCTAAGATAACCTACCAATCCTCCGCGGCTACAAGAAATCTATAGATAAGGGCTCCATGGCTAATAACACCTCAGTATATTGTCAGTTACGTCACAACAAACCTACTTCAATAAAACTCTTCATAAAACAGTAAATAATTTAATGAACTGTAAATTATTTCAATACAATACTGCAACAATATGAAACACAAGTCGACCTGTAGCCAACTTCATGTACCTACATACACATATCTATAGTTCAACCAAGAATCAACATTACATACCTGATACACTAAGTCCAAATTATTACCAAAATCACAAATGTAATAATCAATTACCAAAATCAACAAGTGTAATAATCAATTAATGATCAAGTGAACCTAGATAAAATAAACAGATGTTATCAAAAGCATTAATCAAAATACTCAAATGTTGTTGTGATCCGTAAACATGCACAATATATCTAAAACCAGAAATGAGTTACTTAAATACACAATATTCAAAATAATATCAAAGTCAATAATGACATCTAAACTGTAAATAATTCAAAAATGATATCAAACTCAATAACTGTACTGTTATTCTGAAATCTAAAGCCAAAAACATTCAGTTACTGACAAAAGTGTTTAATTACATTTAAACTTCAAGAAAACTCAATAATGATTTCATAAATCTAGAAACAAATATTATCTTTAAAACATCCAAAATAATTCAATTAACAAGTCAACGTTTCGAGCTCTCACGACGCTTTCACAAAATACCAAACATTCTCAATATCCAATAAATCAGTAATCATGAAATGATATTCAAAATTTAACACCACAGGAAATGCATAAAAATCAAATTTATATGATCAAATTAACGGTCAAAGTTTGACAAAATAATCAGGTTCTTTAGAAAATTCAATAAGTTCAAAATGTTATTCAGATAAATCAATTCTCTTTAATGTGAAAAGCAAGTTATGAGCAAAACAAATACACTGAAACAAATTACAAAGGTACCTTGTTCAAAGGCGATAACACAACACTCAGCTGTCCTCGGTAGAATCGAAACAAACATACGTCGTCGTTGCTATACGGCAACCAGCGAAGATTTCCTGTTCCCAATAAACCAAAATGGAACTCGATTACAAGACTTGCCAAAACTTCGACAAACTAAGTGAAGTTGTTAGCCCCATACACTGAAGAAAACAAGGTCTTGGATGGGCTAAAGTTCTTACATACGATGTTCAGATGGTGGTTGACCAGTTAGTCGTCCAGGAAGGCCAACGAGAGTACATGCAAATATTCAGCAATCAAATCCTCACAAATGAGAACGTGTTTCCACTAATTTCCAAAATATCACCAAACTGCCAATGGTACACACTAGATTATAGATTAATAAACTGAAAGAGTTAGTTACATAATCGTAAACAGTAGGCAGAAAAGCAATAACTTGTTAAACTGAAGGATTAATGCCCAAGTAATAACCCTTGGTAACACATCTTATTATCACAACTTTCATTTTGCTCCCCTCCCTCAGGACATTTCTAGATCCGGCCCTGATACAAGTACAAATTAGTAAAATTAGATAAAAAATATATAAAACTAGCGGACCCGGCGAATTTCGTACCGGCTAACAGTCAATGAATGGGGTGTTAACTTTTAGCTGAACTAAATCTAGGATTTTATTAATAAATTAATACAAACATTGTTTTAAGTTCAATAGTTTTTTACCGACAGACTTTTTGTCCTGTCTTTAATTCTAAAATATCAAACTTTTTTGAATAAGCTGTAACAGTCTGGAAAAGATTTATAGTACCAAAATTTAGATAAAAAAGGGAATGTATTTCCAAAAAGGATAACACAAGTGAAAAAAATATTATAAAATCACTTGATTTTCATAATAAACCTAACCTAACCTACACAAATAAATTTGTAAGTTGGGTGGTTGTTAATCAACGCTCCTGTAAATTAATTTTATTATTTTCCTTTTTTTATTCAATATTTCCAAAAAGGAATAAAACAATTGAATTTTTTTAATGTAATCAATTGATTTCAAAATAAACCTAACCTAACCTAACATATACTAATAAATCTGTAAGTTGGGTGGTTGTTAATCAACGCCAGTGTAAATTTCATAGAAAATTATATAAAATACTCACTTTAATTCCGCAATATATTTGCAATATGTATAGATTTTTATGCAAATTCTTCAAAACTCTTCAAACACTAATTATATCTTATCGTAATATTTCAATTAGCACACGACTTTTTGTATTACAATAATAACAAGTTACAAAATAATTTCCTGAATTTGATCTCGCTGGCTCGTATGGTTGAGGATTCAACGTTGAAACGATCAACTCACATTCGATTCCCCCAGAGAGGTAGAATTTTTTCAGATAATTCTCACCGCTATCGGTTGATGGCATTGGCCGCCATGTTTTTATTAGTGACGTCATACTGCCGCCATAATGATAGTAGTCCACCGCGAACTCCATGGCGTACGTCAGCTAGATCGCTGATATTTGAAATTCGCGCCAATATGATTACGTCACACGTCACGTGCCGCTGGCCAATAGCCTGCCAGCAAAAGGGTGTGGTCACCTGGCGGCATACATCAAAGAATGCCGCTTTTCCCACGGCCTTGAATATTTTCCCATGACCAAGTGAGGTCATAACTGCTCGCAGAATACAGTGTTTCCGTTCACATTTTTTGTTTATATCAAGTTCATAAAATATTTAAAATCTTAAGAGAGCCATAAAAACTTGTTGAAATTCATCATTTTCCGTATCTTTGTATAGATCCCAAGACATTCTGTATTCTGTTTAAATAAGGCACATAAAACAATAAAATCCTAACATTTTCTTAATTAAGGCATTAAAATTCATTCATCAACACAACTGTCACAGATTAAGGTTAGTTATTCGAAATTTGTATATTTTGTAAGGCAAAACTTGTAAACGCGTTTACATCAAGTACTAAATGCGAGGCAAATCTTTTGACGGTCGTCTGCTCAGATCGCGTGCGTTGGATGTTGAATAAATCCTGCGTGCGTTAAAATGTCTACATTGACTCAAATTATCTCTCTCACACACAAATTTACGTTGTATTTGCCACTCGGCGCAAATTTTTGTAGATCTGGACCCGCTTTTAGGCGTCGATATTGAACTTCATTTATGCCCCTTCGACGTCCGGTGCCTACTTTTCTCCGCTTATCAAACCACTCTTCACATCATCTCATAACAGTAGTTGGTTTTCTATTCGTGCGGTTAGTGATTTTTCGAAAGGAAAAACCGTCCTCTCGGGAAACCAATAATTCGACATCTTTCAAATTAACTTAGCTGGCGATACATTCGGCATACACGTACTCTAGGCATTTTAACATTATTAAATATTTTGGATAACATCAAACAGTTTGGTTTTTGGGAAATTAAAAAAGAAAACAAAATACTTGTTTTCTGAATGATACTTGTGGCATATTTTTCAATTTCTAAGTACTTCTTGGGAAATAACACCACAGTTCAAAGAAAATTGCTGTATATTCCAAACGTTTCGGGGTCTAGTATTGTCAAATATTTTAATTTACATCTCAGAATTGTGCCCCCTTTTTTATCCGTAGTTTCTTAACCATTGACAACAGGGTCTGATCTAGACCCCGAAACGTTTGGAATATACAGCAATTTCTTTGAACTGTGGTGTTATTTCTCAAGAAGCACTTAGAAATTAAAAAAACAAAATACGTCTACAATATTAGTTATTAAAAAAGTTTACATGAAAAACATTGACCAAACTTTACTAAATTTTAATCATTTACTCCTTACTATAGCACCTATGTTTTACCAAAATAAAATTAAATTTAACCATCTCCTTCTGGGTGTTGCGATTTCTTTCAAAGTGACTTATACAGGGTGAGTGTTTTTTGATGATCAGTATGGGGATCTCGGAAAC
Organism: Octodonta nipae; assembly: GCA_034190945.1. Classification (NCBI taxonomy): domain Eukaryota; kingdom Metazoa; phylum Arthropoda; class Insecta; order Coleoptera; family Chrysomelidae; genus Octodonta; species Octodonta nipae. Next base: position 66,678,707 of record CM067224.1, on the reverse strand, counting down.
TAGCGGAGATAGAGCAATGGTTAAATTAGGAAAGATTTGCAGTTTTACTTTTTAATGACACTTTCGGATTTTTGTAAAAAGTCATGGCTTACTAGATATTTTGAAAAAACGAAATTCTGTGGATTTAGTCAAATCCCTCTAGCTCCTTTGTTTTTGATTTTATAAAAAAAGTGTAAATATCAAAATTGAAGGGAATTGTATCCCGAATATGATTATGACAATCATATTCGGGATACATGACAGCTCTCGTTTTCGAGATATGACACAAACTTATCTTATTTTTGAATGGAAACCATAGTTGGCTATGACCTCAAATAATCGGACATTTTTAGAGCTTTTCAACGATATAATACTCGATATAGTTATTCATAAAAATAACGGAATTATGGATGTTTTCCTCTCTTATTTTCACTTTTAACGTAGGTAGCCATGAAAAAGATTGTTTTCACTTTTGACATTTCCTCATTTGAGAGTAATTCCATTAGTAGTGCTGAACTGATAGACAGTTTTCGTGATAAAATGGAATATGCTAACGAAGAAAAACTGAATATGGTGGAATGTTATATCATATGCCATAAAAATTCAGTTTGTGCAGCTGAGGAATACTTTCATTGATATTTTAATCGTCGTCAACCTGCTCTATGTACATTTAAGAGGCTCTACGATAGTTTACGCAGATATGGATCTTTTACTAAACCACCAAAGGAACGTAATCAAATTAACGAAGCAGCACAAATAAATGTTTTGGCAATGGTAAATCAAAATGCATCTACATCAACTCGTGAGATTGCGGCATAAGCTGGCACATCTCTACGAACTGTAGTTAAGGTACTGAAAGCGCACAAGTTCCAACCGTACAAACTTTCGGTTTCTCAAACTTTGCATTCTGGTTACGAACATCGACGTATTTTCTTTTGTACTTGGTTTAGAGACATGTAACTTGACAATCCACAGTTTCCATTAAAAGTTTTATGGTCAAACGAAACTAGATTTACTAACTGCGGTATGTTCAATAGACCCAATGAGGTTATCTGAGCTAAAAAAAACATTTCCAAGTAGAACAAAGAGGACCCCAGATAAAATTTGGTTTTAATGTTTGGTGTGGTATTATAGGGTCTACTAATCTGGGGCCTTTTATCTATGACGAATCACTTACTGGGGAGCGCTAATTGCATTTCTTGCAATACACTTTTCAAGACATGTTGCATAATTTGAATTTGAGAACTCGTTTAGAAATTGAGTGGTTCTAACATGATGGAGCACCTGCTCATAACTCGTTATTAGTAAGAAACACTTAGATATTATCTAATCTAATCTAATAATCTATTCTAAGACAACACTTAGATATTATCTAAGTGTTGTCTTACTAATAACGAGTTATGAGCAGGTGCCCCATTATGTTGGAACTACTCAATTTCTAACTGAAAATGGCCTACGCGAATGGCCACCCCGGTCTCTCGATTTGGCAGTTATAGACTTCTATTTATGGTGTGCGCTAAAAAACAAATTATATAAAAGATAGTATGAGACAGTTGGTGACCTATGCGAGGCGGTATTACAAGCAATTGAATAAATTGATAGGCGGTTTTTGAGGAAAGCGGTAATCTCAATCTTAAAAAGATGCAATTTTTCTCTAAATAACAATGGTGGACTTTTCGAACATAAATTGTAACCATTATTATGTACTTTAATTTCTTAAGTTTTTAGTAAGTACCTACTTATTTAGTTTTTTCGTTATATCTGATATACCTAATAAAAAAATGTCTCAATGTTTTTTGGAATAGTTATTAATAAATCAATCTATTTCATGGCTAACTAGGTTAAAAGTGAAAATAAGAGAGAAAAGCATCCATAAATCCGTTATTGTAATGAATAACTATATCACGTATTATATCGTTGAAAAGCTCTAAAAATGTCCGATTTTTTGAGGTCATAGCCAACTATGGTTTCCATTCAAAAAAAGATAAGTGTGTGTCATATCTCGAGAACGAGAGCTGTCACGAAAACGAGGACATGGCAATCATATTCGGGATACAATTCCCTTCAATTTTGATATTTACACTTTTATATAAAATCAAAAACAAAGGAGCTAGAGGGATTTGACTATATCGACAGAATTTGTTTTTTTCAAAATATTTAGTAACCCATGACTTTTGACAAAAATCCGAAAGTGTCATTAAATTGGGCCAGTAAAACTGCAAATCTTTCCCAATTTAACCTTTGCTCTATCTCCGCTAGTTTCCGAGATCCCCATAATGATCATCAAAAAAGAAAACTCACCCTGTATAAGTCAAATGTTTACAATACATTTCCAACAAAAGGTCCTGGCAGCCCCGGCGCACCAACCGATTTTCAAAGTTATGTAATCATAGTAGATAACAAGAATCTGTTAAGGAATATTATCTTCTTACATGAATTCTGGCTACATCATTTCTTAATATACTTACTGACAAAGAAATCCCAACACCAGAAGGAGATTGGTAAATTTAATAGTGCTTTGGAAAAACGTAAATACTTTAGTAAGGAATAAATGATTAAAATTTGGTAAAGTTTAGAGAATCCCCATACTGATCATCAAAAAAAACTCACCCTGTATATATAGTAGCGTAGTAAAAGATAATAAAGTTTAATATATGTGTGTATTTTGAGTTTTAGTTTTGTTTAGCTTAACGATATTGGATTTTAGAGCAGGTGTTCTCTTCAGCAAGATGATAAAATCGCCTTTTATGCTTTCGTCCGTCCTTAGCATTATGGTATAATGCCCAAAGGGAAAATCTAGTGACTCTAAAGAAAGTTTTTCTCGTCAAAAACATGTTCCTGTCTTATAACTGCGTCCTCAACACATCTCTAACAAGTAGTAAAAGTTAAATGAGATTTACTCAGGGCAAAGTTACACACAAACTTTGCGAAAACGCCTTCCCTTTGACTATTATTAAGTTATGCGACTCCCAGTTGGAGCTTCGAAGGATTTTCCATCGTTTTAAGTCTGAGAAATTTCTTTTGAAATTGCAGAAAAGTTTTTGGATCTAATAAGGAGTCGCATGAATGGGAAGTGATGATTTATTGGGGAAAACAACATTTTTTTTGGTGACGGAAAAAAATTCTTCCACTAACCACAAGAAGTATGCTGATTGGAATCATTCTGCAAAGTAAGATGAAAGCGTGTTAGGAGTTTTCGCAAAGTAAAGAGACAGGACTTTGGTAGTATTGAAAAAAGTTTTTAATGAGACAAAATAAATTAGAGTTAAGTTAGACTGCTTGCTTGCACAAAACGAAACGTAATTTATGAATAAATTTTCTTTATGAAATATTGTGGCAGCTAGCTCGTTTATTATTTTCTTCTACCTTTAGACTAATTATTATTTACTTTTTTTCATAGTTTGCATTTCCCAGGGTGAATCAAGAGGAAATACAGGAGAGGGTTTATATCAAAATAGCATCAGATTCAGGACTACTGGTTAAAAAAAATTACCAATCTGTAAAGCAAAATGAAAACACGTTGAGATAAATCTAACAGGAATTCGCTTATTATACCTTCACTTCATTAATGGTTTATAGAAATTTATTTATAAGTATTAACAGCAAATTATGTAAAGTAAATTATTAAAAAAAAAGATGCAAAATATGGATTTGTTTAGTTTTTTGCTTGTATTATAAAAAATGATAAAAGGACCGAAAAAGTTAAAAAAAAATCAGGAATCAGGAATCCTTCTTATGGAGCCATTTCAATTTACGTATGAATTAGAAAATAAAGGTAGTCTCCCACGTTTAGATGTACTGGTTCTAAAAAATGATAATAATCGTTAAGAATTTGACGTATATAGGAAGGATACCAGCATATTTAGATATTTACCTAATAATTCTTTCACTGACAACAACACAAAAAGGCAGGGATCAATTTCCTTGTACATCGTTTGTTGACATTCCCTCTTACCAATATGAGGTTTGAGTGAAGAATGAAAACAATTAAGGAAGTAGCTACATGTAATGGTTATCCGATAAATATTGTAGATTGAAAGAAACAACTTAGGCTAAGAATAAATGAAGTGTCCTTTATTTCGAAACGAGTAACAATAACTCCATTTTGTAACATGGACTCGATGTTTTCCTCGACTGCCTGTTGTTGCCCCAATGGTAGTCGTCTAGGCGGTACTCTGATGGGTTGAGCCTTTCCGGTTCTATTCGATGCTGGATGATGTTGGTGCGACCGGTGGTTCCATCCTGACTGTTAAAAATTTGCCAGTGCTTTGTGATAAATTGTTTGGCTTTCTTCTGATTCTCCGGTGTCAGGTGTGTCAAACGGTCAGCAAACTGTTGCAGAAACTCTTTACAGGGCCCTGTCTCCTTCAACGACGTCTGGTACTCCTCTTCGCAATCGATGATGGTCTCCACTGGCTCGAAACAAGCTATCTCTTGACCATTGGCAATTCTAATGTCGTTGTTGGACAAATTCAGGACTCTGATTGGTATATCTCGTCCGGTTTTAACTATAGCCCGTCCAACTAAGTAGTCATGAGCTGAGTGTACGGGCTCCACCATTCCAACGCAGCTCCCAGGATTGCAGTCTAACTGCCCATGAATAATCTATCTATAATAAGATTATCTCTGTCCCATATACTCATTATACTTAGAGCTTTAAAAGAATTTTTGGAGAACGATAGTATACAGAAAACTTTACAAAACATATTGGGCAATATCAAAGATAAACTTAACGATTTCGAGAAGTGAGGAATATATAAGATGACTCCGATCTGAAATACGAGCATTATGGGCAAACACGTAAAACTATTAGAAATCAATTCAAAGAACATTTTACACATATAAAATACGGGAGATCTGATAAATCTAGTGTTCTAAATCACTAAATTTTGAACAGAGTCACTCTATAGATTTAAAAGTCGGTACGATTAGTTAGAGAAGTCAATAATTATAGTAATGTTATGTAAAAATAATAACGTTATGAATTGAGACAAAAGTCCAATCACAAATTTGTATTTTAAGAACTTAAGTATTTAATAACTGAATTACCATAGGTATTATGTTGGAAGGTTATTATACTTAGGGATTAGTAAATTAACATAAGGATTTTTCATCATATATTTATTGATAGATTTTAAGTATTATATTTTAAGGGATAATTGTAAATATTTTCAGTTTGTTTTACTCCTTGATGATGACAGCTTCACTGTTGAAACGTCCGTTCAGTGCAAACCGAAAAGTTTGGTGTTTGGGCACAAAATTTATGTTTATTATGTCACATCATCCATTTCATAACGCCGAATTCGGACTTAGTCTACAATTTATTGCTAATGCAGCATAAGTTTTATGCTACTTTAGCCAAGGTTTTCGGGAAGGGGTTGGAGCGATAAATTTACTTTTTGATTAGTTGATGAGCAATTAATTATCAATATATTCTGGCATAAGAAACATCTTGATATCTTTATTAGATCCGGAGTTATGGGTGTGGCTAATGTAGCATAAGTCATATGCCACATTAGCCAAGGTTTTTCGGAAGAGGTAGGAGCAATAAATTTACTTGTTACGTACCTAACGAGCAATTAATTAGCAATTAATTCTGGTACAAGAAACAACCCTATATCTTTATTAAATCCGGAGTTATAGGTATGGCTAATGTAGCATAAGTCTTATGCCACATTAGCCAAGGTTTTCCGGTAGGGGTTGGAGCAATAAATTTACTTGTTACGTAGCTGAAGAGCAATTAATTAGCAATTAATTCTGGCATAAGAAACGTCTCGATATCTTTATTAGATCCGGAGTTATGGGTATGGCTAATGTAGCATAAGCCTTAGCCACATTATCCAAGGTTTTTCGGAAAAGTTTGGAGCAATATTTTTTTGCGTAATTAAATAGCAATTAATTAGCAATAAATTATAGACTATGTCCGAATTCGGCCTTATGAAATGGATGATGTGACATTATAGACATAATTTTGTATTTATACGTCTGTGACACACCAAAGGTTCCCCAGTTTTCCCTGTACATTTGTAAATGCTGATTGGAGCAGTTTTCACACAGAAAAATTGGAAAAATGGTTTTTGAAGATTTCTAAAGCAAATAATTTTATTTCATTAACCAGGCTCGATCGGTATATTGCAAATATTTTGAAATGTTCACATAATGCACTTCAACTGGTCTATTTTAGCTTTATATTAAAATGCCTCGAAATTGGTTTAATATGGTAGTAAGTATTGCATAAAAGCACGAATAAATGACTTGTAGCCACCAGGGCAATCACAGCGGGTGCCATTTTTGCTCAGAAATCTGTTTTATGTACCTATCTATTATCTGGGCATATTGGTCTACTACTTCTTTAGTTTATTAGGTTGACGGTTAACAGTCCACAGTTTACAGTCCGCCCACTACTAGATATGCCACAGTCAAGACATCTATATATAAATCGGTACCATTTTGTCCTCTGTCTCTGAACGGATTTTCTTTATTTTGGTTTTGTTTAGTAGCTGTTGACGACCTTCAATGCAGAATGCTAATATTAATTTATATATAATATTGGTTCATTCATTAAATAAACTATTATAAAAAATTCATTATTTACGCCCATACTGTCAACGCCAAACAAATAATACTGACAGTGCCGCCAGACGGTCAAAACTAAAAACATTGAGTAATTATATATGGAGGGAGCGAGCGTTAAATGCTGTTATATTCTTAGAGCATGTACTTCTGGAGGTAGCATGCAATACACAAATGTCGTACCAAGAGTAAAAATAGAGGGCAATAGAGAGAGCAAGAGGCTCTCACTCGATTGGGAGATGCAGCCAATGAACTGCATACCGCACATTGCTCTTTGGTTACAGCTCTTAATCGAGTGAAATAGCCTTTTGACCTCTTTTCTAGCCTTAGCACGATATTTGTGCATTGCTGGCTACCGCCAGGAAGTACAAGCTTTATGAGTGGTTGACAGTGACAGACCATCATGCGAAGATAGTTCAGCATAAAGCATTGTTATTGTTTAGTGGTAAAATAGTCAATGTAGTAGATCAGTATTGATTTTTCGGACACGTTGCAGTAACTTTCATATTAAATATTCTGTTTTTAATGTGAATTTAATTATTTGATTAATATATTATTATCACAATCTTCCCAAAGGTGTTGTGTAAAACATTGTCAGTCAGAGGATAATAGAGAATGTATTAAATATTGAAGTTCTCATCGGGTTGTTCGTCATCTCTTTTCTTTAATCTTTATGAACTCGATTGAAACCGCAAATGGCGAAAACTTTTAGGTTCCAAATAAGAATCTTCCAATTACTATATCGAACATTTTGCCAGGAGCGGTTTAGGCCAAAAATTTGGGCGGTCATTCAATTGTCAAAAATATATCGAATACTTATATTTGATTCCTTTTTATTTTCATTTTATTTCAATAGATTTGTCAATATGAGTGAACAATTTTGGTCATTACATCTCCAAAACTTTGTTTCTTATAATAAATATACTTTTTACAATTTCATGAAATAGGATCGAATTTTGACCATTGGGCGACCACTAACTAGTCTGAAGAAAATCGAGTTCGGAACATTTAAAGCAATATTTACAAGTGCATTATTATGTGCTTTCAGAACATCTCGTAGATCCCGATCGAAGGTTTAATAGATAATAAGGAAAATAAATTGAAAATGACTCATTCCTCCTTCATCGCCGAAAAACATAAACGAAAATTATACATTCAGTTTCGGAAGGTAAACAAGAAAATAAGAAAATATATTTACTAAATTATTATTAAATTAAAAAAAAAACAAAAGTTCCTTTGTGATCCCTACGCACAATACCTCAAAAGATTGTTTTTAAATTTGACTTTTCAAAACAGTTTTTTTGCTCTAATGACTAGTATACTATTTGCCCTTTTAAAGTAATTTTTATGATTCATTTTATAAACCTCTCCTTATTCATTATTTTTATATTAAAGCCACTTTTTGTTTCAGAATATATCCGTATTAGTTGTGATGATATACAGTTGGCGAATAAATGCAAATATAAAGAGATATTCAACATTAGAAGAAGTTTACTATGGTAAGTTGATTAAAGCTTGTTATATACCTTTATGAACATTTGATGTATGCATGAGATCGACATTTGTCAATTACATAGACACACTATAAAAGTTTGTTTAAGATTTTCGTTCTACATTATCGATATTTCATGGAACACTCGAGGCTGGTCGCCGGCCTCCAGGCACTTTTGGTTCAGTTCGCTGACAATATTTGCAATCATCAGGGCCTTGTCTCCTCGATAAAGCATCAGCGTTCTTATGATTTGTTCCAGCGCGGTGTTCCAATGAGGAAGTCGGTACTGCGCTGGTCCCCTTGCAGCGATTCCGTATATGTCCTACCTTACCACACTTCCTACATCTCAGCTGTTTTTTTTTTCAGGACTTCTTTTACTATCTTCCTTAGAGAGGCTTTATCATTTCCGCCATCTTCTGAGTCTTTTCCAATGATTCCTACTCTGTCCTGACTTCGAGTCAGTGCATTGATTAATTGAGTCTGTCGAACTAGTGTCAATGCTTGTCTGGCTTCGAAGTCTTGAAGTTCATCCAAAAACCCTTGCACCGCTAACCTTTCTATCACATTTTCCGGTGTGGCTGGATACGGAAGGCGAACCAGACAGACAATATTAGCTTGAAATTCTTGTAGGAATTCATTTCGATTCATTTCGATTGTTCAGTTGGGCGTGGTAAGCGTGGTCCAAATGGGTCTGTCCGTACCTAAGTTCTAAATTTTTGATCAGTTGATCGTAGTCTTCTTGCTCCGAGGTATTCAACGTTTGCAAAATGTCTGTAGCATCACATCTTAAGGACAGGGTTATTGCTATTGCCTTCTCCTCTTCCGACCATCCCTTTAGCTTTGCTGCAGCTTCGAATTGACACCGATAATTATTAGCCCATGACGATTTTCCATGAAATTTTCCATTTTGTGTCTTCTTCCCTAGTGGCCAATTTTCGAATACACTACTTCCTGTTTCTGCTTTTGGTCATTGGTGGAGTTCCTCCCCTATGTATTCTGACTACCTGCTCTTTTATTTTGCTGATCTCACTCTTCATTATCTGTTTTACCTCCTCTATTTGCGTTTCAGTTTTGACTGACGTCTGTTTGAACTCTTCGACAATTGTCGGCTCTTCTATCCGCATTTCACTTTTGACTGTCGTTTGCTTCAGTTCTTCCACCCGAGCTTCATTCTCGACTATTTTCTGTTTGGGCATTTCTGATTTTTTCTTTACTATTTTTTTCAAATTTTATTCTAAGGATTTAGAATTTTACAACAATATGTCTTCTAGTGTTTTTTTAAGTTCATTGGACTCTAAGGATCCTTTCAAGGTTTTAGAGTTTTCTCAGGTAATTTGTCTTCTAGGGTTTTAGAATTTCCTTATAATGTTTGTAGCTTGTATTCTATTTTTTTAATAGCATACTCATATACCCATTACCAGAAATTTCAAACAAATATGTGCTGGTATTACTACGTACATTTATTAAGGTATCTCGTACCCGTTGAATTAATTCAGTTTTCGTCCCAGTAATTTCTAAATCTCTTTGCTCAGTTTATTTTTTTCAATCCACCACTTTCAATTGGTCTAAACTCATCGCTTTAGATATTTTTAGTCCATTTATTTTCCATTTCCATAGTTTCACTGATACCACTGTAATGTTTTATTTTGCAATCTGGGTTGTTGAACTATTTAAACACTCAATGGAACTTAGTATATTATTTCCACTAATTTTACATTCACACAACTATATACAATTTATCTTGAACACCTGCTGTTTACTTGATGGCAACCGAATTCGAAATGAATAATTTCGTTTGCTTCCCGTTTTTATATATTTCTTTTCGGAAGCATCTAGAACATCAAACAGCCGTCGGGAAACTTCCTTTCTAGATTCTCGAAACCTCGAGGCTAGCCACCGGCCTGGAGGCGCCAGACGGTCTACCTCTTGGATTCCACGAAATATCGAATGAATGCCCGTCTCATTGATTCCACGAAATATCGGATGAAAGCTCCACACATTATCTACATCAGTTATAATCGGTGGGGTATATTTTCTGTTATAAATATTTCTGTCAATAGTCTTGTAAACGTTTAATACAATATTATGTGTCACCCTACTTTCTAAAAATTTGTTTTGACACATATAATTACTCATGGATCTATGTTGAGATCGCCATAATAGTATCGTATTCAAAGTGCAGAATTGTGTGCTTTCTCTAAGTATTTGTTGAGAAGTATATCATTTATATACAAGTATAACAGAAATATGTGTAGTCCCAGCACAGAGCCCTAAGGAACACCCATATTTAGCTCACGCTTTTCTGAAACTATATCATTTATTTTGACAAAAATTTATAATAAACGTTCACAATATAGTTCAATGGCAAAGTTTGTCTTAAATTGACATATACATACGCTCAAATCACTTTACTATAGACTTTATTTCTACTTGCAAAAATAAGAATGATCCAAACACAGAACCCTGTGGAACACCTAGAAAGTAATGTTTTTCCTGAAAGTATGTTATGCAATTTTGACCCATATATCTCAATTTTCTTAAAAGTGGCATACTGAATAACAATAAGTCATTTCTCAAGTCCTATTTCTACAATTTGCTCAAGAAATCTGAAGTTCAGGCAACATAAAGCAAGTGAAAGATAAAAATAGACCTCGAAGGTTTTCATCCTTGTCACAGCTGAGCTGAGTGTAGGACTAGAAATTGAATGAATTAATTTAAGGTGCCTTACTATGTGTAACGCTGTTTTCCTGTGATTCTTAGGATATAAATCACACCATAGAATTCCTAGGTTAACTAAAACCTGTCAAAGATGTACTAAAGACATAAATAACACAGGTCTGCAAAAAAGATGTTTGAATTGTTCTAAGGAAATGAAGGGTCATTACCGAAGTAATTTTTCATGTAGAATCCGAATCCAGGATCCAAATTGCTCTATCACATAAGAATTTTGAGATATCCTAACCTAAAAGCGCAGAGAATGTGATTTTCGGCTATATTTGAGGTTATGTAGCCTCACGATAATCTTTCTTCTAAAAAACAATCGATGATACCTCAAAGTGTAAGTCTTGATCTTTCAAATGCCCCTGAGTTTGCTCAAATAGCTTAATTCTACATTGAGATATTTCATTTTGAATTTTTTTAAAATAATGTTCATTGACAAAATTAACTCGAAAATTTCAAAATGAAACATCTCAATGGAGAATTAAGCTATTTAAGCAATCTCAAAAACATTTGAAAGAACAACACTTTGAGATGTCATCGGTTGTTGTTTTAGAAGAAAGAATATCGCGGGGCTACATAACGTCAAATATAGCCGAAAATCGCATTTTTTGCGCTTTTAGGTTAGGATATCTCAAAATTCTGACGTGATAGAGCACTTTGGATCCTGTGATTAATAGGGATTTCAATTATTTGGGAGGAGCGCAACTTATGAAGGATCTGGACTAGAAACAATGTCTTTTCATATGTTCAATGGATTGATAAATCTCGAAAAGATAGTCACATAATTTCTTTGATATGTTTTACTTAATCTACTAAATCTTTCGTGTGGTTTCCAAACTAGGGGAAAAATTAAAGGATAAAAAAAAACATTTTAAAGCTTGAAGTTTCTAGTTTTGATCACATTTTTTTTTTCAAGCAACGTGTACCGCTCAATCTTAATGAATATCAAAATATTTTTATTTTCAAATTTTTTTCGGTTTTTGTTTTGGTTTACGAACTTGGTATTATTAACTCAAGCACTATATGGATCGAATAAATTGTTCATTGAGCTTTAATTTGCTTTTTTATAAAGTTCAATACGACCACTTCTCGCTGAGATATCGAACTTTGAATGAAAAAGGATCATTTTGTCTTTAACCATCAATATCTCTGCAACCCACCAAAAATCAGCTACGGTTTTTTGAAAATAAATATATTTTTTTAATTCTTTTCATTAATTTGAAGAAATCAAAAAAAGACCTTTGGTGATTTTTGGGATCATTAGGCGCTAAATTAGAAATATCGAGAAAACCAGTAATATTAATTGTGCCTTTTACAGTTCAATATGCCCACAAAATCCCCAAAATCCCCATAAAAATTCGTTTCAATCTATCTAGCTGTTTTTTTTGTTTCCTTCGTTCGAATTTTTGAAAAAAAATAAAGGATCGCGATTTTGACTTTAAATAATCATAACCTTTAACAAAATACAAAAAAATATATTTTTCCAGTTTTTTATACATTCTCATTGATAAAAGTGTTTAAAATTATGGGAAAAAATGTTTGCATTTTGTTAAAGGTTATGATCATTTAAACTCAAGATGATTACAATCTTATTTAAAAAAAAACGGCTCTATAGATCTAAACGAAACTTTATGGGGTTTTTGTGGGCATATTGAACTGTAAAAAACAAACTTAACATTAAATGTTTTCTCGATATTTCCAATTTAGCGCCTGATGATCCCAAAAGCCACCAAAAGTAGTTTTTTTCTTGATTTTTCAAATTAATGAGAGGAATTGAAATATATTTATTTTCAAAAAAGAGTAGCTGATTTTTGTGGGTTCTTTGTTCAAGATTTCCAAACCTACCTTAATTTTCTTGTGGGATCACAGGTTGCTGAGATATTAATGTTTAAAGACAAAAAGATCCTTTTCCAATCAAAGTTCGATTTTCAGCAAGAAGTAGTCGTATTGAACTTTTCAAAAAAACAAATTAAAGCTCAATGAGCAACTTATCCGGTCCATAGAGTGGTTGAGTTTAAAAAAGTTTTATCAAGTTCGTAGACCAAAACTAAAACAGAAAAAATTTTGAAAACAGTTTTTTTTTGGTATTCGTTAGGATTGAGCTGTACACGTTGCTTGAAAAACTTGTTGTTCGTAAGATCTCAAAACTAGAAACTTTAAGCTTTAAAATGCTTTTTTTAAAAACTTGAAAAACGTCCAAAAATTTGGAATTTGTTTTTATCCATACATTTTTTCCACTACTTTATCATAGGCATCACAGTTAACCGGCGTTATACACTATGATGATGTCGAAACTGAAACTCCTAGATGTCGAAACTTAATTCGCGTTAAAATATTAAATTCAGTTACATCTACTCAGTACATAAATAATTATTCGAAATTTCAGTTAACTGAGGGAAGCGCAACTGATGAAGGTTCTCGGCTAGACACATATATTGTTATGCGTTTAATGGATTGAAAAATCTCATACAGTATCAGTAATTTGCTGTTCCTTGTGGCTCACCTTGTATTACTGTAGTAATTATCTTCAGCCTTACAAGGTAACTGCATTGGTTTGCCAAATTTCGAAAAAAACTTGATCCAGAGTTATCGAAATATTCGCAATTTTCCACAACATGTATGAAAAGTTACGTCACCAAAACATCAGTGATAGCCAACGCATTAATAAGTAGTTTCTATATGATTGAGGAGGCAAATAGTTATTTTGGGTTTTCACTCCCACATGAACATCCAAAATAACGCATAAATAAATGGATTCTTAGCACTCGCATAGGAACAGAAAGACTTCACTTTTCATTTTAGTTAAAAAATCCATCATAACTGTTAAATTAACTCTGGAAATGCTTGTTCCTAGAAGCAGAACTTCAATTTCACCCAATAACCAACTCATATTTCAGAAAACCATTAAGGTTCAAGTGCAAACGCGAGACGATTCATCTTCAACTTTCCATAACGTTTCACAAACAATTCATCTCTTTCGTGAATGGAAATCCTCGTGCTCGCGATAGTTACATCAAATCGCCGGATTTCTAATTAAAGCTGCCGCCAGGACAGGTGGGGGGATTTGAATAATGCGAAAATTTACTGCAACTTCATCCGAGAGAGACACAGAAACTTAAATTGGTGGTTAAGATGAACGGAGGTAAGGAATTTCGGGAAATGAACTTGTCATTTCCTCGGGATTTCTCACTGTATCAGGGATGTGCAACGTACGTTTGGTTGAATTAACATTCACGGCATGATGAGAACACGTGAGGAAGGTTTATTACGTATCGGCCACGTATGTTGCTAGAAGTAATAAAGTAACTCTTGGTCTGAATTAAATGTGGAATGTAACTAGGGTTTGCTAGATGCAGGCTCATAATTTTCTGGACATTTCTGAGGTAATGCTGATTACTGTCGCTGTTTGACTGTCAACTTTATCCAACTTAAAACCTGAGACGAATATTCTAAAATACAGTTGTTAATGCTTTCCAAAGAACTAGACACCACACTTTCAATATTTTGGCCTTTGAAATAATATTTTTGTACGAATGCAGGCGTGGGATATGAAGAATTATAATTTGTATTTAAAAAAGAACCGACTTCAACTGACTTAAAATAAAATCCGTTTAGAAACCGTGTGCAATCAATGTAATTATGTTCTGACTCTTTTTTTCTGATTTAAGGTACAATTCTATTAATTATTTTAGCGTATTCTTCTCTCCCCCTCTCTCCCTAATTTGTATTTTTTTTATATTATACAAATATTTTTAAACTTTTTTTAATTCTTTTACTATTTGGCCCACTTTCTATAAGTGTAACTCTAATTCACCCTATATTGCAACCACCCTGTATATTTTTCTGTATATTGGTCACTTAATATAAATTATTTGTCTATCATCTATCTTATTGTTTAAATCAACCTCTATACCTATAATTTTACTTCGCCTATTATGCCAAGTAAACTACTTAAGTTCCCATGTTTTAACCACCCTGTATAACTAATTCCAGTTCACCTTATATTTCAACTAACCTGTACAGTGCATCCCATTTTGGTTGAGATTGCCAGGTTACTCGGTTGTTATTGAAGATAGTGTCTTGCGGTTTTCACATACCTGTTCTACTTTTTTGTGAAATTCAGGATGACCATATCAGATTTTGCATAAGTGTTTCCATTTATAAGATACAGGGCGATTTTGATAATTTATACTTTTTGGACCTCTTCTATATCTACGAAGTTATTAGAAATACTCTTGCGCTAAGAACTACGTCTAATAGAAAATTTTCCATAGAATCCAGTGGAATACTCAATTTTTTTTTCCGAGTATGGTTTTGAACATTATATATTTTTAAATGGAACACCCTGTATTTTGTTATTTCATTGAATTCGTTATTTTTTTCCCTTTAAAATAATGTATAATACACATGGTATTATTAGAAATTATTAGAAATGCCAAAAAAAATGTATTTTCCATTTAAAAGGAGAATCAAACAAATAATTCCATTTGAGATTTTTTATAGGAGTTTATCAGCAAAGAAAAATAATGTTAACAATAATTCAATAACATGAAACACGAAATTTAGGTACCTAAAAGCAACTAATAAATAGTTATACATCGTTCATTATGTATAACAAACAGAACAAGTATTACAAATCAAATATCTATCTTAAAATTAATTTTGGACATTATTTATTACCTTATTGATTTAACTGTTCAAATTGTTGTCCATTTTCCCTAACACATAATTGGCAAACTTTTCCATCTCGCATGAATCCATTTAAAATTATTATAGAATTCCGCCTTTCGGAACAATATTTTATCTAGTGAGCGCTGGAGAGAAAAACGCAAATCTGATCAAGCTGTCATTGTTAGTAACTATTGTGTTTTATCGTGTTTGAGTTTACAAGATCATTATATAAATAATTATTCGTGAGTTTGCTGGTTGATAATTGATAATGGCTGGAAGAGAATTCGTTTTTCAAAATAACGAAAAATACGATATGATACAATGTTTAAATAAATGTTATGAGAATGTTGAAGAAGCATTAGAACTATATTTCCACGGGTATAAAGTACGAGTATTTTACCATAAGATAATTCATGAAATCGCGTTTTTAAAACTTTCAGATATCCAGAGAGGCATCAACCTAGTCGAGCAAATATATTTAGACTAAAGAATAATTTACCAAGTTTTGGTGCATATTCTAAACCTCGATCAAGGGTGTACAACAAAGAAAATCGAGAAATGAATGAAATAAATGTGTTAGCTAGTGTTCATGCCTATCCCCAGACTTCTTGTGCGAAATTAGAAAATTACACTGGAGTTTCTCAATCACAGGTCCAAAGAATTTTAAAAAAAATGTAAATTTAAACCTTACAAAGTCAATATTGCCCAGCACTTATATCCTGGTGATGCAGCAAGACGGTTAAATTTTTGCAATTGGTTTATAGATCAAACCCGAAGGGATAATGATTTTGTAAGGAAAGTTATTTGGTCAGACGAATCTCATATAAGCAGTGCCGGTATATTTAACAGGCAGAATACAAGATACTGCTATGATGAGAACCCGCACTTAATTTTTGAGCGACAACAGCAGGGTCGATTTGGTTTTAATGTAGCCTGTTTCATACTGGGGACAAAAATAAAGTACCGCTTTTTTGAAGGAACCCTTACCGCCAATAGGTACTTGACAATCCTAGAAGACTTATTACCCGAAATATTGAAAGATGTTCCCCTCGCCTTTCGCAATTCTATACACTTTCAACAAGATGGCGCCCCTGTCCACAATTCTAGATTAATTGGGCGCTTTTTAGAAAATAATTTTCAAGGATGTTGGATAGGAACACATGGACCAATTAGACCAAGATCACCCGATTTATCTATATTGGACTTTTTTTTTGTGGCGTTATTTGAAAAATTAAATATATACCAACAGACACAACAGTCGCGAAGAACTTCGTGCCGCAACGGAGGTGGCTTTTCGGGATTTACAAAGGAGACCTGTTATAATTTTAAATGCACTCAGGCGTATTGAAAAGGTTTGCCAATTATGTGTTAGGAAAATGGACAACAATTTGAACAGTTAAATCAATAAGGTAATAAATAATGTCCAAAGCTAATTTTAAGATAGATATTTGATTTGTAATACTTGTTCTGTTTGTTATACATAGTGAACGATGTATAACTATTTATTAGTTGCTTTTAGGTACCTAAATTTCGTGTTTCATGTTATTGAATTATTGTTAACATTATTTTTCTTTGCTGATAAACTCCTATAAAAAATCTCAAATGGAATTATTTGTTTGATTCTCCTTTCAAATGGAAAATACATGGCCTACTAGCAAAAAACTCAGCTTTTTAGTGTTTTTTAGCATTTCTAATAATACCATGTGTATTGTATTATACATTATTTTAAAGGCAAAAAAATAACGAATTCAATGAAATAATAAAATACAGGGTGTTCTATTTAAAAATATATAATGCTGTGTAGTATCTTCAAAACCATACTCGGAAAAAAAATTGAGTACTCCACTGGATTCTATGCAAAATTTTTTATTAGTAGTTCTTAGCGGAAGAGTATTTCTAATAACTTCGTAGATATAGAAGGGGTCCAAAAAGTATAAATTATCAAAATCGCCCTATATCTTATAAATGGAAACACTTATGCAAAATCTGATATGGCCATCCTGAGTTTCACAAAAAAGTAGAACAGGTATGTGAAAACCGCAAGACTCTATCTTCAATAACAACCGAATAACCTGGCAATCTCAACCAAAACGGGATGCACTGTACATTAATTAATAATTTATTCAAATTCAAATACATATATCTAGTCGTAGGCTTTCACGGATGGAACAATATGAAGAAATATTTATACGGGAATACATCCGTTCGTTATATTGATTCATGTTTGTTACGGTGAACTGAAACAACGCCTTGAGAATGCCAAGTGAGACCTTGGGGAAACGTCTGCAGGATTCAAACATGAATCAATATAACGAACGGATGTATTCCCGGATAAATATTTCTTCAAATACATATTTAGATACAATTTCAATATACAGTTAAAACTTCCTTCATAATTACATGCTATTTTTTGGGATACAACTCAACAAGTAAAAGAAGCCCAAAAAAGTTTATTAAAAAACTTGTCTATGAGCTTCATAATATACACGTATACATAGCTTTATAACTTATATGGTTGCAGTTAAAATATACAACTAAAAAAAATAGTATTTATGTATACATATATAATATTCATACAAATATACACATACACACACATTCATAAATAAACACATATACAGACACATACACCCACCAATATACATATACACACATAGACATATACGTATAAGCATATACGCACACATACACATACATACATATACATACACATACGTACATATATATGGCCCCCTCTTATGGAACGTAATGTACAACGACCTGCTCCTGCTCGGTCTGCCTGAGGGCGTCAGGCTAGTGGCATTCGCCGATGATGTGGCATTGATCATAGTGCGCAAGCATATAGAGGAGATACAAACAACCTTCTCATTCGCTATAGCCACAATTCAGCATTGGATGCTCGCAGCGGACTTGAGTTTAGCAGAGCAAAAGACCGAAACACTTCTTGTTAGCAGTCGAAAGGCAAGGGAAACCATCACCCTCAAAATAGGCGACACCTACATACAGTCGCAGCCCTTCATCAGCTATTTGGGGGTGCTCCTGGACGCACGGCTCAACTTCAAAGTGCACATAATCGCGGCCAGCAAGAAAGCAGCTGGGGTACAGGGGGCATTATCTAGAATAATGCCGAATGTCGGAGGCCCTAGACAGATAAGAAGACAGCTACTGGCAACAGTAACTACTTCTGTTTTGTTGTACGGGGCACCGGTATGGGAGAAATCGCTCGAGCTACCATCGTACCGCCGGAAAATGAAATCAGTCCAGCGGCTCTCAGCGATTCGAGTGGCATCATCCTACCGCACTGTGTCTTACGAGGCGGTGAGTGTGATTGCCTCTACCCTACCAATCGACATCCTGGCTGCAGAAAGGGGACGGCTTTATCGCAGAAAGTTAGAGAAAGACCAACCGACAGGAAACAGCGATGAAAGAGCCATGAGTCTAGGGCAATGGCAGGAGAGGTGGGACAGCTCTACTAAAAGCCGGTGGACATATCGATTGATACCTAACATCAGTCGTTGGGTCAACCGCCAGCATGGGGAGGTTGGGTTCTACATCACTCAACTCCTGACTGGACATGGATGCTTTCGAGCATACCTGCACAGGTTCAGGAGGGCAAACTCCCCAAACTGCCCACACTGTACGGACGTTATAGAGGACGCAGAACACGTGTTCTTCTCCTGCCCCCGGTTTCAGGATCAACGTGCTGAAGTGGAGAGGATTCTGGAGACTAATATCGTTCCAGAACAATTAGTAGAAGCCATGCTGAAGGGCCCCCAAGCCTGGAACTTGGTATCAGATTACGCGGAGACTATCCTTAAAGAGCTCCGCAATACCTTCGAGGAGTAGGCTTTAGAGGCTTTCAATGTAAGAGCAGTTAACATCTGCAATGAACCACCCTTGCGAAGTAGTATTGACAAAGAGTGCCGCAGGGGACCATGGTTGTAGGAGAAAGAGGTTAGGGTTTTAGCGGGTATACGGTATACTGGTTTCAATGCAACGATTTACTCTTGCTTTGAAGTCATTGCATCGGGAGTCCCGCACGACGGCTAGCACGTGCTAGTTATGTACGCAATGTATTTCCCCCCTCTTCGGATAAAAAAAAAACGTACATATATACACATATATTTAATAAGCTATTTATTACTAGAATGATGCAAAAATTGCTGTTTATTAGTAATTTTCGATTATCCTTTGGAACTCATATGCAACTGCTTCTAACAATTTTTGTACCCTCCGCCCTATAACACGAATATCCTTACTGCATTTGCTCATTTCACCATTTTTCGAGTTTTTTATTCGCTCTGCTTAAGTATGGTTTTACTTCACGCTTAGTTTAACCACTTGTATAGGCAACAGCTGGTCACAACTGTTAACACTACTTCCCCTCAACCACTAACACTTCCCGAACATGGCCCCACTTCCGACGTTCCCAGGGTTGACCTCATACCAACATCCCCCAACATCAATCCTACCCCCTGGTCCCCCTGACCCTGATTACCTAACTATTATACCTACCGACGATGCTTCAATTGACTCTATTATGGAAGCCCTGGCAGCTGCCGCCCCTATGGGGTGTGACAAACACCTTGCATTCGTACTCAGCGATAAAAATGCCTCCGACGAGGAAAATTGAATTGTTTCTTATCTGGACTTCTGATTTTCTTAGAAAATTAAACAGCAATCAAAGAAGAAAAAACGAAGACATTCCCATAAAGCTATACGGTCCTAACAACAACATTTCTTGAACCTTCCTGTATAACTTATATTTCAATCGTCCTACATCTGGAACTACTTATGTGCCTCTAAAAATTTTTGAACCAACCTGTCTAACCATAATTTTACTTTGCCCTAAATTTCAACTTGCTGCTCGAATTTCGATGCACGCACACACCTACCACCGTATACCATACAGAAAAGATCGCTCACCTACAATTTTTTTTTTTCGATACACTAATGGAATATTTTGTGCAATTTCACTCGACTGCAATGAAAATACCCTGTATGATATACTTTCATGGCATATCTTGACATCTAAGCTAGATATTTATGATGAAAATTTGACATTTACATTTGGTTCGTTCCCGCAATTTGTTTAGTGTATTGTTTTCAATTTGATAGAATTACTTCATTGATTTTTAAACTTCTGTACCTTTTCTAAAACATTCCGTCGCGCTAATGCTAAGTGTTTTTTGCGTGTAAAATATAGACAGTATTGTTATTCGTGGTTCGCTTCCCTAGCTGTTTAGACGCTTGGGAGGTTCGTGTTTGTGCTCCGAACTATTCGGACGCTTTTTTTGATTCCGTCTGTAGAGACGCCGCTTTTTGTTGTTTTTTGCGTTACGATTTCGCGAGTTCTTAGCTCCATTCGTGACGACCGCTAAACCGATTTAATTTTGTTTCTTTTGTGTTTACAAAAGCGCATCATTTGTTGTTAAACCAGCATTTTTTGTATGCTCAATCAATGAACATTACGTCGCTATTTTTTGTGTAACGTGTTGTCCAGAAGAAGCTCTAAAAAACTGTTCACGGGGCTAGCCTCTGAAGAAAGAAGAACCAAGAAAACACCCTTTGCAGAGCTTCGACGTAAAAGGTCAGTGACTAACTTTTATTTGGTGAATTAATTTACGTGTTTATTGATTGTTCCGCTAAAGGTCCTTCGTCAATTATATACTTGCATTGAACCAGCATTGAACTAAGACCGCAACATCTAATTCATACATTTTTTGGATATTCTCTATGGAATGTGCATCGAAGACATTACAACATTGATGAAATGAAAATTAAGTATTTTCGCCAAGCGGCATGTGTGATTCAGGGGTAGTTGTAATTAAGTAGATTAGTTGTCTATCGGACAAATATTACTTTCGGTTAGATTTTAATTAGGTAGATAATTAAGTAGATCGTTCAACCAGTGTCATCGTATGAGAAATCCAGACCTCCCAATTAATTAATTATCTACTTAATTAAAATCTAACCGAATTTACATTGATGTTTAACGGTTTTTTTGCAAATATTTTTACGATTTTCAAAAAAACGGTATGTTTTACGTTATAGATAATTATACGGAATCAAGCTGGAACATCTCTTTGTGGAATGCAATTTAAAATATTCAAATTGGTTGAGGCGTTTTCCCTTAATTCCTGTTTTTTTCTGAAAACCGTAAATCTTACGTTTTAGAAAATTATATGGTACTTTTCTGTAATATTCTTTAATAGAATGCCGTTTAAATCATCAAAATTGCCCAAGCCGTTTTTGAATATTCACTGAGCATACATAAAAAAACGTGCCGACGAATTGATAACCTCCTTCTCTTTGGAAGTCGCTTAAAAACAACAAACACTTTGTTAAATTTTCACTATTTATTTATTTTTATTTAACAAAGTGTTTTAAGTAATCTTAAAAATTAATTTTCAAGAAGTGTAGACTGAAGCAATCATCAAAAGCGTATATTGTTTATATTTTTTGTGATAAGTAAAATTTAACGAAATTTATTGCATGGGTAGAAACGCTAAATCCTAATAATTGAGTAGTAGAGCTCTATTTGAGTCTCGTATGTATAAACAATTATATGTGCACTTTTAATGGATTCTCAAATAGTCTGGAATACAGTGGCTTCACCTAAATGGGAATCATGTGCAAAACTTTCTAAAGACATATAAATATTTAGAAAACAAATTACACTATTCTATTTAACAGTTAACGAGATTGATCAAAATAAAGAATGTTGCTTAAAAGTAATCGAAAGTGTTAACTACATTTGAAAAATGCACCCAACTAAGCCATCAACACTAAGAATTGTAAAATTAAAAACGAAAATGACTTAACTAAAAGGAATAAATAATTTTCTTCTGCACCAAGTTGAAGTGAAAATAATTTGTGAAGTACATTTATGAGTTGTAGGTTGTAACTTTCCTGTTCAACTTCGCACAAACTTCAGAAAAACTATATAATTGTTGCAGAAAAAAGTTTTTTTTGTTTTTTAATGAAGTTAATTTTTTGAAGTAGGTTTCTGTTTTTAGGGTTCCGTATATACAACATATACAATATACCCTTATAATATCACTCTGGATTTCTGCCTCTGTCACATCACAGCAATTTTCTCCTAAACTACTGAACAGAAGAGTTTGAAATTTGGTATCAATATATGGTTTGGTGACCCAATCAGGAGTACATATCGTAAAAGAAGAAAGTTTGATTTTAGGGGTACTTCTGGGGGAAAAATAAAAAAATCCCCCCCCCCCT